>OZ024745.1:46094771-46177271 GCA_964016885.1 Eledone cirrhosa
GTGCCATAGACTGTTGCCGATCTATTCTGATATAACATCAATCCGTAACAGGTTAAAATCATTGTTAAATTGGAATAGAAACTGCTAAAATATGTATTACATAGACAACGAACTATATATATTGTTATAGTTTGGGAGGGTCATATCCCCAATAAAAACACACGCACCAAATGTTTTTCACTTTAGTTTTATTATTAGTCATGATTAGGGCGGTGTCTTAGCAGTATCGTTAGAGCGTTCTACATTGCTTTGTGGCATATAGTTACAGCCCTTTATATTCTGAATTCAAATCCCGCCTAGGTTAGCTTTGCCTTTCATCCTTACAGGGTCGATAATAAAGCACTAGTAATGCACTGGGGTCGATTTAATCGACTTTCATCTCTCCTCAAAATTGTTGGCCCTGTGCCTAAATCAGAAATCATTATTAATCAGGTAATTGGTGAAGTGGCAGTATCGGTAGAGGGTCGGACATGCTTTCCAGCATAGTTACGTCCCTTTACGATCTGAGTTCAAATCCAGCCGAGGTTAACTTTGCCTTTCATCCTTACGGGGTCGATAAAATAAAGTACCAGTAATGTACTGGGTAATTGCTAGCCTTGTGCCTAAAATAGAAACAATTATTAATCAGGTAATTGGTTCCTTCTTCGGTTATTTTAGTAAATAGATGCTTATTTAATTGGCAAAATTCTTTCGTCAAATATTAACAAATGGGACAAACGAAGGGCACAGACATTTTAAAGAATACGCACATGTAAAGATTACCCGTTCATCAGCTGTCTACTGGATGCGTTTATAGTTTCGGGGACAATCGAAGAAAGGGGGACAATGCCCGTCTTTCATTTTTAGAGCCTCCGAGTTAGGTGGGATGGAATGAAGAAGGTATCCTCAAACTGAAAACCTAATCCGAATGTTTGCGAAAGAGAGAACGCCGCTAAAATAAATGCTGATACAGATTTTAGAAATTAAAATATATTTTTGAGAATGTCATCATTGAAAAAGTAAGTGGAAAAAACCTAGAATTAACCCAGTCCACTATTCTGTTTGTTGTTTTTCCTTTTTGTTGTAATTTGTCATGTTTTGTTTTGTTTTTAATTTAAAGAGTTTCGGAGTTATTGCTACTACACGTTTTAATCAGTTCAAATATCGAGGTTTTCTTCTCCTTCGCCAACTTATTCCTGGAAGGATCGTGAGGAAGAGTCCAAATTACGCCTTCAAGCTGGTTTTGTCAGAATCAACCGTTTTCATTTGATACGTCTGGAACCCCAAACGAAACCAGCGAGCTCATGGATGATATCCAGCCATCTTGCTCGAGATCTACTCCTGGGTCTCCTGTCCGTTGGTTTTGCCAGTAAAAATCTGTCCAGCGATTCTTTCTTCAAAAATTCTAATCACATGCCTGTAATATCAGAGCTGTAATCTCTCAATTCGGAGAAGTAGCGGCTCTACATGGAGTGACCTATCTTTCAGCCTAAGCTTCTTGAAGCAAATCCTACCTTCCAATGGGATCCAGTTCATAACACATTCCGACACTTATGGACTTGTGAGTATCTCTACTCTTGCAGGTGCAGTCATTTCTGGTTCTCACACCTGAATAGTGGAGTTTCCATCCTCCATCCAAATCTACAATACCAGAGCCATAGAACCTTGTTGAGGAAACCCCGACTACATCTAGCCGGTAGCATCTAGTCTCCAAAAATGCAATGTCAAAGCTGGCGACTGCTGAGTGAAGAAGGTAAGGTCACTTAATACTGTAAATAAACAAACTTTTTAATTGTATTGCTGTTAAGGCGCATTCCCCTCTCTTCTAACCCCTCCGACTTTATTCCAATTATAAATAATGCCTCTAATAGCAGGCGAGAGTTAAGATGAAAACGACCCTCCATTTTTCTCTTGGCTTTATATCTTACCACTAAAATGTGCATTGTATTACCAAAATGACTATTTCATCGCCGCATTTGTACAATTATATTCGAATAATGTTGAATAATGTTTATTTACTTTTATTATTTCTCTTTTGTTTTGTTTTTTAACATAGGGAAGAAGGCTTTATTGAGGTTTTATGAGAGCCAAAGAAGGGTTATGAAATGTTTAAAGGTATTAATTACATTGATGTAAGATAATAAAATGATGAATTTTCAAAAGGTTTTATGCAAAATAACAATGATGCGTCTGTGTCAGATGATAGACATGCGTGAAGATATACACAAATATAAGAAGTACATAGTTTAATCCTACTAAGTGAAAGGGTTCATGAGATTTATAGACTTTCTCAGTCGGGCTGAGGTTGAATTTAAACATTTGAAGGTGGGCGCCAGCAGGAAAAACATAGACAAAGGGAAGAAGCAATTCCATTGTCATATATTTTGTTTTATACTGAATGAATTTATACTTACATCGCATTTTAATGTTATTATTTAATCCAAAGAAAAATCCCTACAGACAACGAACATGTTGTCGAAATAAACTATATAATTATTTCACAAACTAAACACCAGAGCGTTTTGTTGTTTGTTTGCTTTGTTTTGTTTTGGGGGTGATTTTTAAATATATTTACTTCGACTAATATTTTGAAAAAGTATATGGAATAAGGACGCCATCTAAATTTGAAACACTAACAGTGAATCTTACAAATATTTCTGTCAGCAGATAATGTCTGGTTCTGGTTTTGGTATAAGGTTCCTGCCGACATTAAATAGAGTTTTTGTTTGCAAGTAGAAATTGGTAATGTCCATTAATACAACTGACGTATTGTCGTCTGTTGAGAATCGTAGTTTAGAAATAAACACAAATGGATCTCGAAGTGTCTACATTGAATGGTGAGTAAGTATTCACCAGGGCTTGATTATTTACCACATCTAAACGGAGTCATGTATAAACGTTGCCTAATTTCCTGCTACTTACACACAATGAGAAGTTCATATAGACTTTACACTAATATCGAATATTTAGTGTTCAAACTTACATAAGAATGCTAAACAAACAAAAAAATGTTATCAGCTGCCGTAGAAACTCGTTGGTGTGTGAAACTGAACTAGAGACTGCGGAGGAAACGTTATAAATTTAAAATGTGTGTCAAGAGTTTATCGCTTTATATCGAAATGGCAAAGAAAACCAGATAGCATGAAACTAGAGTTTATTGACCATTATTATTGTTATGCACATTGTTGGATATGCTTCGAGAAGCAAAACAGAAAGTGAACTGAACTTGCTTAATTATTAAGTAGACGGGAAACTATAAATATGTGTGGTGAGCTAAATATTTGGGTTTGTGCTCGTATTGCATCAGTTTGTGTTAAAAGTAAAAAAAAAAAAAAACACTTCAAAATTAACTGATCTATATTGAGAAGTAAACCAACTGACTTAAGATAATTAAGAAAACATAACTAATATAAAACAACGAAAACATATTTGTTTGCCAATTTCTTCCCATTGCTTTTAGCAAATTCATTGTTTTGTTCTTTGTTGTAGCTACCATTAATATATAAAAGGTCGTTTAAATCATCCACTTCTGAAATAATAGTTGGTTTTATTTCTTTTTTTTTTTTAAAAAAAGATCGTTTCACTTTTTGGCAGCGTCTGTCTGACTAGAGGGGAGGGGCAGATGTGCCAAATGGCATGGGTCTCTGATTTTGTGAGGACCCAGTCATCTCCAGTTCTAGTTCTTTAAATGGTCTGTTACTTTAAATGCAACATGTACACATGTACATGTATTTACGCAAAACCCATACAGGAATTTTATGTATTTAACACTAGTTATTAAAAGGCTTAACGAGTAGTTTGAAATGTGGCCTACGTTTCATATTTGACCTGGGCTTATTACCAGTTTTGCAGGAGCTTCAGAGCCGGCGTCACCATTAAAACCAACTAAGCAACCGCCTAAGGTGCAGACATCAGAGAGGCACATTACTGAACCTTAACGTATTACAACTGTAAATGTGTATTATTAAATATATAATTTTGATCCATAAATAAATCACTAAACATCTTTGCTACGTTGCAGCGTTGAGAAAATAACCTAAGTGGCAAGAGGAGCGTCAGGTATTATGACTTGTTATATGATTTAGCATAGAGGAGTGTGGGCTGTGTAGTGGAAAATGTAGGCTTTGTCATTGTCTTAGTGTGGTCAGAACAAGAAATGTCAAAAAACTAGGTTTGTCAGTTTACCAAACTCTAAGTTGAAATTAGTTTATTTTGGAGAATGGGGCACATAAACGGGAGAAGGGGACACATTTTAGAGCTAACCTCGACGCAGACTGCTCAAAAGTCGGCTCTGGCTATAAATGGAATATGTTTTTATAAATCCACAAATAAATAAGTCTGTGAATAATGTTAAAATAATAGAGATAGTTACTACATGAATGTAATTAAAATAAATTCTCCCGAGTAGACCCAACTTTTTCTTAGGGTACGTTTGCAGAATTCACTCAACTATTTACATGGCTTTTTCAACAATTTAAAGAGATCCCCTAAATCCCTTTTACATCTGAAATTACTCCGTTGCTATAATGTACGGGAGCTTAATGTCTTCTCCATCCTATCGGCCGGGACCACAAGGCTGGATTTGATTTTCTTCCATAAACATACATACACACATACATACACACATACATACAGACATACAAGAATAAATACATACATACATATTCTGCTAAAGAAAAGTAAAATTGAGAATACAGAATTTAAAATAATAATAGTAATAATAATTACATAATTCTTATAGATTAATTAATAATCATAACAGTTGTCACTTCGTCATGAATGTGTGAATGTAGGACAGTAGCACTATTTGAATTCTTCATGAAGATCGATAAAGAAATAGAATGGACCTACGGCGGTGTCAACGACGAGTGTTCCAGTTGTTTTATTAACGGAGCAGTCTGCTCTTCAAATTAACATGTAAGTGGCCGAGATCTTATACAATTCCTCTGGGTTATAAATTTTCTAATCTCTAGATGCTTCTTTAATACAATATATGTTGTTTTAATACACTATATGATGTTTTTATCCATTTACAATTTCCTACTACCTTATATTTTGATTTTATTATTGTTATTAAAATCTTATTGACAAATCCTGCATTTTCCACAACACAGTCCACACTCATCCATGCCGAACCATGTAATAGAACATAACATCCCACGCCCTTCTGCACTGCTTTGGTGAAGAGGGACTTGGGATATCGATAGTTTTCTGCACCTTTCGTACAAATGTGGGTGTTCTAATGGTATTAAAACCCTTAGCAGGCGTTTTATGTTTAGCTACTTCTGTAGAATCCCTGTCAGCGGCTTCCAGCTCTTTGTGAATTTTACCACAAACTACCGTGCATATTTCAGGAAGCGAGCAACCTCTAAGTCACTATGTTCTGCCTTTTAAAGAAACAACTACAGCGTGTCTTTTTCATTTGCTGAATTAGCTTCATGTCTACCATCATTTATCTAAAAGAAATGATAATCATAACAAGTTAGAAAAAAAGTTAGAGGTATTAAAAGACATGTCGTCAAAGAAATGAGAAACACAATACTAAAATCTCTACTCTAGCATATATCAAGGCAACAATTTTAAATTTCGTTCCTTCCACTAAATTGTTCTTTAAATATCCTTTATTTTACGACGTCCACCTTTCACTAAATCAATAACCATTTTTTATTTCTTCCTAACTCATACGTTATAGTATGGTCGCCACAACTCCAGTTAATTTTAATAAATCTAACATATATATATTCCCTTAAAAAGAGTTCATAACATATTAACTAATGCAACAACTATGGTAATATTTAGCACTACGAAGTAACACTATTATGTTTCAACTTATAAATAATTTATAATAAAGAGTATGTTTGTTGTTTCCACTAGGCGGATATTTGATGGGAATGTTCCACCAGCATCCCTTGTGTTAGTATGCATGTAAATATTCGATGAGACGGGTATTTGTTTTAGCCACAATATCATGCTGCATTGGAAGGTTGTGGCCTTTTGGGGGGCAACTCCTGATTACATGTGTGTGTGTATGTATGTATGTATGTATGTATGTATGTATGTATGTATGTATGTATGTATGTATGTATGTATGTATGTATGTCAGGTCACCAGTTGGTGCTACTGGTAACATGTATCCCAGTACAACCTGTCTCATGGTCGGGTCGTTGGCGACTAAACTAGCAACCCCACCAAAGTTTCTTGGCGAGGAGGGTGACTTTGGACATCCTGCAGGACTAAAATCAAAACCTGTCAAAGGGCAAAGAAGCTCTTAAGAGTCAATGGCCATCCAAAATCACCGGGAGAGATGACCCCTTAGCCTCTTAGCCTTTGTCAAGGCAGAATTCTAGGAGAAGGAAAACTCTGATATAACACCTGCAACTCTGATGGTATCCAATTATGACGACTTGTTCTTCTTTTTGGTAAATATCATCTTCGTTAAGACGTGGGACTGGCTTTGCGCAGAGCCTTTGCTCACTATAAAAGCTTCACGGCACAGGCATTGCTTTATATCTGGAGATCTCTCTGCACTTGTCGTCACATGGTACCAGGGGCCCAGCACTATGTGTCAATAATTGTCACAAGTGTAGTGTTTGTACCAGAGTTTTCAAGTCGCTGGCTGACTAAAAAGTCACACTCGTTCAGCGCATCGGTAGGGGTTCTCCTACATGGATATAAAGTAGTGGCCGTACTCGAAAACGAGTTGGCAGCCACCATATATGTATGTATTGTGTGTGTATTTTTCATATTGTGTCTCAGGCTATTGACGTTCACCTCATCGTGATCAGAGATCAGTGATCAGTTTCCAGAGCCCACTGCGAGACCGTCGAAAACTTGGGTCCCTCTTTATCTATATATGACATTGCTTTAGATCCATCATCTTGGAGGAAAGCAGTGTTTAATGGAAAACAGGAATCTGAAAAACTAAAGAGGAATCTGTGTAAGGGACTGCTCAATGTTATTTTACCTGGATTGGTAAAATAGGGTGGTGGATTGGCAGTATCGGTAGAGGGTCGGACGTCATGCTTTCCAGCATAGTTACGTCCCTTTACGATCTGAGTTCAAATCCCGCCGAGGTTGACTTTGCCTTTCATCCTTACGGGGTCGATAAAATAAAGTACCAGTAATGCACTGGGTAATTGCTGGCCTTGTGCCTAAAGTAGAAACAGTTATTTTACCTGGATTTTCAGATACTCAAAAGGATTGTGTGTGCACTGAGTGCGGCCGAGTTTGCCTCAGTAAAGCTGGTCTTAGAAGTCACTAAATAAGCCATATACAAAATCTTGTCGATTTTTGGTGTCTTTGGCAGGAGTGTAGAAAACAATGTGCCTTAGTTGGTGGACTCCGACATCATTTAAAAGACCACCAAAAACAAAACACCAGAACCAAGATTCGAGTAACGTTAATCACTGCAGCATATGCAGAAAGGAATGTAAGTCCTTTGAGGGGCTAAAGAGTTGTAATTGTGACACTAATGTGAGAAAAGGATCAATTCTTGAAATTGAGATGAAGCCATTATGTAGGAACTGGCAGTTGAAACGACAAGAGCTCAGCCGTCGGGGTCCCGACTCTTTATAATATACCCATACTCTACTACACCAAGTTTCGAGTATTCTAACGAATTTCAAACTGAATCCATTCCGATTTATATATATTGGAGAGCACTGTGGATATAACCCACCAGTGTTCTCTCTCTCTCTCTCTCTCTCTCTCTCTCTCTCTCTCATTCGCTCTCTCTCTCTCTCTCTCTCTCTCTCTCTCTCTCTCTCTCTCTCTCTCTCTCTCTCTCTCTCTCTCTCTCTCTCTCTCTCTCTCTCTCTCTCTCTCTCTCTTTCTCTCTTTATATATATATATATATATAATATTCTTTACTATAGCTTTGTGAGGAGTTATATATATATATATATATGTGTGTGCGTGTATTTACATGTTTGTTTACGTTTGTGTTTGTGTATATATCCCATGATTTAGTGATCAATAAATTAAGTACTGGATTTGAATAAGTACTGGGGATACGACATGATCGACTAAATTGATGCGGGTCCCAGTATGAGTGAAGTAAGTAAAATAACAAAGAAATACATAACTTAAAAACCCAGAGAACCTCGAGTTCTTCCACTTCTTACAAAAAAAAAAAAACCTTTACTCTGTATAACATTCAAGTTGAAGCAACTCATGTTTTCGTTCTAAAAGTTATTTCCCTTGGATACGATAAGAGATATGAATGAGATTAGCAAATAATCGAAACACCATGTTGGATTGGCAGTATCGGTAGAGGGTCGGACGCCATGCTTTGAAGCATAGAGTTATCTCCCTTTATGATCTGAGTTCAAATCTCGCCGAGGTTAAATTTACCTTTCATCCTTATGGGGTCGATAAAGTAAAGTACCAGTAATAGACTGGAATAATTGCTGGCCTTGTGCCAAAAGTAGAAACAATTATTCTACTGAGTACTCAGTAATTTAAGGATGTAGAGTAATAATATTATTTGTTAGGGATTGGCAATATCGGTAGAGGGTCGGACACCATGCTTTGATACATAGAGTTACGGCCCTTGCCATTCTGAGTTAAAATCCCGCCGAAGTTAACTTTACCTTTCATCCTTACGGGATCGATAAAATAAAGTACCAGTAATGCACTGGGTAATTGCTGGCCTTGTGCCAAAAGTAGAAACAATTATTTGTTAGACGTAAACCCGACGATTAGCCTTCTATATAACGAGCCATGTAGTATGTATGTATGATCTTTTGATTTTATCATTTTATAAATGTTCACCAATAGAGAGAGGGCCGCTCTTTTATTGGAATATAGACATCAACTAGGTAAATATGTGTGTGTGCAGGTATGAATGTTATTGTTTATGTGATTCTATATGTTTTGAGTTATATGTTTCTCTGTCTATACGTGTGTACATGCAGTTATTACATGCAGAATTTCTTAAATGTTTTACATACTTTTACAGTTCCGTTAATGGACTGTAGTTGCAACTTCCTAACTAGCCATGCTCTTTCTGGTTCTGTAAAGCCCAGCTTCTCAAGATTTGTACTGAGACAGTTAGTAACGTATTCAAGAGCACCAATGATCACAGGTGAAAATCTAACGGTTCACTCAAGGTGGAGTATCTATAGATTCCTCATTACTTCAGCATCTCCTTTCACTGATCTTTATGTATGTCAAATGTAAAAGATAACCAGAAATAATAAAGCAGGCGACACAGTACATTGTAGAAATGATTTAGTTTGATGCTTGAAATAGCAGGACAAGAGTTTTAACGTTTCGGACACTAGTCTTCATCAGATAGAGTTAGAAATAGAAGATATATAGAAAGATAAAATGTGAGAACGGGGAGGGGTGAGAGAAAAAAGAGGGAGGAAAAAACTCATGTGCATACTCAGTCAGCTATGTATGTATGTATGTATGTATGTATGTATGTATGTATGTATGTATGTATGTATGTATGTATGAGTATGTTCTCTTTTTCTCTTAATTATTAGTTTACTTGTTTTTACCGGAGATCTCTACCAATCTATCTATCTATTTCTCTATCTATCAATCTATCAATCTACCTATCTATATCTCTCTAGACAACGTGATTTCCATTGGGAAAACCACAGGCAATGCGTTCAGTGGAACAGGTATAGAGCTGGTAGTACAAATGAAGCCTGAACGCATCGCCCAAATACCCGACAGAATCCTATTAGAGGACCACGGGTATATAAACATTAGCGTGGAGGGGAGAAGGCCGTCCTGCCATATCTGTGCAGGCAGAGGGCACCTGAAGGCCGCTTGTCCCCAACTCAACAAAAAGAAAACCCTGCTACCAACACCAGCTCCACCACCACCACCACAATAGATAAACAAACAACAAAACTCAGTCCCACCCAACCCGTCCCTCAGTAACACCACAACACCACCACAACACAAACAGTCACAACACATTACCCCAAAACAAAATACAGGCCCACCCAACCTCTCACTCAATAAAACAACACAACCACCGCAGACACAACACACAACACAGTCTAACATAGTGACATCCATCTCCCCCACAAAGAAAACCAACACGGAAACATTACCAGCAAACATACCTCTTCCCTCCAACACTGAAGATAACCCAACGAATTCGGAGGAAGAAACGGAGTCCTTCAGACAGATTAAAAGGAAAAAAAGAAAACATGTGCAAAACACACAAGGACAAACAACCCCCACCCAAATCGCAACACAATCTAACAAAACAGAAAACACCCCTCCAGCAACAAACAAAACCAAACCTGCCCCTCCCCTCTTCGAAACACTCACACCATCGGAAAAAAAGACATTACACTATACTTACATCAACAGAAACAATAATAAATTAAATGAACTCATATACAATAATCCTTCGGTACAAACCGAAGGTGTAAACTTTGTTTCATCAGAAAACCACCCACATTTAAAACTAATAAAAATCCCAATGAACCTCTACCAAAAACTAAAAAAGGATTTTAAGGAGGACGTAGGACCACCCTCTGTCAAACCCATAAACCGCGTCCTACTAAAAAGCTTTCCCCCTCCCCTTCCCCTCCCCAACACAACTCCAAACACCCCAACCCCACCACACACCGACGACCCCACACCACCACAAGACACCCCTTCACCCAACACCCCCGACCCCATGGAAGTCGTGCAACCCGAACCCCGGGAAGCGGAAAGGTAGGTCTCTACACTCTCCTTTGGCTCTGCCGCCCACATGGATGTGTTAAGAGTAGGATGTTTGAATGCACGTGGCCTGGGCTCAACTTGGAAGCAAGCAAAGCTTCTAAATGACCTCAGGTCATGTAGTATAAATGTAATGGTTATCTGTGAGACTCGAATCAGCGTCATGCGGCAGCTGGCCCCCACCTTCGATGACTTTGAGGTGCATGCATCTCTCTGTCAACCTGGAGGTGGGGGTGGGGTTGTCGTGCTGCTGCAAAAACACCTGGGTCTTGCCGTACAGGTTGTGCACTCGGACCCGGAGGGTCGTTTGTTGGTGCTAGACGTTGGCAGTAGTGAAAGTGCGGCCTTGAGACTGGTCGCCGTCTACTCCCCTTTCGGAGCTGAACGGCCCGACTTCTTCCAGCGTTTGGAGACTTTTCTGGGAACGTCGCGTTCCCTGCTTCTAGCGGGGGATTGGAATGACATCCTAGATGCACGTTGGGACTATGCAGGAGCATGTCCTAATAGAGGGGGGTGTAACAGCCTCAAGGGGTTACTCGACCGTTTTAACTTGGTCGATAGATATCGACTAGATTTTCCAACTGTGCCTACCTGGACTTGGAGAAACCACAGTGGTCAATCTAGATCGTACTTAGATAGATTCTTAGTTAGAAGTAAGGATAGGGACATATTAAGCTGTCCAGAAATGCGCACGGTTGGCTACACGGATCACAAATTAGTGACCTGCGTGGTCAATCTCGAGAAAACACATAGACAGGGTCCCGGTTACTGGAAACTTAATTTGTCTTTACCGGCAAAAGAGACTTACAGAAACCGGATTAGCAGATTAGTTAAGGAGAGGTTGACGGGTGCAATCGTCAACAACCGATGGTGGGCATCTCTCAAAAGAGAGATTAGAACAGAATCAATAAGTTATAGCAAGATGTTAGCTGCCAATAGGAATAGAAACGAGAAAGAATTAACAGGTAAATTAGAAGAGGCAATCAAGAGCGAAGATGTGGCCAGAGTGCTGGCATCGAGGACGGCCTTGAACCAGTTTTTCGATGCAAAGCATGAAGGCTGCGTCATTCGAAGTAAAATACGTGCTCTAGGTAATGAGGGGGCCAAAGCCGTTGGATGGGCCCGCGTGACAGAAGCTAAAAGTGGAAATCGATCCACCATCCGGTCGTTGCAAGACGAAGATGGACGAGTGATCCGGGAGCCTAAGCAGATGTGCGAGGCCTTTCAAAAGCACTTTGCCCGATTGTTCGGGGGAGGCGAGGGTCCGGGCCGAGGCGTGGATTTCGGTCCATACCTCGACGGCCTGCCGCGTCTCTCGAACAAAGAGGCAGAGTCCTGCGAGGGACCAATCTCGGCTGATGAGATCGCAGATGCGCTGAGCCAATGCAGCAGACGCAAATCTCCAGGTCTCGATGGTATACCTTACGAACTTTATTTAGCAATGCCGGTCTTCTTCTCCGAACTCCTCGAAGCGGTCTACTGCAATTGGCAGCAGAACGGGAGAATTCCTTGTTCTGTAGCCAAGGGCGTAGTCACGCTGGTGAGGAAGGACGAGAAAAAGGGGGATAGTATAAATAATTTTCGGCCCATAACCCTGCTAAACACAGAGTTAAAGATTTTGGCCAAGGTGTTAGCAAAGAGGTTGGCGCTTGTCGTGGGTGGCCTGGTGGGAGATGCGCAGACATGTGCTATCCCATCCAGGTCCATTCACGATAACCTCCACCTCATGCGATACATCATAGAGAGGGTTGGCAACAAACCCGGCTTCGGTGGGGCCCTGATCAACTTGGATCAGTCTAAGGCCTTCGATAGGGTCGACCATGGTTACCTGGATGCGGTGCTAGCGGCGGCTGGGTTCGGTCCTGTTTTCAGAGGCTGGATCACTGCCCTACATAGCAACCACATCTGTTCTAGGATCAAGGTGAACGGCTACCTTTCGAAGCCGTTCGAAATCACACGATCCATTCGACAGGGGTGCCCTCTCTCCTCCCTTCTGTACGTATTGACTCTCGAGCCTTTACTGAGGAAGTTGGAGTTGTTGCAGGGTATCCCCCTGGAACCAGGATTGAGCAAAGCGGTGTCGGCCTACGCCGATGACGTAACAGTAATGGTATCAACCGACTCGGAGATCGAGGCGATCGGTACCTTACTGGAGGAGTACGAAAGGTTGTCAGGAGCGAAACTGAACCGGGAAAAATCCATCGGGCTGCAACTCGGAACGTGGAGAGGCAAACCGATGCCTCCTGACGGTGTCGTCGGACACTGGACGGAGGGCCCGGTAAAGTTGCTTGGGGTCTGGTTTGGACCGGACCTCCAGGTGGAAAAGAACTGGAACGAGGTTACGAACAAGGTGTTTGCACTAACCCAGAAATGGGCCAAGTGTAAGCTGTCCCTAAAAGGCCGGGCGGAGGTGGCGAACATTTACATAGCGTCCGTCACTTACTACCGCCTGACTGTCGTGCCTTGCCCTAAGGAAACACTCACCACCATGGAACGCATGCTCTTCCAATTTCTTTGGAAGAAGCGTCCTCCTATGGTGAGAAGATCCATCTGCTGCCAACAACCTTCGAAAGGAGGGCTGGGGATGCCGTGGTTGATGATGCGTAGGCACGCATTAAGGCTACGGCACCTACAGGTATTCCTCACTGGTCAACCGGTGTGGGCTCCGTTCGTGAAACGAGCCTTTCCGAGACTCGTCTCACTCACCGAGCTACAGTCCTGGGTCAAGCAAAGATCCGGAAAACTGGGAGACTGGCACACTGAGTGTGCTCAGGCGCTCAGGGCTCTCTGGCAAGCGGGCCGGGCCATCGGTGGAGAATCCACCTCATCATTCTATAGAGGGCTGGTGGCTAGCAGGGGCGATGACACCCTTGGAGAGTCGCTGGACATGGAAGAAGACGAACTGGCCAGCCTGTTCGGTAGGACTTTCGGCCCAGGACCAATGGACAACTTCCAGAAGTCACTGGCCTGGCAGTGCTACCGAGGGGCTCTACCCGTTCGAGAGAGGCTCTACAGACACGGACGCCCGGGCAGGGATCCCTCAAAAAAGATTTGCCCTAGATGCGTGCGTCACGAAGAAACCGTAGCGCACGCATTGGTGCAATGTCCGGGCGTGGCTGATCTGTGGGGCTACGCCGAACAACTGCTGTCGCGGGTGGCGCCGATTAAATTGACCGCCGAGTCCGTGATGACAATCAAACCGCCTCCCCTCTTCACAAAGGAAGCAAAGGCGGTTTTTCTGTGCGTAATAGCCATGTTGAAAGAGGTTGTTTGGTGGACACGATTGAAAGGTCTGAGGTCAGGCAACTTCCTCTCTGGCCATAGTCTGGTCTACTTCTTCCGATATCACTTCGGAAGAAGGATAAGAATGGAGAGAGAGGTGCTTGGCCACAGGCAGTTTTATGAAAGGTGGGTGATAGTGGCGAGAATGGCTCGTGTAAATGGGCCTTCTCTGTATACCATCCTGTAGGTAAAGAAGTAAAGGAGAGGGGAGCACCTTCTCCATGTGCTCCCCGGGCAAAGGATTGCACACTTTTTCGGGGGTGTGTGCAACCCCCATCACGTCCCCTCCCTTTTGAGGTTATTTTCGATTATTTTCATGTTACACCCTTTTTACTCGATTATATGTAAACTCCCCCTTTGTATTTGTCCCTTCTTTTTATGCCTTTATGGTAAATAAAGAAATCTATCTATATCTCTCTATCTTTCTCTTTATCTCTCTCTCTCTCTCTCTCTCTCTCTCTATCAATCTACCTATCTATATCTCTCTATCTTTCTCTTTATCTCTCTCTCTCTCTCTATATATATATATATATATATATATATATATATATATATATATATATATATACTGCAGGGTTATTTTACACCCCTTGGATAGAACAACCCTCAATACCAGGAACACTTTTTGTAGGTGTTCCTGTCTTCCCTCTGTTTATCTTCCTCAACCTACAGGTTTATATACAGAGAAGGCCCATTCACTCGGGCTATTTTCGCCACATTCACCCTCCTTTCAGCGAATTTACTGGGGTGCAGCACCTCTCCCTCCACTCTCACCTTCCTTCTGAAGTGATACTTAAAGAAGGGGATACGTTGTTGTCCGGAGAGAAAGGTGTTTGCTCTCAGTCCTTTTAACCTCGTCGACCATATTACCTCTTTCGCCATAGCCACCAGACAGAGGAAAACCGCCTCTCCTTCGTTAGATAGATAGATAGATAGATAGATAGATAGATATGTTTCTTTATTAGCCACAGGGGCACAAAAGAAGGGGACAAATACAAAGGGGGAAGTTTACATACAATAAAAAACGTGTAAAATGTTATCACAAATGCAATTTAAAAATTAGTCGATTTTCCCCAATAGGGGGAGACATTACATATGAATAACACATACCCCCGAAAAAAAATGTGCAACCCTCATCTCCAGGCGTACGAAGAGTTTGTACTCCTTTCCTCTCCTCCTCCTTTTCCTCAACCTACAGACTGATATAGAGAGAAGGCCCATTCACTCGGGCCATTCTCGCCACTTTCACCCACCTTTCATAAAACTTGCTGGGGTACAGCACCTCTCTCTCCATCCTGATTCTTCTTCCAACGTGGTATTTGAACAAAAGAATCAGTTGTTGGAGAGAAAGCTGTCTGACCTCAGCCCTTTTAACCTTGTCCACCATACAACCTCTTTCGCCATAGCTATCACACAAAGGAAAACCGTCTCTCCTTCGTTTTTGAAGGAGGGTGGCGGTTTGATCATGACAATGGACTCAGTGGTCAACCGGATTGGTCCCACCCGCGACAATAGTCGTTCTACATAGCCCCACAGGTCGGTGACACCCGGGCAGTGTATGAATGCGTGTGCGACGGTTTCTTCGCACGCACCTCGGACAGATCTTTTTTGCAGGGTCCCTGCCCGGGCGCCCATGTCTGTAGAGCTTGTCTCGAACTGGTAGAGCTCCTCGGTAGCACTGCCAGGCCAGGGACTTTTGGAAGTTGTCCATCAGTCCCGGGCGGAAGGTCCTATCGAACAGACTGGCCAGCTCGTCTTCCTCTACGCCTAGAGTTTCATCGAGCGCATCGTCGCACTTGCTGCGGATCAACCCTCTATAGAATGACGAAGTGGAGTCTCCACTGATCGCCGGGTCCGCCTGTCAGAGGGCTGTGAGCGCCTGAGCACATTCGATGTGCCAGTCGCTCATTTTCCTCGGTCTTTGCTTGACTCAGGACTGCAGCTCGGTCAGCGAGAGGAGTCGTGGGAAGGCTCGCCTCACGAACGGGGCCCACACCGGTTGTCCGGTGAGGAATACGTAGAGATGCCGCAGCCTGAGCTCGTGTTTGCGCATCGTCAGCCACGGCAACCCCAGCCCTCCGTTGGAAGGGTGTTGGCAGCAGATAGATCTTCTCACCAAAGGAGCCCGCCTCTTCCAAAGGAATTGGAAGAGCGCGCGCTCCATTTTGGTGAGCGTTTGGGCTGGACAAGGCACGACGGTCAAGCGGTAGTAGATGGCGGACGCTATAAAAGTGTTTCGCCACCTCCGCTCGACCTTTCAAGGATAGTTTGCACTCGGCTAAATTCTGGGTGAGTGCAAACACCTTGACCGTCACCTCGTTCCAGTTCTTCTCCACCTAGAGGTCCGGTCCAAACCAGACCCCGAGTAGCTTTACTGGTCCTTCCGTCCAGCGTCCGACGACGCCATCGGAAGGCATCGGTTTGCCTCTCCACGATCCGAGTTGCAAACCGATGGACGTGTCCCGGTTCAGCTTCGCTCCTGTGAACCTTTCGTATTCCCCTTCAGTAAGATGCCGACTTCCTCGATTTGCGAGGCGCTCGACACCATTACTGTCACGTCGTCGGCGTAGGCCGACGCCGCTTTCTGCAGTCCCGGTTCCAGAGGGATGCCCTGCAAAAGCTCCAACTTCCGCAGTAGTGGCTCGAGAGTCAGTACGTACAGAAGGGAGGAGAGAGGGCATCCCTGTCGAATGGATCGCGTGATATGGAACGGCTCCGAGAGGTAGCCGTTCACCTTGACCCTTGAGCAGATGTTGCTGTTGTGCATTGCAGCAATCCAGCCCCTGAACACGGGTCCGAAGCCTGTCGCCTCGAGCACCGCATCCAGGTAACGATGGTCAACCCTATCGAAAGCCTTAGGCTGATCCAAGTTGATCAGGGCCCCACCGAAGCCGGGTTTACACCCTACCCTCTCTATGATGTATCGCATGAGGTGGAGGTTGTCGTGTATGGATCTGGTTGGGATTGCGCATGTCTGCGCTTCTCCCACCAGGTTCTCGACGACAAGCGCCAGCCTCTTTGCCAACACCTTGGCCAAAATCTGTAACTCTGTGTTTAGCAGAGTTATGGGCCGGAAGTTGCCTATGTCATCCCCCTTATTCTCGTCCTTCCTGACTAGTGTGACTACGCCCCCGGTCACAAAACTGGGAATTCTCCTGTTCTGTTGCCAGTTGCAGTAGACCGCTTCCAGGAGACCGGAGAATAAGTTCGGCATTGCTACGTAAAATTCGTAGAGTAGACCGTCGAGATCGCTCGTTATATGTAAGGTAAACTGACGGGCTTACATCTAACAGAAATATCACCACTCTATAACCTTAAAATATCGAGTACTCAGTTGAATAATTGTTTCTACTTTAGGCACAAGGCCAGAAATTACCCAGTGCATTACTGGTACTTTATTTTATCGACCCCGTAAGGATGAAAGGCAAAGTCAACCTCGGCGGGATTTGAACTCAGACCGTATAATGGTAGTATTAATCGCTTGACAAATGTATGTATACACCTGTATGTGTATATACCTATACGTGTATACACCTATATTTGAATTTAGCATTGAACTTAATGAAATTAGAACTCATATTCATTCACTGAATTACTTGTTTATTTAGTTAATATCTTTATTACTGTTCTAGTTTGTATCTTGAGCTCAAGTTCATTATGCATAGCACGCAGGTATCCTGAAAGAAGATCCTTCTGTTCCTTTCACCTTACACAAAGGTACCCATCACACCTATCACGACTATCACATTAGTGGTTTAACAATCATTCAAGAAGAAAGTGTACTAAAACATACTTATCCCATAAATAGCTACACGATAGTTGAGGTTTGACAGTAAACATCAATATCCGCATACCTTATTTTCATTTCCTAGATAGACAGATAGATAAAAAGAATATTATATATATATATACTCGTATATATATATATATATATATATATATATATATATATATATATATATATATATATATAAGAACGAGTAGGACCCCGACGGCTGAGCTCAAGCCGTTTCGACGGCTAATTCTTGTCCAGAATTAGCCGTCGAAACGGCTTGAGCTCAGCCGTCGGGGTCCTACTCGTTCCTATTACCCACTCTACTACCCTAAGTATTGAGTACTTTGGTGCGTTATGGTCCGCCTGGTTCCTTACCACATTTCCTTCGTTATATATATATATATATATATACGATATATTAACAAATGGAAACTATATTTATAAAAGCATATTTATTTCATTATACATATTTCAAGGACACCAAGTTAAATTATGCTGTGCTCTCATCAGATAAAATATAATATAGAGCACTTTTATAAATAATTATTGACATACCCTTAAAGAATGCGACCATTTCTGTTGGAAGCTTCCATGGCATATATATATATATATATATATATATATATATATATATATATATATATATATATATATATATATATATATATATATATATATATATATATATATATATATATATATATATATATATATATATATATATATATATATAATATATATATAATATATATATAATATATATATATATATAATATATATATATATAATATATATATAATATATATATATATATATATAATATATATATATATATAATATATATATATATATATATATATATATATATATATATATATATATATATATATATATATAGGTGGGTTGGCAGTATCGGTAGAGGGTCGGACGCCATGCTTTGACGCATAGAGTTACGGCCTTTGCCATTCTGAGTTCAAATCCCACCGAGGTTAACTTTGCCTTTCATCCTTACGGGGTCGATAAAATAAAGTACCAGTAATGCACTGGGTAAGTGCCAAAAGTAGAAACAATTATATATATATATATATATATTCTTTAATATGGTTAAGTGAAGAGTTTCACCTGTGTCCACATATGTAATATGCGTGTGGGGGGGGGGGGGGTCTTCCTGTGCCACTCCGTTTTTTTATCTATTCCAATGCAATCAACACACCCGAAATTAACATCCGTTTGTTATTTTTATTCATAGCATTAAATATTAGGTGAGGCGGATGAATTGATAATATCAGAAGGGAACCGAATAACATGCCTTGCGGTATGTAGTTACTTCCTTTTGTAATCCGAGTTTAAACTGTATTAACGAAATCAACATCCACACAATGGATGAGCAGCATATTTATTCCGATCACGAAGAAATCGAAGAAATCATATTAGAACGGCCGTCCTTCTCTTTGAAGCATCTCGCTAAAGGCAACGCGGTGGAGAACATGGCCTGCGAGATTATACACCCGCCCGTTACCCCATTCCGTGTATACTAGACTTCTCGGCCCAATTTTCTTAAAAATCGTCTTCACCCGAGGTTATCATCAAATACCTGTACAAGATGATAGTATTCCTAAGACAGCTGTTATCACTCCCTTCAAACTGTATCAATTTCTACATATACATTTACGGCTAAAAAACGCAATCCTTTCAATGCTTGATGAACACTGTGCACATGGGTCTAGATATTGTAATTACAAAGGAATGAGCCCTCTATATATAAACATAGAGATATTTTATATTACTTTATATACATACCAACTAAGCATATGTTTTTATTGGTACTCAGAGTTTCATGATGGTATCTCATTACTCGTAGCAGTTTAATATAGCGTGCCGTAAGCATATATATTTTTTTCACAAAGGCTGAAGATTGATGGTGTACGCTAGATTAATCTGCTACGAATAATCGGATAATATTATGAAACTCTGAATACCAAGAAAAATATATGCTTAGTTGGTATGTATATTAAGTAATATAAAATATCTCTGTTTACATATACAGGGATCATTCTTTCGTGATTCCAAAGCACATTCAGCAACGATATATGTGTGTGCGTGTGTGTGTGTGTGTGATAGAGAGAGAGAGTAACATTATTAAGTAATATATATCAAGTGTATATTAAGTAATATATATAATGTATATAAAGTAATATATATATATAGCAAAATAGATATAGAAATTGCTTCTACAGGACTAGAACTGTTTCATTCGAAGAAAATCGTGGGAGCTTTCCTGATGATTTCCTTCGAATGAAACAGTTTTAGTCCTGTAGAAGCCATTTCTATATAGAATATGTTGTTCAAAAGAACATCTATTTTATTAATATTTGTATTTTAATATATATATATATATATATAATATAGAAATGGTTTCTACATTCTACAGGACTAGAACTGTTTCATTTGGGAGAAATCATCAGGAAACCCCTCTCTGCTATGTATTGAGTACCTTACTTTCTGTGGTTACCCCCGATTGAACCCGGGATAAACATATATATATATGTGTGTGTGTATGTGTGTGTATGTATATATGTGTATATGTACATATGTATATATGTGTGTATATGTATATATGTATATATGTATATATATATATATATGGAAAATGAAATGAGACAAAGAAGTAAATAAATGCGAAATAAATGCTAGGTGATCATAGCCAAAATAAGGTAGGTCTATTTGTACTTTTAAACGTGACAGGGAGATGGGTGAAACGAAGAAAGAATGGAGATGGAAAAGGAAGAAATAGAGAGAGGGGGAGAGATGGAGAGAGAAATAGAATGACATAGGGTTGAAAGAAACAAAAGAACAGAGGTGGGGTAGAGAATGATATATTTTAGAAAGGATTGGCTTTCGTTGTTGGTCTAATGTCTAACGAGTAAAATGTGATTATTTTCCTAGGAAAACATGCACTATAGCTATAATCTCTCAATGTTTACGTAGACGTATATGTGTGTGAAAGGCGGCCATTTGATAGAGTCGTTAGAATATCGGATAGAATGTTTTGCGGTGTTCACTTTGTCTTTCTACTCTCTGACTTCAAATCTCGCCGAGGTCAACTTTGCCTTTCATCCATTCGAGATCGATAAAAAGAAAAATGTAACAGTTGGGAACTGGAGTCGATTCTTCTATATCACTTTCTCACTTCCATTCTATCACTCTCACTACCATTCTGTTACGAGACCATGCGCGCGCGCGTGTGTGTGTGTGTGTGTGTGTGTGTGTGTATGTGTGTGTGTGTGTGTGTGTGTGTGTGTGTGTGTTTTATAAGTGTGTGCGTTTTTATACAAATCAGCTATTAGAATTCTCAAAGAATATTTTCTCTATAAACAAAAAAGAAAATTGGATTATTATATTTTTTGTGAGAAGGCGGGGGTGGGGATCTTTTTAGTATACTGTTGTATGTGAATGTACTCACTTATTTAGTGCACATAATTTTTATATGTTTATGTTGGATATGTACGTACTTTTATATGTATAGAGAGTTGAGTGACGTGTATGACAAACTACCAATTACGTCACATACAAACACACGGTGAATTGGCAGTATCGGTAGAGGGTTGGACGCCATACTTTCTAGCATAGTTACGTTGCTTTACGGTTTGAGTTCAAATCCCGTCGAGGTTAACTTTGCCTTTCATCCTTACGGGGTCGATAAAATAAAGTACCAGCAATGTACTAATGGAGTAATTGCTGGCCTTGTGCCAAAAGTAGAAACAATTGTGTGTGTTTGTATGTTTGTACATGGTGTAATATATGTGTGTGTCAGGTCACCAGTTGGTGCTACTGGCAACATGTATGCCAGTACAACCTGTCTCATGGTCGGGTCGTTGGTGACTAAACTGGCAACCCCACCAAGGTTTCTTGGTGAGGAGGGTGACTTTGGACATCCTGCAGGACTAAAAACAAAACCTGTCAAAGGGCAAAGGAGCTCTTAAGAGTCAATGGCCATCCAAAATCACCGGGAGAGATGACCCCTTAGCATTTGTCAAGGCAGAATTCTAGGAGAAGGAAAACTCTGATATAACAGCTGCAACCCTGATGTATCCAATGATGTTGACTTGTTCTTCTTTTTGGTAGATATCATCTTGGGTAAGAGAGTGGGACTGGCTTTGTGCAGTGCCTTTGCTCAATATAAAAGCTTCACGGCACAGGCATTGCTTTATATCTGGAGATCTCTCTGCACTTGTCCTCACATGGTACCATGGGCCCAGCACTATGTGTCAATAATTGTGACAGGTGTAGTGTTTGTACCAGAGTTTTCAAGTCACTGGCTGGACTAAAAAGTCACACTTGTTCAGCGCATCGGTAGGGGTTCTCCTACATGGATATAAAGTAGTGGCCGTACTCGAAAACGAGTTGGCAGCCACCACATGGTATAATAGGCGGTAAATTGGCAGAGTCGTTAGAATGTCGAATAGAATGCAT
Source organism: Eledone cirrhosa (assembly GCA_964016885.1). NCBI lineage: Eukaryota > Metazoa > Mollusca > Cephalopoda > Octopoda > Eledonidae > Eledone > Eledone cirrhosa. The sequence continues at coordinate 46,116,976 of OZ024745.1, forward strand.
TATGGTAGTCGTTCCGCCTCTCTGATCTCTGAGTTCAAATCCCGCCAAGGTCAATTTTGCCTTTCATTATTTTGAGGTCGATAAAAAAGTACCAGTCTAGTACTGGGGTCGATTCTTCCTCTCACTGGAAGAAATCTACTGTACTCAGGCTTGGAGAGGGATGGGCCCCGCCAGGCTTAAAATGCCCAAGAAACGATGTAAGTCAATATGGCGCTCCTACGACTCTTGGAGTTACGGGACCATACATACATGGTGTGATAGATAATTAGTGGAAGCAGCCGTACCATCTGAACGGAGTGAGCGATGTTAATTATGAGTTAAGAGGTAATGAATAGATAATGCTATTCAGGGGCAGTGGAACTGGGGGGGGGGGGGGCTTGGCCCCACAACAATAATTATATTTTTCTCCCCAAACTACCAAAATACACATCTAATTGTATATGCGCTACAATTTATGTGCATGTTCTATAGAAACAGACGGGAGAGATAGATGTAGATATAGAGAGGGTGAGTGTTTGGTGTTAATGTATATAGAGAGGGGTATTGGAAGAGAGTTCTGTATAGTAGATATAGAGAGGTGGAGAGTTTGGGATTAATTGATATAGAGAGGGGTATTGGAAGAGAGTTCCGTGTAGTATATATAGATAGGGGGAGAGTCTGGCGGTAATTGATGTAGAGGGGGATTTGGAGAGAGTGTTATATGGTAGATATAGAGAGGGGGGTTAATGTTTATTGACAGAGAGAATGGTATTGAAAGAGAGTTCCGTGTAGTAGATATAGAGAAAGGGGGAGTGGAAGGAGAGCAATGATAGCAAGGGTAGAGGGAGAGCAAGGAGAGAAAGAATAGAGGGAGAGCAAGGAGAGCAAGGGTAGAGGGAGAGCACGGAGAGCAAGAGTAGAGGGAGAGAAGGAGAGCAAGGAGAGCAAGGGTAGAGGGAGAGCACGGAGAGCAAGAATAGAGGGAGAGAAGGAGAGCAAGGAGAGTAAGGAGAGCAAGGGTAGAGGGAGAGAAGGAGAGAAAGGATAGCAAGGAGAGAAAGAGAGCAAGGAGAGCGAGGAGAGCGAGGAGGCAAGGAGAGAGAAAGAGCAAGGAGAGCAAGGGTAGAGGGGCAGCAGGGAGAGCAAGGAGAGCAAGAATAGAGGGAGAGCAAGTAGAGAAGGAGAGTAAGGAAGCAAGGGTAGAGGGGGAGCAAGTAGAGAAGGAGAGTAAGGAGAGAAAGTGTAGAGGGAGAAGGAGAGCAAGGGTAGAAGTAGAGCAAGGAGAGCATGGAGGGAAACAGAGCAAAGAGAGAAGGAGAAAGGGGAGAGAAAGGAGAGCATGGAGGGAAACAGAGCAAAGAGAGAAGGAGAAAGGGGAGAGAAAGGAGAGCATGGAGGGAAACAGAGCAAAGAGAGAAGGAGAAAGGGGAGAGAAAGGAGAGCATGGAGGGAAACAGAGCAAAGAGAGAAGGAGAAAGGGGAGGGCAAAGAGAGATGGAGAGCAAAGAGAGAAGGAAAGCAAGGAGAGAAGGAGAGACGTAAAGCAAGGAGGGAAGTAAAGCAAGGAGAAAGGTAGAGAAAGGAGAGCTATGGGTGTTTCACATACACGCACACAGACACACACACACAGGCATACGTACACACAATGCATGTGTGTATGTGCATTTGCGTGTGAGTGCAGGTCGCTCTTCGGCGCTACTGGTAACATGCAGCCCAGTACAACCAGTGCATGGTCAGGTCATCGGTGACTAAACCGGCAACCCCACCACGTTTGGTTGGTGAGGAGGGTGAATTTGGACACCCTGCGGTATGAAAAACAAAACCCGTCAAAGGAACTCAGGAGAGTCAACGGCCATCCAAGTCTTCATTAAGATATCTCTCTAGGAGATATCATATAATTGTTTCTACATTTAGCACGACTCTGTAAGGATGAAAGGCAAAGTTAACCTCGGCGGAATTTGAACTCAGATCGTAAAGGGACGTAACTATGATGGAAAGCATGGCGTCCGACTCTCTACCTATACTGCCAATCCATCATATAATGCAGACCAGTTCTTCTTTAGGGGTAAATGCATTCGATGTTCAGAGAGTGGGATTGGCCCCGTGCAAAGCTTTTCTTACTTAAAAAATCTTCAAGCACAGGCATCGCTTGATATGTGGCATTCTTTGCGATGTATGGTATTGCTGGCCATAGGCAAGTCCCTAGCAGGACTAAAACGCCATGTCCGTGATACTCATGCTTAAGTATCAAGCGATGGCATTACTCGAAATCGAGTTGCAACCATCATATATGTGTTAGGTGTGAGCGTTTGTTGTGTGTGTAAGTGTATGTTAGCACAAATAAGTTTAAAATGTACAAAAACATATGTTAACAAATAAAATAAACATACACCACACATACACCACACAGACATACACCACACAGACATACACCACACAGACATACACATACAGATATACACATACAGAACATACAGATACACAATTTCATAGTGATTATGTACACATGCCAAACATAGCTTCATTTCCAACTTAAGCAAATACGAACTACCCGCCATTTCAACAAAATTCATTCAAACCCCATACACACACACACACACACACACACACACACACACACACACACACACACACACACACACACACACACACACACACACACACACATATATATATAAAAGTCAAAATTTCGTCCTGAACGAAACGTAATCAGAGTAGTTTACTCCAATCCTGTCCTTCCATTATAGAAAGGACTATTCAATCGAGTCTCACTTTAAAGGTAAGAAGACATTTCATTATTATTGATACTATACTATATAAGACGGTGGTTATTATTGATACTATACTATATAAGACGGTGGTTATTATTGATACTATACTATATAAGACGGTGGTTATTATTGATACTATACTATATAAGACGGTGGTTATTATTGATACTATACTATATAAGACGGTGGTTATTGTTGATACTATACTATATAAGACGGTGGTTATTATTGATACTATACTATATAAGACGCTGGTTATTATTGATACTATACTATATAAGACGGTGGTTATTATTGATACTATACTATATAAGACGGTGGTTATTATTGATACTATACTATATAAGACGGTGGTTATTATTGATACTATACTATATAAGACGGTGGTTATTATTGATACTATACTATATAAGACGCTGGTTATTATTGATACTATACTATATAAGACGGTGGTTATTATTGATACTATACTATATAAGACGGTGGTTATTATTGATACTATACTATATAAGACGGTGGTTATTATTGATACTATACTATATAAGACGCTGGTTATTATTGATACTATACTATATAAGACGGTGGTTATTATTGATACTATACTATATAAGACGCTGGTTATTATTGATACTATACTATATAAGACGGTGGTTATTATTGATACTATACTATATAAGACGCTGGTTATTATTGATACTATACTATATAAGACGGTGGTTATTATTGATACTATACTATATAAGACGGTGGTTATTATTGATACTATACTATATAAGACGGTGGTTATTATTGATACTATACTATATAAGACGGTGGTTATTATTGATACTATACTATATAAGACGGTGGTTATTATTGATACTATACTATATAAGACGGTGGTTATTATTGATACTATACTATATAAGACGGTGGTTATTATTGATACTATACTATATAAGACGCTGGTTATTATTGATACTATACTATATAAGACGGTGGTTATTATTGATACTATACTATATAAGATGGTGGTTATTATTGATACTATACTATATAAGACGGTGGTTATTATTGATACTATACTATATAAGACGCTGGTTATTATTGATACTATACTATATAAGACGGTGGTTATTATTGATACTATACTATATAAGACGCTGGTTATTATTGATACTATACTATATAAGACGGTGGTTATTATTGATACTATACTATATAAGACGGTGGTTATTATTGATACTATACTATATAAGATGCTGGTTATTATTGATACTATACTATATAAGACGGTGGTTATTATTGATACTATACTATATAAGACGGTGGTTATTATTGATACTATACTATATAAGACGGTGGTTATTATTGATACTATACTATATAAGACGGTGGTTATTATTGATACTATACTATATAAGACGCTGGTTATTATTGATACTATACTATATAAGACGGTGGTTATTATTGATACTATACTATATAAGACGCTGGTTATTATTGATACTATACTATATAAGACGCTGGTTATTATTGATACTATACTATATAAGACGGTGGTTATCAACTCACCCATTCCCCTCAAATTGCTGGGCTTGTGCATAAATTAGTAATCACTGGGGTCGATAAAATAAAGTAGCAGTAATACACTGGAATAATTGCTGGCCTTGTGCCTATAGTAGAAACAATTATTAATACTATGTATATATATATATATATATATATATATATATATATATATATATATATATATATATAATGTAAGTTTGTTTTGAAATTAGAAATAGAAGCTTTCGCCGTATTTTTTTACTAAAGAAATTTTAGCCTGATAGTGGGGTTTAGAACCCTCTAAGAAATGGAAAAAGATTAGTATTGACGTATATATATATATATATATATATATATATATATATATATATATATATATATATATATATATATATTTAATTTACATAGAGCACTCTTCATTCCTCTGACTTTTTCAATTTTCAACGGAAACTTCAATACTTATGTGTGTGTGTGTGTGTGTGTGTGTGTGTGTGTGTGTGTGTGTGTGTGTGTGTGTGTGTGTGTGTGTGTGTGTGTGTGTGTGTGTGTGTGTGTGTGTGTGTGTGTGTTTGTGTGTGTGTTTGTGTGTGTGTGTGTGTGTACTGTGAGTAAAATTGTAGAAATATTGTACTTGACAAAAAAATTATAGCATTTAGTTTCGTTCCTTTATATATTAAAAATTCATATTACACCCATGTCATATTCCCCTTCAGCCTTCCGAGGTTGATAAACACGTACCAGTCATGTGCTAAGGTTGTACAAATAATATCCACCTCTCTGTGGACACAGCATGGCTGAATGGTTAAGAAGTTCGCTTCACAATCATTAGGTCCCGTGTTCAATCTTACAGTATCTTGTACGAGCGTTATTTACTATGGCCTCGAGTCGATTCATGTCATATGAACGAAATTGGGTACCGTGCAGAGCCCGTCAGATAGACTATTATTCAAAGGGTCAGCCTTGTCACACACTGTTCCTTTGAATCTCCGTGAGAGTGACGTGAATTGTATACGTGTCTGTGGAAATGTTCAGCGGCTTACACGTTACTTTTATGAGCAGACTGTTCCGTTTATTGCACAGTTAGAAAACTAATCGACGAAACCGACGAAAATCCGTTCCCATGGCCACCTCTAAGAATTTTTAGTGTTGTGCCAGAAGGAGGAAAGTTACCCTCAAACGGTATTTGAAACCAGAACGAAAAAGAACGTAACAAATACTACAAAGCATTTTGTTCGACGCTCTACCGATTCTGAAAATACCCTGCCCTACCAGTTTTTGTAATGATAATGATTTCTAATTTAGGAATAAGACCGACAATTTTAACTAAATACTGCAAAGTGTTATGTCCGACGCTCCAACGATTCTACCAATCCACCGCCCCAACACTTTTTATAATGGTAATAATTGTTTCTACTTTAGGCCAAGGCCAGTAATTTGAAGTGCAAGGGAAATTCAATTATATCGACCCCAGTTCATTACTGGTGCTTTATTTTATCGACCCCGTAAGGATGAAAGGCAAAGTTAACCTCGGCGGGATTTGAACTCAGTATAATGGTAAATATAATAATAGCATAACTGTTATTGACAGTTGTTAGATAAGGTTATGCCATTTCGAAGTGACTCACTTGTTTGTTAAAACTGTCCATTTTAACCACTGAAACTACAAACAAGCCTTCTAACCATCTTCATTAACAGTTTATTTGTTTTCTGTATTAGTTAATCTACTTTACTTTCATCTTATCTGACATGTTTTACTAGCCGTCTTATACAAACCACAATTTCAACATGTCTCTTTTCTTCCTTTCTTTGTTTTCCTGTGTTTTACTTCCTTCCCTAAATCCTTATTTATTCTCCCTGTTTCTATTTATTTTACAATGTTTACAAGTCTTTATTTTCAAAAAGTATTTGTAATGTAAATACTGGTAATTACAACAAAAATTAATAATGCCACTTATATTAGCAGAAAGTGTATAATTGTTTGACATGATTATAACACATTGTATTACAGGTATTTTTGTTCGACTATGGGCTAAATTTGACTTAGAGACGTAAAGTGATTAACTTGTTCCTGTGAATAATTAACTATGATCCTCTTGCTGTAGTATGCGACATCTTAGTATGTATTACATTAAAGTGCTAATAATAAATTGTATGCATGTATGGTCCCATAACTCCTGTTTTAGCTGTCTTTCATATAAAAAGAAAGTAACACAACTAATCACATTATATTCTCATTACATAATGGATATTTTGACATATTGGTGTCGCTGGTTGTTTCTTTGTTTCTTCGTGGTATTGCTTTCCCCATTTTGTCCGCAGGGTGCAACTGAAATATACCAGCAAGGCTTGAGTGTAAAATGTTCCACTCCTCCATCTCTTTTACGTAAATTATATAATGCTGTTCTTATTTTTTATTGCAAACATTGTATAATTTAATTCTGATTATTAATGTTATCACAATTGTTCAGAGATGTTCAGCCTTCGTGTTCAAAACTTATAAAACAAGTGTATCGGCAGTTACAAATAAAATCATCATACTGCATTTATTTACAGTCTTTTGCAATTATTCCTTGCAGGTAATGATGATGATTAAGAAGCAGCCAGGTGTCTTGTCTTTCCAAACTATCTGTATCATTGGAACTTGCTTTGTTTTTGTGGCATCATTTTCACCACCGGGCTGCCCTTGTCGTTTAAATGTTGCCTATAAATGTCCAGTACTACCAAAGATAGGTTGCGAAATGGTCTACGATTACTGCGGCTGTTGTCCACAGTGTGCTCTTGCACTAGGTGACAGATGCCAGGAATTCGGAACTTTGTAAGTATGATTGTTTCCTTTTTTTACTCTCTCTTATTATTTATATCCAATACGATAGTGGCCAAGTGGTTAGGATGTTGAACTTACGATCATAATATCATGGGTTCGATTCCTGGCCAAAGTGTGTGTTGCACTCTTGAGATAAACACTTCATTTCACGTTGCTCCATCATGCCCAGTACCAGCAATAGCTTGTGGTTTAAACCTACGATGAAATGGTGTCCTATCCAGGACGAGGGAAGGTGCCTTCAGTCGCTTAATGTCTGAGGCTATGGTAAATGACACTTGCCCATGAACCCGGAATCTAATGATTGCGAAGCAAATCTCTTAACCATTCAGCATGCTGCGTCCACAAAGTAATTATATGAATGATGGGATTAGAAACCTAAAGGTTTTTCTAAAGTAACAAACAAAAGAAATTGAATATATTAGATTTCATTTCTTTATATTTCCTCATCAAAAAAATATTCTTTTTTTTTTTTTTCAGGTGTCAAACTGGATTGATTTGCCTTTGGGATCGTTTTTGGTATGACGAACCTCTATCAGGAAAATGTTGGTATAGAGGATATGCTAGGTGAGAAATGAATTACATTTTAGTTTGAAAATTGTAACGTGTGCAATGGCAAAAATAATAATAGTCGATTGTTAAGTATAATAGTTACTAAAATCAGATAAATTACGCCTTGAGAAGAAAGGCATTTGGCGTAGTGGTTAATGCACTCTCTTGGCATCCGAGCTATGCGGGGTTCAATTCGTCGCGGGCGCCTCTGTCAACTTTTTTCTGAGACATTCTAACCATATGTTTATAGTATCAGAGTTGGGATCTCTCAATTCAGTATACTTAGCTGAAAATGAATACCCGCAGTAACTGGGGGTTAACTCCGCGATGGACTAACTTCCTACCCAGGGACATTCTTATACACTCAGTCGCTTAATGTCAAGGTAACCAGGATAAGCACCAGTTTGATGAGCCTCCGAGCTTGAAACAGACATTAAGTTGCTTAATTATAGTAATTATGCTTAACTATTGTAACAATTGTGAACAGAGGAAACAATGATTCTGTTTTCTGTGTATAAGAAATTTGTATAGTTTGTTGTATCAAGTAATTCAAGTTTATCAGAACCCCGTTAGAATAGTGCATATGTACAATTTAAGTCTATGAGTTTCTCCTATTAAGCATTGAACTTTCAATACCATTCACATTTTACCATCGGCACAGAATATCATGGAATTATTATTAATAATTATTTCTAACATTGGCACAAGATCCGCAACTTAGAGGAAGAAGTCGATTATATAGTTGGCATATTATTTTATCGACACCGGAAGGTTGAGGGATAACGTTGACCTCGGTGGGATTTGATCTCAAAATGTATAAATACTGCAAAATATTTTGCCCGATTCTCTACCGATACTGCCAATCCACCATATCAATAGTATTATTTTTTTCTACTTTAGGCTCAGGCTTAAATTTGAGCAAGGAGCAAAGTTTATTAAATCAACTCCAGTTTTTGACTGGTACTTTATTTTATCGACCTCCGAGGAATAAAAGGCAACCTTAGCTTCGAAGGGATTTGAACTCAGAAGGTAAAGAAACAGAACAATGACCGCAATAGTATTTTAGGGAAGGGCAAAGTTGATTAAATCAACCCCATTTCTTGGCAGGTTCTTTATTTTGTCGAACCTGGAAGGATGAGAGGCAAAGTTGACCTCGGTGGGATTTGATCTCAGAATGTAAAAATGAAAATAAAAAATACTACAAGAACATTTTATCCGATGTTCTAGAAATTCTGTTAATAAGCCACACATAACTGAATTCTTATTAATATTTGTTCTACTTTTAACACAATGCCAGCAATTTGAAGAAAAGCGGAATGTCGATTAAATTGACAAAAGTGTGTTACTGGTACTTTATTTTATCGATCCTGTAAGGATAACAGGTAAAACTAACTTCTGCGAGATTTGAACTCAGAACATAGAAAGTCGTAACTAAATACCACAAAGCATGTTGTCTGATGCTCTACCGATACTGCCAATTCACCCGACTTGATTTAGTTTAATAATAATTATTCATTAAGCTATAAATATTATCAAACATGCTTCGTAGGTTGTTGTTTTTTTCTGGTTTATGACATCCAGTCATATAGCTATTAATATCTTTGAAACATATCCCCTAATTTGTTTGTGTGATGTCATGCATAGTTTGTGTATTGCAGGCAAAGTTTGTCCAATTCTTCGTTGGCAGTGGCGAACAACAAGTTGAACTCGTCAACTGAGCAGCTCAACGAGCCAAAAAATGTCACTGCTGCTACTTCTAGATCTACTTCTCCCACTGCAGCTCATAATTCATCAGCTAGTGTTCAACCAACTGCCACTGAAACTACCATTATGACAACTAATTTTCCTACTACATCTGCTACTGCAACAAAAAACTTTCATGAGCATTTCACAAAGGTAGGGTCCTTAATATTTATAGTATTTATCTTCATTACCATCATTATTATAACTAGCAGAAAAACCACCCTACGGGTGGTTTTCTGCTAGCATGTGTAGTTTGTATATTGATATTATACACAAATATATATATACATGTAGATATGGTACATCAAATAAAATTGAACGAAGTCTATGTTACACTGTCTTCTGTAATCAGTAATGTAATCCATGATACATTTTTTAAAAAGACGATATTATATATAAACTGCATTAGGAGAAAATTAGCAATGGAAATATATGAGATATTTTTATAAGTGTTATAATATAACAGCCGCTAACCGGAAGTGTTGACATTTGCACATTTTAAAGAAGTGAATTTTAAAGATCTTTAAATAAGCTATAAAATATATTTAATCAACAGCCACGAAATTTAGCACATAAATTATGTAATATTCATTCATTATTTATTGAAAATAATCCAACTTATTTTACAAACGGGGTAAAAAAATATATTCTGGACGCAATCCCGCACTCCTTTCTTTATTATAGTTAAGATTATTATAAGTAAAAAAAGGTAAAAAGAAAAAAAGTAGAAACAATTATCATAATTATTATTAACATTATTACAATTATTATTATTATTATTATTATTATTATTATTATTATTATTATTATCATCATCATCATCATTTACCGGGAAGGGCAGGCAGTTTTTATCTGTCTGGTGGCCATGGCGAAAGAGATAGTATGGTGGACACGTTTGAAAGGGCTGAAGACGAGCACTTACCTCTTCGGTGATGCCCTGATTAACTTTTTCAAATTTCATTTGAAAAGGAAAATCAGGGTAGAGAGGGAAGTGCTCTCTTCCCCGCATTTTGTTGAAAGATGGGTGAGAGAAGCAAGTATGGCCCGAGTGAATGGGCCTACTCTGAGTATGTGTCTGTAAATTAAAGGTGGAAAACTGGGAGAGGGCACTTGCCCTGGTGGTCAGGGTCACTGTGGCCTTTTAATGGGCTTTCTCCACAAATGTCCCTCGGAAGTCTCCCCCCTATTGGGGAATTTTTCATTGTTAATTTTTTATTACATCCTCTGTTTTTCTTTACACGCAGAAATGCCCATTTGTACCGTCCTGTATTGTCCTGTACTGTCCTTAATGTCTACTTTATGTAAACCCTTGTGGTTAATAAAGAAAGCAGTATTATTATTATTATTATTATTATCATCATCATCATCATCATTTACCTTTACTTTTATTTGTATGAGCTGCCCCCAAGTGTCAACTAGAAATGTCAAGAAACAGTAGACTCGTCAGTGTTAAGAGTTGTAACATTATTAAAATAATACAAAAATTTCAGTTTACAGCCTGGGAGTGTGTATTTATGTTTGAGTGCGTGTATATTTTTAGGTATAGTTTTGTGCCTACATGAAAGAAAATTGTGCAAAATGTGTGAAATACCCAGGAGAATGATATTTTTTTCCTACTCACTTATTTTAGGGCAGCTAGTAATTTGGGTTGTGTAACTGTTTGCGCCCTTAAATATCATTCCTAGTGCCCCAATTACTATAAGCAATCCGTAGCACTCTCTGGGCATGCAGCTGTAAGCTAATAAATGATAACTGAAAGGAAGCACTTTTGTTTGATGTATATATTTTTATCTTGTTTAGGCATGGCCGTGTGATTAAATTTATTTCGGAACTACGAGGTTCTCGGTCCTTTCCCTTCTCCGCAATACTTTGAGCAAGTCGTTTCTACCATAACTGTATTCTACCATTATTATTTTGAGTGGAAGGGCGATGAATTGGCAGTATCGGTAGAGCGTCGGACAACATGCTTGGTGGCTTATAGTTATGTCTCTAGGAAGCTCTCGATGAATAAAGTAAACCAACATTTGAGGAGCCTCTTATTCCGTTCCTATTGCATACTATGGTTTTTATGTCGGTACTTTTTCACAATTGATTTCACCCACCGACCATTTCATTAATTAGCCCTAATGTCCCCTCAATCGTCTCCCTTGCAGATAATGAAGAACAATCATTATAGCATAATTGTTAGAGCATCGTTCTAAGTTCAAATCCAGCCAATTTCAAATTTGACATTCATCTTTCTGGGATCAATAAAACAAAGTACCAACCAAGTACTGGAGACGATATAATCAATTTACCACTCCCTCAAAATGTGTAGCCTTGTGTCTATGTTTAATTTTTTGTTGTTTTTTTTTAACAGTAAGGTGGCAGAATTGGTAGTGCATCGGACAAAATATATTGCGGTATTTAATTATGTTCCTTTACATTCTGGATTAAAATGATGTTGAAGTTCAAAAATAAGTACCAGTCATGTAATGGAATCGATTAAATCGACCATACTGCACTCGCCAAATCTGAAGCCCTCTGTTTATGTTAAAATTATAAGTTTTCGATTGTTTTATTTTTCACTGCACAACCTCAGTCTAAAAATTAAAAACGTTAGGTGGTTAGGCGTGATGTTGTTAAATTTACTATATAGAGGTGTATTGTTGAAGTGTTATTGATGAGAATAACAGTTTTGTTATACGAATTTCCAGTGTTTTGTTCAGTGGCCTATATGGTGACTTTTATGTTTCATATGTTTGTATTTTTCAGAAGGCGACGGCGATCCATTACCAATACTCAAAATGGTCGTATTTACTGGGGCGAAATTGGCCGAAAAAAATATAAACTAGAAGAATATTGAATTCTTTATCAGCCCTGTTTTTGTAATTTCTTATATTAATTTTAACATCATCCGCTATATATTCTTCAACAGCAATATATTAATAATATTTATATCGACATATACAATATTCGTTTATTACGTTCATATCGACATCCATACAATGGCTTTGTGCCAGTTAAGACATCGATCCTAGTTCCTTCTACTAATACCATTGAAGACAATAAGAAAAATATGAACTTCCAAATACCACGGTCCGATTTCCTTAATTGTGTAGGTCTGCATTTTACGCGAATTTAGATGAACATACGCGGTTTAAAAATATTTTTTCAAAATTCAGAAAAGCTGCAAATCTCTTAAGGTCCTGTTTCACTTGAAGTAATAGAAAAAACCTTCTAACTCCTATAGCTTTCATTCTTTTCCTGAGTTTTCTCAATCTCTAGAAAACCTGACATTATGCCTCCTTCCACCATCCCTAAAATAAGAAAACTTTGACATACATAGTTGCCTTTATATAAAATCTTTGAACAGACGCCATTGTTGGATGCAGGCCCCGTAAGGTGTCATTCTAATGTGCTTTTTTTTTTTTCGCTTAGTCAAAGAGAAACTGGATTTTATATGAGTAGCATCAGTTTATAATCTGTCACCGCACGGTTTTTATCCTAGGTTGATACTTCGTTTCTTTTAGGCCTTTAAATACCTCATTTTCTTTTTACATAAATTGTACATAAAATGAAACACACATACACACATACAGTATATATATATATATATATATATATATATATATATATATATATATATATATATATATATATATATATATATATGTCATTAAAAGCAACAGAAGGCAGGACTGGAAACTTCATGATTTTAACTCTGCGAAAACACTATACATATTTCAATGGCCCAGTTTCATCATCCGAATAGGATACAATACCCAGGCGTTTTCCTCAGGTGTCAGTTGCCGAATTAATTATATAAGAGAACAGGATTGTTTAGTGAACACAGAGAATAGAGGACTGATTTTGATTCGGGGATGGCCTGCTAATTCCGTGTTATTGTAATGGCAGGTCATCAGCGTTACAATAATACGGAAGCGTCGAGTGCTTTAATTTATTGCCTCATCGTTTACTAACCGGAATCACCAGTTCCAACGTAACATAAAGGGTATATATATATATATATATATATATATATATATATATATATATATATATATATATATATTTATATATATATATATATATATATATATAATTGTTTCTACTTTTGGCGCAAGGCCAGCAATTACTCCAGTGCATTACTGGTACTTTATTTTATCGACCCCGTAAGGATGAAAGGCAAAGTCAACCTCGGCGGGATTTGAACTCAGACCGTAAAGGGACGTAACTATGCTGGAAAGCATGGCGTCCGACTCTCCACCGATACTGCCAATCCACCGCCCTTATATATATAATGTTTGTGTGTGCGCGTGTGTATGTATGTGTATATATAAACACATATACTATATGTGCATATACATGAATAATATATATATATATATATATATATATATATATATATATATATATATATATATATATATATATATATATATATATACTTATATATGTGTGTAGATAGATACATACACATGCAATACATATATACGTACATCTCATGTGTGTGTGTCTATGAGTTTACATAAGAGAAAGTACACACGGACAAATAAATAAACTCATGTCTCCATCTGTATTTGTAATAATTGTAAAATAAGCAATAAAATATCATATACTTTCACGTTTCAAATATTTGACTATCCCATTTTATCATTGTTGCATTTCAACCAATACTTAGTAAATTTGCACTAAAATAGAACTCTGCCAGAAATGTTTTATTTTATTTTTGGTTTTTTTTTTAATGTTCTTTAGGCGAGAGTGTTGACATACTTATGACCTTTGCAGCTATAAATTTTATTTTACATAATTATGCATACAAATAAACAACACAACTATATATATGTATATGTGTGTACATATGTATATGTATGTATATATGTGTGTATATATATATATATATATATATATATATATATATATATATATATATATATCGTTTCTGAATTTGTTTAGCAAGATTCTTTATCTGAAAACGTGTGTCGAAACCGATATTGTTATGCTTTGGGAGGGTCATGTTGCCATTAAGAAACACACGCACCAGTTGCTTTCACTTCAATTTATTATAAATTAAATTTATAAATTTAAGAATTTATAAATTTCCGGTTGGTTGGTTTGTTCCACAACCAGACGATTGTTCATATATTGTCATATATTGTCATTTCGTCATACATTCTGTGAAGAGGTCACAGAATGTGTGACGAAAGAACTTTAACAATATATGAACAATCGCCTGGTTGTGGAACCAACCAACCAACCGGAAATTTATAAATTTAATTTATAATAAATTGAAGTGATAGCAACTGGTGAGTGTGTTTCTTATTGGCAACATGACCCTCCCAAAGCATAACAATATATATATGTGTGTGTGTGTGTGTGTGTGTGTGTGTGTGTGTGTGTGTGTGTGTGTGTGTGTGTGTGTGTGTGTGTGTGTGTGTGTCGGCAGTCGATCGACAAGATCCCAAACCTCATTCGCTTAACGACTGGGGTGGGGTTCGTCAAATCGGACCTAGGAAACAATGTTTCCATTAGACTTTCCATTTTCTAATACCATCTATCAGTCGCAAATCCAGGTAGAAGGTGCAACGTGAAATAAAGTGTCGTGCTCAAGGACATAACGCATCGACCGGTCCGACGTATATATATGTGTTTGTGTGTATGTGTGTGTGTGTGTGTGTATAGCCGAACCTGTATAATTACTCAGAACACATATTACCACGGATTAACCAGCCTTCGGACTGCCGGACTTTTGAATGCTATATATATATATATATATATATACATACAGACACACATATTCCTGATGATTTCATACGAATGGAAACAGTTCTAGTCTTGTAGAACTCTTTTCTATATATATATAATAAAGAAATATATAATAACATTAATGAAGATACTGATGTTACATAAATCGTTTATTCATAACAATTATTTCAACGGTTCTCCCATGCAATCGAGATGTAATTCATATATTTGTTGTTGTTATGAGAACGGTATCTTCAGATGAAATTCCTTTTTGTGATATACCGCCGGCAGAAAAACACGTCCTTCTGCTCGTGCGCCCGGAACACACACACACACACGCGCACACGCACACATACACACATACACACATACACACATACACACATACACACACATATATATATATATATATATATATATATATATATATATATATATATATATCACTCTTTTAAGTTGTGAAATAGACTGGTTTACACACGTGGCTGCTGCAATCCAGCTCGCTACTCTATATCGCTGTATAATAGATACTGGCATTTAATGTCCGTTAAAGGTTCTTGGCACTACCATTGTTACTATCGCTTTCCTCTAGCCATGGGACGTGGAGACCTGAGCCGAATGCTACCATTCTATTATACATAGATGTGGGACTGCTCTTTCTAATAACCATCTTATTAATTTGTGTGTGAGACACGCTGGCTGAGTGCTTTTGTCTTGAGCGAAAATATTTGTTTTCTAATCTCCCGCCACAACGTAAAGTTTGTATGTCGGTGGTTGGTTGGGGGACAGAGTTGTATCAGATTCCAGTTGCTAATCACTTTACTGTGTCGGCCGTCACAAATAGTCATAGCGGCATGGGCTGGGGTTTGGATTCTGTCGCTCGATTGGTTATTGATTAGGCGTTACCCGCTGATGAAGCCACATGCGCCGATTATGCATTGTTGCATAATATATGCAGACAGAGGGTGCAGTGCACCCTACTGCTGCATCAAGTATGACCGAAACTCGAGTCCGGGAACTACTATAGGCACCCGTTTTACGTGTGTTGTATTGAAGCTAATAACTATGTGTATAATCTGGGAATGTATCCTACATTACCTATTGAGTACGCTGAGATACAACCGGTCCTAGCATTGATAAACATGATGGGTCCGTCAACTCTTTATTATATATATGGTGAATTGGCAGTATCGGTAGAGGGTCGGACGCCTTGCTTTGACGCATAGAGTTACGGCCCTTGCCATTCTGAGTTCAAATCCTGCCGAGGTTAACTTTGCCTTTCATCCTTACGGGGTCGATAAAATAAAGTACCAGTAATGTACTAGGTAATTGCTGGCCTTGTGCATATAGTAGAAACAATTATAAGACGGTGGATTGGCAGTATCGGTAGAGAGTCGTACACCATGCTTTGAAGCATAGAGTTACGTCCTTTTATGATCTGAGTTCAAATTCCGCCGAGGTTAACTTTGCCTTTCGTCCTTACGGGGTCGATAAAATAAAGTACCAGTAATGTACTGGGTAATTTCTGGCCTTGTACCAAAAGTAGAAACAATTATTTCTCTCTCGTCTACGATTTCACAGAACTTATGTTCATCGATTTCAGGGAGTTGACTCCTTTTTCCTCCCGTTTGACCTGTGCGAAATTCTTTCCTTACTCACATTTCGACCAGGTTTGATGGTCTTTATTCTCTCTCGTTCATGATTTCACAGAACTTATGTTCATCGATTTCAGCGTCTTGACTCCTTCTTCCTCACTTTTCGTTGCATTACCATCTTTGATTGTTTACTGTCTCGCTCGTTCCCCCTATTTACGTGTCCCAACGACTTTCTTTAGCCGTTGCTTGCACCAACCGGAAGTATATGGTCTTTAAAGCGATGAAATACCAATGAAGGTTGGAAGATCACTGATGAAGGACTAAATTTATTCATATGTAACCCATTTTCAACCACGCAGCACGCCATGTTTTCATATTCATATATATATATATATATATATATTGTTATACTTTGGGAAGGTCATGTTGCCAATAAGAAACACACGCACCAGTTGCTTTCACTTCAATTTATTATAATAAATTTATAAATTTAGGAATTTATAAATTTCCGGTTGGTTGGTTGGTTCCACAACCAGATGATTGTTTATATATTGTCAAAGTTCTTTCGTCACACATTCTGTGACCTCTTCAGTGACTGGGGATTCTTTTCTTTGTTTTTGTGCCTCTCCTTTGTTCTGTCCTACGCCTTCTTGTCACAGAATGTGTGACGAAAGAACTTTGACAATATATAAACAATCATCTGGTTGTGGAACCAACCAACCAACCGGAAATTTATAAATTCCTAAATTTATAAATTTATTATAATAAATTGAAGTGAAAGCAACTGGTACGTGTGTTTCTTATTGGCAACATGACCCTCCCAAAGTATAATAATATCGGTTTCAACACACGTTTTCAGATAAAGAATCTTGCTAAACAAATTCAGAAACGAAATAATCATCATCATCATCATCATCATCAACGTTTAACGTCCGTGTTCCACGCTTGCATGGGTTTGGACGGGGGTTTTCCCATTTGAGGCAAGAGTGATTGTCTTGCTCGCATAGGACTGTCTGGCGGGTTTTCTACAGCTGGATGCCGTTCCTAACACCAACCACATTTACAGTGTGGGGCTGGGAGGTTTTTACCGTGTTGCCTACACGGCCACATTACAGCGTGGACTGTCTGGCGGGTTTTCTACAGCTGGATGCCCTTCCTAACACCAACCACATTTACAGTGTGGGGCTGGGAGGTTTTTACCGTGTTGCCTACACGGCCACATTACAGCGTGGACTGTCTGGCGGGTTTTCTACAGCTGGATGCCCTTCCTAACACCAACCACATTTACAGTGTGGGGCTGGGAGGTTTTTACCGTGTTGCTTACACGGCCACATTACAGCGTGGACTGTGTGTTTTTTTGTCGTGACACCTACACGATCTCATTTGTTTCGGCCTGGATGTTGTGGCACCAACATAACTTTACATTGAAAGGGGCGGTGTGGATAGGGTGGGGGTGGTGGGACGGGGGTGTATTTTGTTAGAGATGCCTACTGACTGTAGTAGGTTTTACTTTGTATTTAGGTAAGGCGGGTCTTCTCTATTACTGAGTACCGCCAAAGGTCTCGGTCCAGTGACATTGTCTTGGAGAGGTGTAAGTGTGTGAGGTCGGAATTTATCAGCTCGTCCCAGGTTTTTCTGGGTCTGCCTACTCCGTAGCTACCGTCTATCTTTATTGCCCTGCACTTTGTTATACAGCTGTCGTCTTTCATGTGACCATACCAACGCAGCCTTCTCTCGAGTAAACAACATCTGATCCCTCTTATTTCTAATTTTTTCCTTAGTTCGCTTATGCTTTGCCGTTCACGTATGTTACTATTACACATCCAGCGGAGCATGCAAGCTTCGTTCCTCTCTAGTCTGCGTATATCCTCTGCACACAATGCCCAGGTCTCACTGCCATGCAACATTGCTGTTCGTATGCAGGCATCATACAACCTGCCTTTCATTTTTAGAGAGAACCCTTTAGTGGCTAATAGTGGTATAAGCTCTCTGAACTTTTTCCATCCAGTTCTGACTCTAGCTACTGTACTTTCAGAGCACCCTCCCCCACTGCTGATTTTGTCACCCAGGTAACGGAAGCTGTCCACTATTTCTATAGAACCCTCTGCGCAATTGAAAGAGCTAGAATTTTGTGGGCACTTGCTGCTACTTATTGCACCAGAGCACCGGCCACATGTAAAATCTATGTTCTTAGTTAGCTTACATGTGATCCCACTACATCTTTTATGCACCCATACTTTGCATTTGGGACATAAAATGGAGTTTCTACCTACGCCTTTCCTACACACTGAGCATGGCCATTTCCCAGAAGGGACCGTCGCCTTATTTTCTTTCCTACAAACTAGAACTTTAGTCTTAGCCAGGTTAATTTTAAGGTCTTTTGATTCTAGGCCGTGCTTCCATGTTTGGAATTTCTTCTCTAGCTCGGCCATTGATTCAGCTATGAGCGTTAGATCATCTGCGTATAGGAGTTCCCATGGGCAGCCGGTCTTGAACTACACTGTTATAGCCTGAAGGGCAATAATAAATAGTAGGGGCTAAGAACAGAACCCTGATGAACACCAACTTTTACACTAAACTCTTCACTATATTCGTTGTTAATTCTAACCTTGGTGACTGTTTCTTTATACATGGCTTGTATAGCTCTCACAAGCCATTCGTCAACATCTAGATTTCTAAAAGCCCACCAGATAATGGAACGGGGGACTCTGTCGAAGGCTTTCTCCAAGTCAACAAAAGCTAAGTATAGGGGTTTACTTTTAGCTAGGTACTTCTCCTGTAGTTGTCGTACAATGAAAAGAGCGTCTGTGGTACTTTTACCTGACACAAACCCAAACTGCATTTCATCTAGATCAATTATCTCTCTGATTAGTTGCGCTATAACTTTTTCCGTGACCTTCATGACCTGGTCGATTAATTTAATGCCTCTATAGTTACTCCTATCTAGGGCATCTCCTTTACCCTTGTAACAGTTAATGATGATGATGCTACGCCAGTCCTTCGGAACAACCCCATTCTGTATGACTTGGTTTACTATCCGGGTGACCATGGTGTGTCCCACCGTTCCAGAGGCTTTCAGCATCTCAGCAACTATTTCCGAAGGCCCAGCCGCCTTACCCATCTTCATATCTTTGATTGCCTTACTTATTATACTACCTTCGACTAACACTGCCGGTCCCTCTATTGGGTCGATGTGGGGGAGACTGTCTTTCTCCCATTTATTCTCCTCATTTAGAAGTCTTTCGTAGTGACACTTCCAAGCAACCTTCTTATCAGCGTCAGTGATGGCAAGTACGCCATCATCATTAAGTACACACTTCTCCGACAATATCACGGTTTTCCTTGACACATTGCCTTGCAATCCTGAACACCTCACGTTGTAGAACATGCTTGAACTTTCTTTCCTCTGCTTCCCTTATATATATATATATATATATAAATATATAAATATATAAATATATATATATATATAAATATATATATATATATATATATATATATATATATATATATATATATATATATATATATATATATATATATATATATATATATATATATATATATATATATATATATATATATATATATATATAGGTGTGTGGTGTGTGTGTGTGAAGATAAAATAGGCAGAAGGTACTCACACTCAATAACCTGTAACAACAACAGGCACTGAATTTCCTTTCGAATATTTTTTTTAAGCAAGCCAACACAGTATTGCCGCGAGTGATAATGAAGCTAAGACGCTTGAAATAACCAAGCATTTATATCACCGATAAAGCAAGCCGCCAGCAACGACAAGACCTTATGTAAATATGTTTAAATATATTATTTCTCCAATATGTTCAAACTCCATTTTGATTTGGAGATCGACACATCGCACTTTGATCAAGTTACCTTTAGCTTCTTCCTTCCTTGAAAATGTCCCCTAAATACTCAGGTTTTCTAAGCTGGTTTGGTCATCAAGCAGGATAAAACAATTTTCACTCTATACTTCATTCAACATTAATAAGCATGGAATGATACCACGAGCTAATTATGTATGTGTGGACTCGTAACTCCTGGTGGAGTTGTAAAGGTGCCGCAGTGATATACAGCATTTCTTGGGCATTATCAAGACTCCATCCCAGTGCTGGACTGGTACTTTTTTTTATCTACCTCAAAAGATCGATGTCACTTCCTGTGGAGAATTAGTCAACCCTCTTTGTGGATATCTATTTGGGTGCAGTATAACAAAAGATTTATGACACCTGCTGCGGAGTATTAGTCAACCATCTTTTGTGATATCTATTTAGCTGCAATATAATAAAAGATTGTTGCCGCCTCGTGTGGGGATGCTACTATTAAAAATCTTTTAAAGTTTTGTTTGTTTTCCACTTTTTCGCACTGAATCAACATTATTTCGCAACAACAACATAATTTCTCAAAAGTAGACAAATATCTACCCACTGCTAGACTCACTGTTAAGGCATTCTAGTTTGACGCTTTTCATTCCCGCATTCAAACGTTGGATTGATTTTCTTTTTATATGTTTATATTGCGTGAATTATAATCTTTACAGTGTCAATTCTATCGCTATACCTTTTTTATATATACTAAAATATTAAAATTAAAATAAAAAGACATCCCTCGGTGTTCGACAAAATGATGTAGAGAGATAGCCAGACATACATATATAATGTACATGATCTTTTACCTCCTATTTAATTGTTACTGTCAACAGATTTGAAGGTCAGATTCGTTAAAAACACACGAGAAAACGCAGGAAAAATATTCCCATCAAAGAAACCTCTGAGGGTGCGAAACTTTAAGGCTCCCCCTCTCCCGATTTCTAAAACAACGAGTCGTTTCCAACTGATATAGAGATCAAATTCGTTGAAACACACACGCAAGCACGCGCGCGCAAAACTTAGGAAAAAGAACAATTTCCCACTGAATGAGTGAAGTGTGTTTTTCTGTAAACTTGCCAAAGAATGATTGCCGTTGTTATTGTTTAGCTCCGGCTTAGCTCTGATTATGCAAACCTGTGACCAGAGACGTTCCAGTCATGATCATGTTTTTTTTTGTTTTTTTCTTATTCTTATTAAGAATAGTGTATCTAATTTGCCTTTCTATTTTTAAGATGATGCGATGAGTTTTTTAAGGAAGGTGTGCTATTTCTAGCAGGTCGAACGGCTACAAAGAGATTCCCTTGTGGGTAAAAATGGGTTAAAATAAATTATTTCATTAGATTGTAAACCTGTATCAATTACGGATTGAAATCAATAATTTCTCTTAATAATTTCCCTTCGATAGTATATTATATCATTCGAGTGAGTTATCTCCCTGGCATGTATGTTGGTTTCCTCCCTTTAAAGCAATATTTATAAATCTGTCATTTGCTATTCTATTTTTATTGTATTATCTCTGCGTCCCTCCCAAGCTTCCCAGGACAGGTCGCAAGCCCATCGCCAATTCTTGCAATATGAGATGGAGACTGAAATATATTTTTCGGTATACCCCTCTACCTAAGGCCCTTGTTAACCCGCATGAAAGACGATGCAGTATGATTGATTTTGTTGTTGCTAATTTTATTTTTTCAATTTTCCTAAAAAATTGCTCAAAATTCTTTTTTAATATTTTCTTTAAAATTTCATCAATATATTTTCGAAAGAATTTCAATAAAAATTCGGTCACATTTTTTCAAAACTTTTTCTCAAAATGTTCCTCTATTTCTTTTTTTCTTTTCTTTTTTTTTTTATATTTTAAGATTTACACATTTTCCAAAACATTTCATTGAAATTTTTTTCACATATTTCACGAAATCTTTTCTTTAAAATATTTTCCAGGAGTTACGAAGTTCCTCAGAAATATTCCTAAAAGTTTTTAAGGAATCTTCATTTAAACTTTCTTAAACATTTTTATCAAATTTTTTTCAAGATCTTCAACATTTTTCAAACTTTCTCAAAACGTATTTTCCTCAAGATTTTCTTTAAATTTTTATCTAAATGTTTTCGAAAAAATTTCACCAAAAGTTCTTTCAAATATTTTCCCCATATTTTTCACAATATTTTCTTAAAAGTTTCATCTAAGTTTATTTCTAAAAACATTGACCAAAGTTTTATAATGAATTTCAGCAAATATTCTCTCAAAATTATTAATATGTTACATTTTTTCAAATCATCTTAATTGTTTTCTAATATGAAACTATTCTCAAAACTTTTGTCAAGTATTTCCTCAATGTTTTCTATAAAATTTCACTAAATTCTTCCACAAAATTAAACCAAAAGTTTTCCTCAAAATGTTTTCATAATTTAAAAGCGTTTCCTCGAAAACATTCCTCGGATATTTTAGAAAACTTTTTTTTAATTTCTCTGAAAATCCTTTGAAACTTTTCTCAAATGTCATCGAAATTTTTCTGAAAAGTATTTCTCAATTATTTTCCTCGAAATTTTCTTAAAGTTTTATCAAAATGTTTTCGACAAAAATTTCACCAAAAGTTCTTTCAAATATTTTCCCCATAATTTCTTATTTTCTCAAAAGTTTCATCTAAGTTTTTTTTTTTTTTAAATTCTCCAAAGTTTTACAAAGAATTTCAACAAATGTTTTCCCTAAATTATTAATCATATGTTACAAAACTTTTATATAAATATTTTTTTTAAATCATCTTAATTTTTTTTTTTCTAATATCTAATTGAAACTTTTGTCAAGTATTTCCTCAATGTTTTTCGCCAACTTTTTCCACAAAATATTTTCAAAAGTTTAAATGTTTCCCCAAATAATTCCTCAATTATTTTTGTTTTATCAAAATGTTTTTGAAAGATTCCACCAAAATCTCTTGCAAAATTCTCTGCAAATTTTTGAAAACTTTTTCAACATATATTCTCTCAAACATTTTTTTTAAAATAGTTTTTAAGATTTTACTCAAAATTTTCTCAAATATTTTCCAAAACCTTTCAAAGATATTACACATTTTCCTCAAAAGATTTTTTTTATATTTTAAACTTTTTTTCTAAGATCTAAGAAGCTAGTCTTAGTCTTGAATTGAAATTTCATCAGCAACTCAGTTCTTGCTTCAACTCTCTATGGAGACACTGCTTATGATCCCACTGTTGCTAAAGGCTTCAGTATATCAGATAAATCAATTTACATACTATAACACATGTGGTGCTTTAACAGTGGGTTTTCTATTGCTATTGTGTACTACAGAGTATATCTATAGGTTTTAGCCAACACTGTAAGTAATAGAAAAATGTAAACATCTTATGTCCTTATCCAATATTTTAGTAGACAAGAAAGCGTACAGGATCAACCAGACTAGCTTCTGTTCTGCATTGATATTTCATCAAGAGTTTCATACTTTCCTTAACTATTCACAGAGACATTGTATTTTTTTCTAAAATGTATACTCTATAGCAGGGGTGTGCAACATATTCCATTGGTGGGCCACTTTTGAACATTGGAACAACTATTAGGGCCATTAATATTTATTAAGCACTATTCCAAAGATTCACCACAACTTCTTTCCATCACATGGAATTATAACCCTATCAGTGAAGCCCTTTAGTATAGGTCAACTAACATAAAATTGCATTACGGTTGCAAAAAAAAATTCTAAATAAACCTACAAGGTAAAAATTAAAAATGGTTATCGCAGACCACTCTGGCTGGTCTGGCGGGCCACCTGTTGCACGCCCCTGATCTATCGCACAGAATGCTATTTAGCTAAAATAGATATACTCTCTATCACAGGATACTATAAGTATAGTTAAAATATATAGATGGAAGGGCATCCAGCCGTAGAAAACCCGCCAGACGTGTAGGTGTCACGACAAAAAAACACACAGTCCCCGCTGTAATGTGGCCGTGTAGGTAACACGGTAAAAACCTCCCAGTCCACACTGTAAATGTGGTTGGTGTTAGGAAGGGCATCCAGCCGTAGAAAACCCGCCAGACAGTCCTATACAAGCAGGACAACCAATCTTGCCTCAGGTGGGAAAACTCCCGTCCAAACCCATGCAAGCCTGAAAGATAGACGTTAAACGATGATGATTATGATACTCTCTATCACATGATACTATAAGTATAGTTAAAATATATAGATATACTCTCTATCACAGGATACCATAAGTATAGTTAAAATCATCATTCATCATCATTTCATTTTATGTCCGCTTCTCCCTGCTTGCAAGGGTGGGACGGGAACTGATTCTGGCTTGATTTCTACAGCTGGATGCCCTTCCTAACACCAACCTCATTTACAGTGAGTTCCGGGTGCTTTTTTTTACCGTGGCACCTCCACGACCACTTTGCAGTGGAATGATATGGACCCCAGTCCCTATCATCTCATTTCTACAGCTGAGTAAACTGGAGCAATGTGAAATAAAGCGTCTTGCTCAAGGAAACAACACATCACCCGGTCTGAGAATTGAACTCACAACCTTTCGATTGCAAGGCCAATGCTCTAACCACTAAGCCATGTGCCTCCACTAAAATATATAGATATACTCTCTATCACAGGATACTATAAGTATAGTTAAAATATATAGATATACTCTCTATCACAGGATACTATAAGTATAGTTAAAATATATAGATATACCCCATAATGCAGAATACTATCAATATTGTTAAAATATATAGATATACCCCATAATGCAGAATACTATCAATATTGCTAAAATATATAGATATACTCTATAGAATACTATATATATAGCTAAAATATATAGATATAGATGGGGAATCGATTTGGTCTGGGACTGCTTATTTCCATATTTGCATGGCCATTCCTCTAACCACCACTGCAAATGTTGCTAAAATATATGGACATACTTACAACAAAATACTGGTGTGTATGAATATAGCAAGACACTAGGTTGTGTATATAAAGTTTAATTAACAAGTTGAAGTTATGTAGTATAGAATTGTTAACATGTCGAGAGTAGATGAAATATGAAGTAAAGTTATTTGTTACCGTTTTGAAGTTAGCTCGCAAGAGACCATGTTAGGGTTGCCAGAGAGTAGAGACTCGGCGAACGCGCCTGGCCGAAAGGGCAAATGAGAGAGAGATCGCTCTAAGTATCCCTTTTATAGGGTCTCAAGACGGAAGTGACAAAAAGGGTTCTGCCACCCCAACGGGAAGTAACTCCAGCTACTTCCTGTCTAGAGAGCGTTAATCTATTGGTGATGTGATCGTCACAACAAGGGAGGCAACTCTTGCTACATACTCTATACTATAAATATTACGTCATGTACAAGAAGACGCAAAGGCTTTTCTTTCATTAACAAAGCCAAGCATATAATCGAGATACTTCCATAACAGAAATAGGATGCTTGAAAATTATCAAACAATATCGAAGATAGGAATACTAATTGAAGTGCTGTAAATTGTTGTGCCATAGAATGAAGTAGTCTAATACTCCAGGCAGCATCGTTTGCTGGAGAAAAAAATCAATGTTAGAGATAATATAACAACCTATAATAGCTCTGTAAAAAGTTTGCTCATTGTTATTGTTTAACACAATGTCAGTTCTGCTTATATGCCTTTTAAATATTAATCATTCTGATATTGACCATCGTGTCTTCCAATGGTGTACTTAGTACTGCATTTAACAATAGGTCTTTCCTTTTTATCATAGTATAATTTGGCTGTTGTTTCTAGCAGATCAAACAAACATCCAGGGGCTATTTATGGTTATTGTAGCTAGAAATCCAGTGTAACAAGAACTCTTTCAACTTATCAAGATATAAACTTATTGGTGTTTTTTTTATAATCCAAATATATATAAATATTTATGAAAAATGATAAAGATTTGAAAAAAGCACCTAATGTGCTTTTACTTTATATACATGTTACCTGTATATTACTTTCCTCGGTAATGGGGTTGAATTTATCCTTGCTAGCAGGGAAAGTGGACGTTAAAATATTATCGCTTTAACGTCCGATTTCCCTGCTAGCAAGGATGGTGGTGGTGGTGGTGGTGGTGGTGGTGATGCCAGGAATGTGAACTTATACTCACAGATTTACTCAATGGCTCAATTAATTTAATTGAATTCCGAAATGAATCAGCCTTTAGTATTGTGCTATAGTAAATAGGTGTACTATTAGCAGTGATATATTAATATAACCATTGCAAGTAGTTAGCTGCCTTATAGGCCCCAAAGATGACCATTACAAACAACAGCTTTACAGTGCTTATACAACCAGATGGTCTCTGCTACCCAAACCTTTACACTTCTTACAGTATTGACAATTTTATAGCCTAAGACAACCAACTGCTGCACAGTTTTTGTTTATGCATGATACAATTCACAAAAAAAAAATTGACTGATATTTTTAATGCAGATGGCATCCCTGAATTAGTTATTTCCCAGCAATATTGCTGATTTCATAAAATTACTGCCCTTTAGAAAAAAATTCCCCCACGTTGTAACCAATTTATTTTTTCTTCAATAATAGAACATAGTTTATTGATTAAATGTATAGAAAATAGAACAATCAATGAAACAGCTTCTCATCTTTTGACCATTCAAGGTCAGGATTCCAGCTAAATATTTCAAGGTTTGTAAAGTTAGCTAAAGGAAAATCTGTAATATTTTTAAATGTTTAAAATACACTTGAAAGCAAAATGCTAT
This sequence comes from Eledone cirrhosa, assembly GCA_964016885.1. NCBI lineage: Eukaryota > Metazoa > Mollusca > Cephalopoda > Octopoda > Eledonidae > Eledone > Eledone cirrhosa. Next base: position 46,144,311 of record OZ024745.1, read on the forward strand.
TGAAGATTGAAGTGATTCATCAGTAAAGTTCTGAATACATCACATCAGGGTATAGAAATCGTTTATTCAGTGGATTGTTATAAAAACACACAATATGTAAGGATACACGTTGGTAAAATATGTCTTGACCCTTTTATGACAATGCTTCTTAAGAAACATTCTGTATTTAAATTAATCCATTAAGAACTTGAAGTGATTTTCTAAAATTATTAATTGTTATGGTGGTATTTTTAACATATTTTAGGAAACGATTTTCATATAAAATTGTTAGATTTCAAATTAAATAGGAATCCATTAAAATGAGCATTTTTGTTTCATAGAACCAGAGGTGACCTTGAGTGGGTTGGTATCAAAATAGTTAAAAGTGAACTGAGGCATTAGATTTACATTCTAGCAATAATCCTGCTAGAAATTTTGAGAATATATATAAAGTAAGCTGAAAATAATAATGAAGATGTCGATGGAAAAGCCAATATAACTAATTGCATGCATGGTCCTGTCACTCTTGAGGGGTTCGTTGAGGCATCATATTGATATACAGCGTTTCTAGGGCATTTTTTTCTTTTGAGATCTGGCGGAGCCCATCTCCTCTCCAGGTCTAAATGCAACAGCAGATTGCTTCTAGATAAGGATAGAGAGTGAGAGAATGGAAGTGAGAAAGAGATATAGAGGAACTCAGTACTAGACTAGTACATCTTTGTATCAACCTCTCAGCTATTTAAGAACATACAAAAACAGTGGCAGTCACTTTTCATTGAGTTGCTGATATGTGATGAAAATGTGTAGCTGTATCTGTTTCAACACCTAAATAATGTTACTCACCAAAACACCTACAAAAATACATTGTACTAAAGACTTTGCAACTTCAATTTTACAAGTATTATGAAATAAATAAGAAATTGGAAATCAGTGGAAATTGAACATCATATCAATATTTGAAGATAGAATTTACCCTCCACCACCAACACTACGACAACTTGATATTTGCAGTACTCTTTTTATTCAGCCCCATATTAAATTAAGACAGTCAATTACTGGGGCCTGACAAACTGCTTCCTCTTTGCACTGGTCTCAATCAAGACCTCTGGCGTCTTTGATCTCTACACTGCTGATCTCCTCCATAAAGTCAGAAAGACGGTGGTCCTACTTACCGAGAGAGCCTCGTGAGGTGGGGGGTCACTGTTGTTGCGAGTGTCTTTGGCCATTCTCCACTGGAGTGCCACTCCTCCTCTCCCTTTCTTTTGTTGCTTGATCCTTCTTTTCTTTTCTACTTCACAATTGTTTACAAATTTGTTTCAGTTGGCAGCTTATTATTAAAAAGGGCGGTGGATTGACAGTATCAGTAGAGGGTCTGACGCCATGCTTTGCAGCAGAGAGTTACGGCCCTTTATGGTCTGGGTTCAAATCCCAGCAAGGTTAACTTTCATCCTTACGGGGTCGATAAAATAAAGTACCAGTAATACACTGGAATAATTGCTGACCTTGTGCCAAAAGTAGAAACAATTATTAAAAGAAAATTATAATCTCCATCTTCATTCCCTACTCATAAAAGATCAGAGTTTCTGTGGAGTTACTCAATGTGTTAAAAGTTGCAGCCAACTATTCACACTCTTCTAACCATCTTTATAATGATAACAGGGTTAACTATTAAATCTAAGTACAACATGTCTTCTTTATTGCTTCTTGGTAGGTAAGCAGTTGCACATATAGGTAGGTGAATAGATAAATGTGTAAGTAGGTACATGTGAATGGGAAAAATATATAGATATAGACAGGTAAATAGATTAGGAAAATAGTTAAATATATGGAGACACATGGCTTAGTGGGTAGAGCATTGGCCTTGCAATCGAAAGGTTGTGAGTTCAATTCTCAGACCGGGTGATGTGTTGTTTCCTTGAGCAAGACACTTTATTTCACATTGCTCCAGTTTACTTAGCTGTAGAAATGAGATGATAGGGACTGGGGTCCATATCATTCCACTGCAAAGTGGTCGTGGATGTGCCACGGCAAAAAAAGCACCCAGCACTCACTGTAAATGAGGTTGGTGTTAGGAAGGGCATCCAGCTGTAGAAATCAAGCCAGAATCAGTTCCCGTCCCACCCTTGCAAGCAGGGAAAAAGCAGATGTGAAATGAAATGATGATGATGATGATGATGATATAGATAGCTAAACAAGTAGAACAGGAAATGTTTGTTTAATAGAAATTACTCTTGTCTGATTGAAAACCTAAAGATTGATTGTAGTAGAAAGCTGGCTAAAAAGTCAAGTGAATCATTCTGACCTTTAATTGGCTACTAGAAAACATTACTCACCTTGTTATTCTGAAATCACTGGAAAATGTCAAGTACACAGCTGGGTGGCAACTACAACAACAATAATAACTGTGGCAATCAAGTGAATAGTGTCAAGTAGAATATTTATGATATTTAGATATAATTGTAGATGATGGCAGTAGGGTTAGTCTAGAGTAGCGGTCACCCACCAGTGGTCCAAGAGAAAATTTTGGTGGTCCGCAGAAAAATTTGGACATTATTTGCAATTCTTATGTTTTATTAATAATGAAACAAAAATAATATTTGATTAAAATATATTTCATAAAACCCCTAAAAAATGTTTCTCCTCGGTAAAGAACTAACATCCATGAAAGAATTTTACTCATATGTATCATCTATTGACAATATGACACAGTATTGTTTAATAAAATGGTTGTTCTCTGATCATTATTTTACAAATGTATTTATCTTTTTAAAAAAATTCTTATTAGTGGTCTGTGGGATGTAAAATTATGAATTTAGGTTCGAAAGGTTGGTGACCGCTTGTCTAGAGGGATGTGGGGAAGAATAGTAGAAAGATGATTATGATTTTAGTGATGGGGTTGTTGTTGCTTAGCTCTAGGTCATTACTGATTGAATAGGCCTACAATCAAAGGCATTCCTACCATGAACATTCTGTCTTTTTAAAGGTATGGACTATATTATCTAAAGTATTCTCTCCTTATTAAGAATATTATAGTGTGATTTGATAGAGAACTGGCTGCTGTTTCTAACTGGTAATATTAATCCTTTTGTTACCATACTTTGAATGAAATACTCTGTACTTGAATTAATGAAGAACTTGAGAGGATTTACTAAAATTATTGTCTCATTATTGAAATGGTATTTGAGATAAAATCATGTTTGATGATCTTAACTTAAATAGGAAGCCTAGAACGAGGTGCAGTTGGTATCATCATCATCATCATCATCATCATCAACGTTTAACGTCCGTGTTCCACGCTTGCATGGGTTTGGACGGGGGTAGTCCCACTTGAGGCAAGAGTGATTGTCTTGCTCGCATAGGACTGTCTGGCAGGTTTTCTACAGTTGGATGCCCTTCCTAACACCAACCACACTTACAGTGTGGGTCTGGGAGGTTTTTACCGTGTTGCCTACACGGCCACATTACAGCGTGGACTGTGTGTTTTTTTTGTCGTGACACCTACACGATCTCATTTGTTTCGGCCTGGATGGCGCGGCACCAACATAACTTTACATAGAACGGGGTGGTGTGGATGGGTGGGGGTGGTGGCGGGACGGGGTGTATTTTGTTAGAGATGCCTACTGGCAAGGCGGGTCTTCTCTGTTACTGAGTACCGCCAAAGGTCTCGGTCCAGTGACATTGTCTTGGAGAGGTGTAAGTGTGTGAGGTCGGAGTTTATCAGCTCGTCCCAGGTTTTTCTAGGTCTGCCTATTCCGTGGCTACCGTCTATCTTTATTGCCCTGCACTTTGTTATACAGCTATCGACTTTCATGCGCATCACGTGTCCATACCAACGTAGCCTTCTCTCAAGTAAACAACATCTGATCCCTCTTATCTCTAATTTTTTCCTTAGTTCGTTTATGCTTTGCCGTTCACGTATATTACTGTTACACATCCAGCGGAGCATGCAAGCTTCGTTCCTCTCTAGTCTGCGTATATCCTCTGCACACAATGCCCAGGTCTCACTGCCATGCAACATTGCTGTTCGTATGCAGGCATCGTACAACCTGCCTTTCATTTTTAGGGAGAACCCTTTAGCAGCTAATAGTGGTATAAGCTCTCTGAACTTTTTCCAACCAGTTCTGACTCTAGCTACAGTACTTTCAGAGCACCCTCCCCCACTGCTGATTTTATCGCCCAGGTAACGGAAGCTGTCCACTATTTCTATAGAACCCTCTGCGCAATTGAAAGAGCTAGTATTTGTGGGCACTTGCTGCTACTTATTGCACCAGAACACCGGCCACATGTAAAATCTATGTTCTTAGTTAGCTTACCTGTGATCCCACTACATCTTTTATGCACCCATACTTTGCATTTAGGACATAAAATGGAGTTTCTACCTACGCCTTTCCTACACACCGAGCACGACCATTTCCCAGAAGGGACCGCCGCCTTGTTTTCTTTCCTACAAACTAGAACTTTGGTCTTAGCCAGGTTAATTTTAAGTCCTTTTGACTCTAGGCCGTGCTTCCATGTTTGGAATTTCTTCTCTAGCTCGGCCATTGATTCCGCTATGAGTGTCAGGTCGTCTGCGTATAGGAGTTCCCATGGGCAGCCTGTCTTGAACTCCTCTGTTATAGCCTGAAGGGCAATAATAAATAGTAGGGGGCTGAGAACAGAGCCCTGATGGACGCCAACTTTTACGCTAAACTCTTCACTATATTCGTTGTTAATTCTAACCTTGCTGACTGTTTCTTTATACATGGCTTGTATAGCCTTCACAAGCCATTCGTCAACGCCTAGTTTTCTAAGAGCCCACCAGATAATGGAGCGGGGGACTCTGTCGAAGGCTTTCTCCAAGTCGACAAAAGCTAAGTAGAGGGGTTTACCTTTAGCTAGGAACTTCTCCTGTAGTTGTCGTACTATGAAAAGAGCGTCTGTGGTACTTTTGCCTGACACAAACCCGAACTGCATTTCATCTAGGTCAATTCTCTCTCTGATTAGTTGCGCTATTACTTTTTCCGTGACCTTCATGACCTGGTCGATTAATTTAATGCCTCTATAGTTACTCCTATCTAGGGCGTCTCCTTTACCCTTATAACAGTTAACGATGATGCTGCTATGCCAGTCCTTCGGAACAACCCCATTCTGTACGACATGGTTAACTATGCGAGTGACCATGGTGTGTCCCACCGTGCCAGATGCCTTCAGCATCTCAGCAACTATTTCCGAAGGCCCAGCCGCCTTACCTGTCTTCATATCCTTGATTGCCTTACTTATTATACTCCCCTCGACTAACACTGCTGGTCCCTCTATTGGGTCGATATGGGGGAGACTGTCTTTCTCCCATTTATTCTCCTCATTTAGTAGCCTTTCATAGTGACACTTCCAAGCTACCTTCAAAAGGGTAATAGTAAAAATGATTATAGATGTATATTTGTAGAGAAAATTGCCTCCTATTTTAAGAAGTGTTGATTGGAAATACCTGTGAATTTTGAACTGGTCTGTGATTTTGACAGTTGGTAGCAAAATGTTTTAAGGAAACCAGTGGAAAATATAATAAAACTCTTGAAAAACTAATTCTAATAACAACTCTTTGGAGAGAGATGTTATTAGAATTAGTAAGAAATATCCCAAGAATGAAAGAAGCAAGTATAGAAACGAAGCAATGCTGAAGATATTTTCAAATATTATTACAATTTAGAAAAAATAAAATATTGTTATATTATTCATGTGAAATAGGCTTCTGTCAGTTTCTAAGACGAGTATTTCTGTTGTTCAATCAATGGAATTAATGTGTAAGTGGCTGAACATTACACAGTCCACTTCTTTCCATCTCCAAGAGCACTTTACATGATTTTCTCAACTACTATTTATAGTGATCAACTATTGTTATAGTCATTTACATGGGAACAATAACATTTAAAATTTTCTCAATGTTTCTTAAGTCAATCAGATTTTTACACTTCTATCTGCAGGCTTAAAATTGTCTAAAGGACTCCAAGCACAGTGGTTAATACACTTGCCCAGTTAAATTACAACCTGCTATATCAGAAAAGAAGGACAATTTGAATGCTTGAAGAATTGTCTAAAATGTAGAAACTAGTGTTTTGTTTGAAAGCTACCACAATAGGAATTGGATGGTAAATGTTTAAAATATAACAATGTTGGTATGTGTACCTTTCAGTTCTTTAAAAGTCCTTATATTTCAGGATAAAATCCTTTCATCAAAAGATTAATAGAAGAAACTAGTTCAGAGCTGTATATTTTTTTTAAAATGGTAGTTTAAGAGCAACATCAGTTCATATACATAGGCAAGAAATCTATAAGATTCTAGCGTATTTTTATCTCAGCAGAAACTAGGTGGATATAAAGCTTTGACAACCACTAACAAGTGAGAAACAACGTTGTCGGTTGCTTCCCCTAGTTTTTGCTGAGACTAAAGATGTGTAACTGCAGTCACAACCTTAAAAAGAATTCCTAGCAGAAGGCTGTCAAATGTTTTTTCATGAACATCCTGTATACAACACGTACATATATGTGTATAAAGCTATACTGGAGCACCTATACTAAATTACATATATATATGTGTGTGTCATCATCATCATCATCATCATTTTACGTCCGCTTTTCCCTGCTTGCAAGGGTGGGACGGGAATTGATTCTGGCTTGATTTCTACAGCTGGATGCCCTTCCTAACACCAACCTCATTTACAGTGAGTGCTGGGTGCTTTTTTGCCGTGGCACCTCCACGACCACTTTACAGTGGAATGATAGGGACCCCAGTCCCTATCATCTCATTTCTACAGCTGAGTAAACTGGAGCAATGTGAAATAAAGTGTCTTGCTCAAGGAAACAACACATCACCCGGTCTGAGAATTGAACTCACAACCTTTCGATTGCAAGGCCAACGCTCTAACCACTAAGCCATGTGCCTCCATGTGTGTACATTTATTTTGTCATTTTGTTTGTTATGAAAAGATGAATCAATTCTACCTCAGTTTTAATATTGATTTCTAATATTCGCACAAGACCAGCAAATTTTGGGGGAAATGAAAAGTTGATTAAATCAACCCCAGAACAGGACTATTACTTTATTTTATCGACCCCAATAATGAAAGGCAAAGTTGACTTTGGCAGGATTTGAATTCATAATGTAAAGAGCCAAAACAAATACTGCAATGGCATTTTTATCACGTCCTACTAATTCTGTCAACCATCCTCTTACCTCAATTTTAATATTACAGGCTAATACATTTATTTGAAAAAAATGTCATTTGCTGGGAACGTTTTGTTTAAGCATATGTTCAGTGATGGCTATTCCTTAATTAAATATCAAAATCATCATCATCATCATCATTTTTCTTAATTAATAAATAATTATCTCTGTTATATAATTATCTCTATTCATATCCTACAGATATGAATCTTAATTATTTGGAAAAAAAAAAGATTTGCTAAAAATTTGGCTATGCACACTGAGATACAAAAGTGTTAGCAATAGATTTCAATAACAGCATAACTATTGAAATATAACCAATTCAGTTGACCAAAGAAGATATTATTTGTGTGGGCAAGAATATACCTTTTCTCTGTATGTTACTATTTGCTGGTTGTTATGGTTTATGTGTGGGAGGTTAGTCTAGCAATGCTGGTTATTTATCGTGGCTGCATGATTTACTGTAAGCAAGTGAATGCTTGACAGTGCTATACTGTTAGAAGATATAAATTTAAATACTTTTCATAATAGATTATGATTGAAATGCAACTTGGTTTACTGCAGGGAAGAATCTATATAATCTCGTTGCCAGTATGCTATAACCAAATTTATAAAGAAGATATAAATAAATTAAGCTAAATCTTTATTTTGTTTAAATTAATACACTTCTATGAGAATTTAAGAGCTAAATATCTAACATGAGTTATTGATGAGGTTATAATGTTCTGGACTATTAACTTCATATTTAGAGTATATATATATATATATATATATTTACATCCTCTAAAGTGGTTGGCAATAGGAAGGGCATCCAGTCATAGAAAACTTGCCAGACAAAGGGTCAGGAAGACTCTCTAGCTGTGTCAAGGGCATGACAACCTCCCTAGTGTTGGTGATTTACATGATAAACACACCCAGTACATGCTGTAAAGTCGTTGATTATAAAAAGGGCAATGGGGTTGGGAGGACCCTTCAATTGTGTCAAAGGCATGACAGCCTCTCCTGAGCACTTGATGGAACATGAGACCATACATATGCGGGACACAGATCCCTGGCTTGCTTGAGAGATCAGTGGTTCTGCTTCAGTACAGACTTGATCAATATAAACTTGTCCAGCCCTTGCTAGCAGGGAAAGCAGACGTTAAAATGACAATGATCATGATGATGATGACCTCATCTTTACACTGTATATTTACAATATTTACATGTACTAACTTCATTTTTACAGTGTTTATTTACGATATTTACACCTACACAATATTTCAATAGATTTAAACTTTAATCTTTCTTAGGTGTCTTATTTGAAGATATGTATATGATCCCAGACATCATTTGAACTGGGAACCAGTCATTCTAAACTAAAGAAGGTTATATCCTTATCCACTAAGAATATTACTATCTATATTTTAGAAATAAATGGTACAGGTTAGGTTATGTGATTAAGAAACTCACTTTATGATTGCATATCTCTAGGTTCAATCCTAGTACATGGCACCTCTGGCCTTCAGTTGACTAATACCTCATAAGTGGAATTTGACAGATGGAAACAGTTTAGAAGCCCAAGACATACAGCCCTTATTGGACTTAATTAAAGAAAAAAGTTTCTTAGTTCAATTCTAATCCATACATATCCATATACATGCACACATACATACATTGGTAAATTTTCCCAAAACAAATATTTTGCACTGAATTTGGAGATATCTTGCTTGTTTCTGCAAAATATCTTCTTCATTTTGTTGACCATATCTATAAAACTTCTGATCCTTGCCATTTCTAACTCAGAACCATCTCAGGCATTCATCAATTCTTGTCTCATTCTCAAATTTCTGCTGGAATCAACACTAGTTTGGTCACCTATATTTCTAAGTCTTATATGGTATCATTTGAATAAAAATCAATAAAATGCCATGAACAAATTGTTGAAATGTGTCTTATGTTCAATAAATATTAATGTTAAAGAACACGAAATACCAATATTGATTAACGGAGTGGAAGCTGTAGACAAAATAAGACAATAAAATCCACAATCTCAAATCTAAATTCAAATCCCACTGAAGTTTATATCCCCTTGGAGTTTGTGAAAAGAAAATGAGCAATAGCTATTGTTCTTGTTGTCGTTACTGTTTAGCCACAGGTCAACTCTGGCTGAGCAAACCTATGGTTAAAACCATTCCAGCTATAACCATGCTGTCTTTTTGTATATCAATTACTACACTGTCTATTGTATCCCGCATTTTGAAAGACAATAGTGTATGTATGGTGTGAAGGTGATTTGGCAGCTATTTTCAACAAGTTGAATGATCATATAATGGCTACTTCATTAGTTTGACTAAGTAACAATTATATATTGCAGTTGAAGCATCTTACTATACTTTCCCTGTGAATTAATTGCTCACCTATATCTAATGTCATATATTTTCATTTTTCAATAATTTGTATTTTTCTTGAGTAAATATTAATATCGATTATATTTAAGATATTAATAAGATTTAGAATTCTACTGTCTGGTCTTATTTCTGCTTCTTTACCATAACAATTCACTCATTGATGATACTGATTGATCCCCTACAACAAATTTTGGAGGCTGTGAATTGGCAGAGGTGTTGAACATCAGATAGAATGCTTTGCAGTATTTGTTCCATCTCTCTGCACTTTCAGTTCAAATCCTGCTGAATTCAACTTTATCTTTCATCTTTTCAAGGTTCAAGGTTGATTAAAAAATACCAGTCCAGTACTGGGTCAATTCTTCCTTTATATCTCTTTTTGCTTCCTCTCTGTCACTCTTTCTTCTTTGGAAGGAATTTATTGTGCTCAGACTTGGAAAGGGGTGGGTTTTGTCAGGTTTAAATTGCTCAAAATGTCACTATAGTGTTTATATGACTCCATCAAGAAACACAGGGCCATACATACATACATACATACATACATACATACATACATACATACTTACATATTTTGACATTTTTCATGGTACTTGAATCTAGACTTTCTGTTTCTGATATTAAATAACTCTACTAGTGTATAAAAGCTCCATACATTAGGGGAAAAGGTGCAAGAAAAGAGAAATTGTGATTTTCATGCCGTTTCCAATGACATTTTCTCATTAAATAATGTTAACAATGAAACCATTAATCAAAAACAACCCCATCACTAGCTAATGAGAAAGTCTCTATTTGGTCATTTGCCATGACTGACTTCCCAGTCTAGTACCTTAAAAAGGGCTATATTTTGAATGTAGCCCTAGATACAATATGTCTAAAAGGAAAATGATGTGGTGGTCACAGTTGGAATGCCTTTGGCCATAATTTTACGCAATGAAGGTGGAACTGGTGGTTAAACAACAATAACCAACCAAGAAACCAATCAACCATCCACGTCATACATTTGGTTAGCAGAGAATTAAATATTAACTCTATGTTGTTCAACTCACTAGTATATAAATATTATTCAGCCATTCATAGCATAGAAAAGGCATAAATGAACCCATATCAATACATAATGTTATTTATGAATATCTGTAGGCTGAAAGCAGAGAGGGTTAATACTCAACATCCTACTCATTACCATTGAATAGAAACAGACAGTCTATATTTGTAAGAAAGCATACAAGAACTTTATATATATATATATATATATATATATATATATCTGTGTATGTGTGTGTGTGTACATACATACATACGTACATACGTACATACTTATAAATGTGTGTGCGTGTATACATAGAGCTGAAGGGAAAAAGCTGTGATGTCCAGGTGTGTGGGATGTTACTTAGCAACTGTATAGTGTCATAAGAAACATTCCAGAGAAAATAATAGGCTATACGTGTTTTCATGATGTTTATGTATATATTATTGCAAAGTCAGAAATACTCAGATATATTCAGATATATACATATATATATATTCATATATATACATATATATATATATATATATATATATATATATATATATATATATACATATATATATATATATATAAAACAAAGGAATTGTGGTAAGGAACCAGATTGACCATAACGCACCAGAGTACTCAATACTTAGGGTAGTAGAGTGGGAAATAGGAAAAAATATGACCCCGACGGCAGAGCTCAAGTCGTTTCGGCGGCTATTTAGTCCAGAAATACCGTCAAAACGATTTTGGCTTGATTTCTACAGCTGGATGCCCTTCCTAACACCAACCTTATTTACAGTGAGTGCCGGGTGCTTTTTTGCCGTGGCACCTACACGACCACTTTGCAGTGGAATGATAGGGACTGGCGTCCCTATCATCTCATTTCTACAGCTGAGTAAACTGGAGCAATGTGAAATAAAGTGTCTTGCTCAAGGAAGCAACACATCACCCGGTCTGAGAATTGAACTCACAACCTTTCGATTGCAAGGCCAATATATATATATATATATATACACATATATATATACATATACATATACATATGTATATACATATATATATATATATATATATATATATACAGAAAATGCCAACAAAGACAGATACAACTCTTATCAACACAAATGAAGAGATTTTACAGGAGCTCAAGAAAATTAACACCAACCTATCTGTGCTGGTCGACAAACTTGACTCCACAAATGAGGAGACCGTCACCGGATACAAACCCTCCGAAATCGGCGATAAACTTCAAAACCTTTGCGATACTATCCAAACTATGTTCACTACTACCAACCCAGGAAAAACCAACGAAGAACCATGTGAGATTGATTCATACAAAATGAAAATTCGAACAATTCCAAAATGGAACAAATCCCTCAGAGACAGAAAGTTCTCATTCTGGAAGATGATACAAAATCACAACAAAGCGGAGATATATGAAAAATGGCTTAACTCAACCCCTCTAACTCTCCCCCGTAAAATACAAATAAAGTCCATTCCAAATGAACCCGAACCTCAAAGACTCCTTAGGGAAAGAATGGCATTGGAAAAAATGAAGACAGAAATTGAACTTCTTAAATTGAGGGCCCAGACAAATGAGGAAAAAATCAAAACCATCGATGAAGAGATCCTCCTGGAAATCAACAATAAGACTGAAGGCCCCAAGGTAGAGAAGATCTCTAAATTATGGAAAGGGGACTGCAACAGAGAAGAACTGAAATCCCTTCAACGCTGGGAAAAAAGTGTCGTTTGGTTCCTAAACTATGAATTGACTTTTCAAACGGATTACACCTCCAATAACCCGTTCATAAAAATAGGAAAACCCATAACCGAACCGCACAACAACTTCGCAAACCTCCCAGCCACTAACAAAAGAAGAAGGAAGCACCACACCGAAGATGAACTTCCCTACCTCTCTACCATAAGAAGGAACAAAAACCCTAGAAATCATCACCCCCAGAATGACATTTACAACTTTCCCCCTTCAAGGAGACACCATACCAAATCACTCAACTACTACGCGGATGCCTCATCGTCAAACATAGGGAAAAGATACCACCACCATGATAGATGTAACAACTTCACCGCTTCAAGGGGACAGCAAGGTAATTTCCATTTTCTCAACTCTCGCTTCCACAATACACAACAAACCCACACCACACGATACAACCAACAACGTAGGCCACCTATAACACCACAATCCAACATGGCACATAGAATACACACACCCATACTCGCAGTACAGGAACACCCCATTCAATCTACAACCACGAACCCGAACCACATTTTACAACAACAAGGAATATAACAAACACAGGAGACCACTTAACATCAGCAGACAACCCCTCTACCCCAACCATTTTTTAGACACAGCACACAGATACAGGCAAACAAAATAACACAAGACAGGGAGGAGAAACCGAGAGTAATAAAAATTATCAATCTAACTAGTGCAGAACCAACTCCCAACCTTATCAACTTACTCTCCAAAGGTCTTAAATTCACACCGACCCCACTACGTCATAACTACTATGAAATGAAGGAAGACATCACAGACTTCTGTAGAAAGTTACGACTCAGTGAAGAACTATTCGACTAGTACAATGAGGATGAATCATTAACCAGAAATAGAAGCAATTACACCCCATCAAAAGGTAGAAATAAAATCCTGGACGAATTCTGTGAACACATCACAAACTTCCCTTACCAACACTTGCACAGACAAAAACACAAGCCAAACCTCAACAAGAAAGAATGGGAAGAATTAAATAGATTAAAAACCGACAGAACTATTACAATTAAAGAGGCTGATAAAGGGAGTACAGTAGTCCTAATGGAGACAGAATTCTATATCAACTTAGCGCTCTCCACTTTGGAAAACAAAACATACTACGAAAAGGCTGAACACTACAATCAACAGAAAATTATGAGAAACCTAAAAACTCTGATCAACCAATACAAAGAAGGACTCACTAACAAGGAATTCAGCTTCATCACAGACTTCACAAGTAAATCCAGCCTTTTCTACGGTATACCTAAAGTACATAAAAGCGAATTAATAAGTAAGGCATGCAAGGAAGCCACAGACATAGTCATCAATGTCCCCTCACCCAATGATCTCAAATTAAGACCTATAATAGCAGGCCCCGCTTGCGAAACCCACCCCCTTAGCAACTTCATTGATACCTTTCTCAAGCCTTTTCTCAAACACATCAAAAGCTATATAAGGGATGACCTAGATATGCTCAATCACCTCCCTAATATGCCCCTTTCTGAACAAACCCTACTAGTGACGTTCGATGTAGTCAACCTATACTCCAACATCCCCCACAACCTAGGAATAGAAGCTATCCAATTTTGGCTGGATAATTACCACAATGAACTCCCACAACGCATCAAAAAAGAATTCGTGATAGAGGGACTCAAATTTATCTTGGAGAACAATTACTTCGTTTTCAATAACAAACCCTACAGGCAGAAATCTGGGACCGCTATGGGAACGAAAACAGCCCCCACTTATGCCAACCTAGTCATGGGATACCTGGAAATCACCCTCTACACTAAAGTACTAAACAAATTTGGAAACACTCTCCACTTACACATAGAAAGGAACTGAAAGCGATATCTAGATGACTGCTTCATCCTTTGGCACGAAAACATCGAGAAACTTAAAGAATTTCACACCCTTATAAATGGGCTCAACACGAATATTAACTTCACGGTGGAATACAGCCATCAACAACTCCCCTTCCTCGACATCCTCATTAAGATTCATAACAAAAAAAATAGAAACAGGCATATACTACAAGCCCACAGACTCCAAGCAATATCTTCCTTTCAACTCTTGCCACCCTAGACACGTTAAAATTAATATTCCCTACAACTTAGCCAAGAGAATCTGTATTATAGTCTCCAATAAAAACACCTGTTACTTACGGCTACAAGAACTAAAGGACACACTCATAGGCAGGGACTACCCTGCATCACTAATTGACAACGGAATCCAACGTGCCCTAAAACTCAGTACCCAGGACCTTAGACACCCTAAAGTAAATCAACGGAAACTAAAAGCTCTTCCATACATCTCCACACACAACCCCCTCAACAATGAGGCCTTTGACACCATCCTCGAGAACATCCCTGTGTTAAAAAAGGACCATAGAATGAACCAAATCCTACGAACACACGATATCATAAAGAGCAAAAGACAATCTAAGTCAATGAAAAACATCCTAACACATGCCAAAGTACTGCCAACCACAACAACGAAACCCACAGTAAAAAAAAAATGTGATAGACCCAACTGTGGCATATGCATCAACCTAATAGAGGGTTCGGAATTCTATTTCAAAGAAGGACAACGTTTTATAGTAAAACACAATTTCACATGCGCATCAGAAAATCTAATATATGTATTAACTTGCTCAGGTTGTCGAGAACAATACATAGGCCAGACCAAAAACAGCCTCCGCCAACGCATGAGTGTCCATAGATCCCAAATTAAAATACGGGAATACAGGAAAATTCCACTGAGTGAACACATTGAATCCTGTGCCGCCCAAAATCATCCCAACTTCAGAATCTTTCCTCTCTACAAATTTAAAGATAATGCCACCCACACCCAGCGCATCAGCAAGGAATCTCACTTTATTAACAAATACGGACCCCGTCTAAACACTTCTCCCTAAGACGAACCCACAACATACACACGTCAACATACATACCTACATCAGCATACATCCCACATACATCTCTATCCACATATAAACACAATGACATACGTAAACACACATGTTCTATGGTGCAACACAAATATACACAAATTTGCATACCTTTTGATGTCTATAGATATAAACGTGCCGACACACACACATACATATACGCACACATGCATTGCACACTGATGGGCACATACATATTTGTACACAAGTATTCCAATACGGCAAGGCCTAATGGATTCCCCTTGCAGTACGTACAATCTGGACACTCACACACACCTTGGTGTTATGCCAATACTATATATCACTTCACACCTTTTATTATTAAGGTTTTTGATGTTCTATTGAGAGAATCGTTTTTACTGAAAATATCGAATAATGTACACCATTTTTACCAGTATCACAAAAATACTGGTCCACCCACACACACACACACACATACACACATACACACACACATATATATATACACACACACATACACACGCGTACACTAACATACAAAGAGACATATACACACACACACTTCTCCGTATAAGACAAGAGCTGAAAAATATCTTTTAACATGTTAAAATATCCCCCACACACGTACAGACACATTCCTACTGACCGATCCCTCTACCACGAATTACTCTGCTACACACACACACACACACACACACACACACACACACACACACACACACACACACACACACACACACACACACACACACACACACACACACACACACACACACACACACACACACTTGTCTTAATAGGCATCTGAACTGTTGACCTGTCAACAAACTGCAATTCACACACACATCCCTACTGACCATTATCACAACAATGAACCTCTTTACTACTACTACACACACGCACACACACACACACACACACACACACACACACATATTTGTCTTGAAAGACTTATTTTTCAGTGACTTCTCAATCAGCCGAGACAAACCTACATTTGACGCAAAATCAATGTTTAACATTCACAGGACCTCTACCGACCAAGCAAAATTGTTTTGACCACAAGAATTTTTGCAACACGAATTGGCGCGAAACTTATTTTAATACATCTGGAGCCACTTTTTCACATTAAAAAGGTAGAATTTCCAAAACTAGATTAGAGAAAACATCACGGGCGCTCTATCCCAAAACGATTTTTGAAAAGCATTAGAAATGCGCAACCGGTAAAAACTTAAAACCAAAACTGATTACTAACCAATACTATTACTAATTTTTACTTATTCCTAATTAAACTATTTTTCACTGGGAACAATTTGTCAGCATTTTCTTTTTCTTTTACCAATATATATATATATATATATATATATATATATATATATATATATATATATATATATATAATATATATAATATATATTCACACCTTTCGATTGCAAGGCCAATGCTCTAACCACTAAGTCATGTGCCTCCATGAATATATATATATATATATATATATATATATTCATGGAGGCACATGACTTAGTGGTTAGAGCATTGGCCTTGCAATCGAAAGGTTGTGAATATATATTATACACTTATATATGTATATACATTCATACATTCATATATATATATACATTCATATACTGTATATGGGTGTGTGTGTGTGTATATATATATATATATATACGAGGAGTGTCAGAAAAGTTCCAGGACTGATGTCACAAAAGATTTATTTCAAACCCAAACTTCACACTAAGAGTTTTCTCCTTCAAAGTAATCCCCTGGCGTATGTAATTGTAATCTAAGCACTCTGCAGCGATCAAACTTTTTTCTTCATAATTTTATATACATGTCCTGTTTCAGGTCGTCAAGCAATGAGCACAGAGCAACGAACCAACTTGAAGTTTCTGGTACGGTTGGGGAAAACTCCGCCAGAAGCAGTGAGATTGCTGCAGCAAGTGTATGGAGATGAGACAATGTCACACTCACGTGTTTTTGAGTGGTGCAAGAGGTTTAAAGAAGGACGCGAGAACGTGGAAGATGACCCCCAGGAGCGCAAGGCCCTCAACAACCAGGACTGAGGTCAACGTTGAGCACGTCAGGCAGATGGTGCGTAGCGATCGTCGGCTGACTGTTCGACTGATGGCAAATGAGCTGGGCATGAATCGGGACAGCGTCTGGAAGATTCTCACTGAAGATTTGGACATGCGGAAAGTCTGCGCGAAGATGGTGCCAAAACTGCTGAACGGTGACCAGAAGGGTCGACGCATGCAAGTGTGCCAGTACATCCTCGAGCGTCTTGAAATCGAACCAGACTTGCTAGGGACAGTCATCACCGGTGATGAGTCATGGATCTTCGAGTACGACCCGGAAACCAAACGCCAGAGCCTTCAGAGGAAGTGTCCGTCGTCGCCAAGGCCGAAGAAAGCACGACAGTCGCAGTCCAAAGTCAAGGTCATGTTGATCACATTCTTTGATGTGAGTGGGATCGTCCACTACGAGTTCTTGCCACAGGGCCAGGCGATCAACCAGTATGTCTACAAAGAGATACTGCAGCGTTTGCTTCGTTCAGTGCGTGAGAAGAGGCGAGAGTTGTGGCAGGACAACTCGTGGCTGCTTCACCATGACAACGCGCCTGCTTACAAGGCCCTGAGCATCCGACAGTTCCTGGCCGAGAAGAACACCGCCGTGCTGAAGCAACCTCCCTACTCCCCCGACCTGTCTCCGTGTGTTTTTTTCCTATTCCCCAAGCTCAAGGGGGTCATCAAGGGGACCCGTTTTGAAGACGTGGACGACATCAAAAAGGCCGTGACGACGGAACTTGCAAAGACCCCGGAAGAATCCTTCCAGGAGTGAATGCAAGCGTGGCAGAAAAGGATGGAAAAGTGCATTAGACTCCAGGGGATTAGTTTGATTACTTTGAAGGAGAAAACTTTTAGTGTGAAGTCTGGGTTTGAAATAAATCTTTTGTAACATCAGTCCTGGAACTTTTCTGACACACCTCATATATATATATATATATATATATATATATATATATAATAGCTTTCACCGTATCTTTGACTAAAGAAATTTTAGTCTGATAATGGGGTTTAGAACCCTCAGATAAATGGAAATAGATGAGTATTGACGTACATGGGAGTCGAACCCACATCTTTGGTTATCCAGACCACTGTGTTACCATTACACCAACACATCACCCATCTCCTTCCATTCAAATTAGAAGCTACATTCTTAGCGAGTATAAATGGCAAGTAAGTATGTGTTGAAACAGTGAGCAGGTTTGAAATTAGAAAATAGAATAGCTTTCACGGTATCTTTGACTAAAGAAATTTTAGTCTGATAATGAGGTTTAGAACCCTCAGATAAATGGAAAAAGATGAGTATAAACCTGCTCACTGTTTCAAAACATACTTACTTGCCATTTATACTCGCTAAGAATGTAGCTTCTAATTTGAATGGAAGGAGATGGGTGATGTGTTGGTGTAATGGTAGTACAGTGGTCTGGATAACCAAAGATGTGGGTTCGACTCCCATGTACGTCAATACTCATCTTTTTCCATTTATCTGAGGGTTCTAAACCCCATTATCAGACTAAAATTTATTTAGTCAAAGATACGGTGAAAGCTATTCTATTTTCTAATTTCAAACCTGCTCACTGTTTCAAAACATACTTACTTGCCATATATATATATATATATATATATATATATATAAAGAATGAATAATAGCAGGTAGACATCATAAAAAGGTAATTTATTCTGTGTGCTTACAAATGTTTCCACGGTGGTTATACAGCCTAGTTATGCTATGTGCAAATTTATAACTATTTGCAAAATTCAATTATCAAATGCTGTGACCACTGTATCATCAGAGCAGAATGGTTAAAGTGTAAAATGCAAATACCCTTAAGTGAGGTTATTGGGAAAGATAGAGTAGAAAAGGAAGAGAGAAAAGAAGGGGAGAGGGGGAGAGAGAGAGATATGCAGGGGTTGGAGAAATGGGAGAGAGTGGTTTGTAGATATCTTAATCAAAATGTTGTAGTATGGGTTTTATTATACTGATTACTCTTAAAGCGACCACCTTAAGCGATGCGTTGATAGTCAAGGGTGGAATTATTTATTGCCCCATAGGGCAGGTTCATAGATGTGGAGAGGGAGGGAGGTGGAGCTAGGGCGAGAGAGAGAGAGAGTGGAATGGATAGAGAGGGAGAGATAGAGAGGGGACAGACGAAAGCTATGGGGTGGGTGTACATTTGGTTCATAGTAGTAATCTACGAATTGCACTAAGTTTCCATTTATAGTGATAAGCATGGTATTGTCTTGTAGTGTGAGGGAAGAGAAAGTGGTTAGCTAGAAAGCAATGTTATAGTTACGGGTTCGAATGTTAAGTTATTTTATAGTGAGAGAATTTAGCTTTCAGTTTGTGGTTGCAGTATAATGATCGTTCGATTCTATCATTTAGTAATTTATTTTTGGATTTTAAGATGTAAAAGAGTTCAAGGTTACATAACCTGCAGTACTTCAATCCACTCCGATATGCACTATCGCTGGAAAGTATATCCCATTTCAAGGTGAACTGTTGGTTGCGTTCACGGAGTTACCAGGTCTTGTTGGCGAGCGTGGTCACAAAACAGTGATCAGGATGTTTAATTGAGAATCGATGACGGTACCAGCGAGATTTAAAGGAGGTAGTGGTAGACCCGATGTAATACCATTTTTGGTCGTTCGATTCAACAGTGCATTGGTAAACAATGTTGGACTTTAGGCATTTATTCTTCAATGGACATCTTTCAGGTAGGTGGCAGTTACAGTTTTTGTTGTGGGTAGCGGGTATACCATGGATAGGTTGTGATAACAGTACAGGTGGGTTGTGTAATACCCGTCTTCCATTTAGTGGTTGGGAGGCCGATATTACGTTATGCTCATCTGTTATTAAAATATTTTGTTTTGTAGCGTTGTTTAATTGCTTTAAATTAAGTTTTTTATGTATGCTTCAAGGTTTGGTGCCGTGGAGTATGATAGTTTAATAGTTTTAGAGTTCAGAATTTTACTGTATTTATGGGAACTAGGGAAATGCTTGTTGATTAACTTAAAGAATGAAAGAGATAGTTTTGTACTAATCGAAGCATTAAAAATGGGATTATACCAGATATACTTTCTACAACGTGATTTATTTGGTGATGATTTTCTATTATTAGTATGTCTGGTGGTACTGCGTGTGTGCGCTTGTATTTCAGTACCCCAGTTACGTATTCCTTGATTTCGTGTAGAGCTATGTGTGTTATGGAGATTCTTATCAATGTATTCTATTGTATCCCGGTGGTCGGCATTCCTTAATGCATTATTATAGTATTCAGCATGTTCACTAAAAATCTCAGAGTCACCCTAGGTCCACCTCCCTCCCTCTCCACATCTATGAACTTGCCCTGTGGGGCAATAAATAATTCCACCCTTGACTATCAGCGCATCGCTTAAGGTGGTCGCTTTAAGAGTAACCAGTATAATAAAACCCCTACCACAACATTTTGATTAAGATATCTACAAACCACTCTCTCCCATTTCTCCAACCCCTGCATATCTCTCTCTCTCTCTCTCTCTCTCTCTCTCTCTCTCTCTCTCTCTCTCTCTCTCTCTCTCTCTCTCTTCCTTTTCTACTCTATCTTCCCCCAATAACCTCACTTAAGGGTATTTACATTGTACATTTTAACCATTCTGCTTTGATGATACAGTGGTCACAGCATTTGATAATTGAGTTTTGCAAATAGTTATAAATTTGCACATAGCATAACTAAGCTGTATAACCACCATGGAAACATTTGTAAGCACACAGAATAAATTACCTTTCTATGATGTCTACCTGTTATTATTCATTTTTATCTACACTCCAGAATACAGAAGGATCAGGAACTAAGTTTCTTCAACTATTCTTCCATAACTCGTTGAGTAACCCCTCACCATACGTCAACTCTATCCAGTGTAGTAATTAACCATTACTGCATCCAGGATAATCCTATATATATATATATATAGGATAATATATATATATATATATATATATATATATATATATATATATATATATATATATATATATATATATATATATATATATACATTGATATATATGTGTGTGTGTATGTATATATATATATACATTCATATATATGTGTATATATGATATATATACATACATATATATGTGTGTATATAATATATATATATACATACTTACATACATCTACAGTATATATATATATACATACTTACATACATATACAGTATATATATATATATATATATATATATATATATATATATATATATATATATATATATATTTATATATATATATAAATGAAGCTTGAAGCAGTTAGAAGCTGAAACTGCTTCAGCTTACAGTCGAATCTGTACCTCATTTATATATATATATATATATATATATATATATATATATATTAAAATATGTAGGAACAAGATGTCAGAGTATCCTCTCATTAAATCTATTCAAGTGTGATGCATGTTTAACTATTGATCAGATCAAGGTTTGATCTGTATCGATCGGGTGAAGCTCTGTCATCAAAAGCTCATATTACGACCCCATGATATTCCTAATATTATGTATTTTCCTCTATTACATCCCTTTACTATATCATATATAATGTATAATATTATGATACATGAAACCCTATCACCATAATAATACCTCAAGTCCATACATGTGGACAAGATACTTGACAACGTAAAATATGACTATGGCCAGCTAAGCGACCATGACACAAATCACTTAAAACCAGTCACACCATTGACATTAGGAACTAAAATCGATGCCAAACTCTTTACCCTACATTCCTCACTATATATCATTTACACTACCAACTTATTTGATCCTCATTATCATATTACAATCAAACATCACTTTATAACCCTTATAACCCAGATAACCTTAATACCAAGCCAACATTTTTATAGGGTTTTTTTTGTATATTTTTTGTTTAAAGATTTTTTTATTATCGTTTGTTTTATTATTATTGTTATTATTTTTATTATTATCATCATCATTGATGCTGTTATTATTATTATTGTCTGTCTTCTCTGTTAATTTGCATCCTACTACATCTCTTGTGCATCCATAGGTTACACAATGTGCACCTTATGGAACTTTTACCCACCCCTTTTGAGTATATCAAGCAAGGCCACTTCCTTGGTGGTATCTGCTTCTGAAGTCATTGATAAAGTTAGATTTATAGTCTTTGATAGCTTAGAAATCCTAACCTTAAAAAACAGTATTTCGCTTTCTTCAATGATTAGATTGGCAACTATGGTTTTGGATTTGTTGTTAATAGAATATAATATATTTTTTGTAATTGTTAACAACTTTGACAAGAGAGATGCCTGGAAGTACTTTAATGAGAGCTGTTAAATAGAGGGAATACATAGAAAAGAGATAGACTACCACATGTAAGCCAACAGAAGGAACTGCTATTAATGTTGATAGTGGTATGAAGATAGGGAAGCACTTAGTCCATCAGGAATAGTCACTGAGATGCTTAAAACGTATGACAGAGTAGAGCATAGGATTGTTATCAATTACAAAAAATACACTATATTCTATTAACAAGAAATCTAAAAACATAGCCTCCATTGAAGATAGTTTAGAAATACTAATCTTAAAAACAGTATTTCACTATCAAAGACCATAATCTAACTTTTTCAATGACCTCACAACCAGGTTCATTAACCCCACAAAATCAGAACTATCCATTATTATCAAACACATTTTAGATGTAATCAACAACAACATCCAAAATAATTTAAGGGTAATTACTCTGATAGGTTCCTGATAATTGATTTTTAACAATATTCAATAAATGAATTTGTTGTTGATGGGTTGTTATATTTTTTTAAGTTGTTATTGTAATGTGCATTAAAGTGACATTATTACTGAAGCTATTGATATTTCTAGTTGTTTTATATAAGGATTGGCAATTTAAAGTGGATATAAATGTTTTCCCTAGAGCAAGACACCAACAACAGAGAGATGAATAAGTATCAAGCTGCTTCTAATAGCTCTTTGAACTTGGTGCTAACAATATAGTGATAAATACCTAACACCAAATAGTGTAGTTAATGGTCTTCTATTATAAATAATTATTAAAAGGGAAATCTCAGCATAAAAGCAAGAATGTATCTCTGTGTAGCACAGAATATAAAATATCTGTGGAATTGAGATGGCTTATTAACAAAACACACAAATTGTGCTTTATGACTAGGAGATTATTGAGCAGAGAGAGAGATCCTCCTCATCATCATCACCATCATCATCACCATCATCATCACCATCATCATCATCATCATCATCACCAGCACCAATACACCCTGTGATTTGGTTGGTGATAGGAAGGGCATCCCAGTATAGAAACTAGACTAAAAAAGATTGAAGGGACTCTCCATTTGTTTCAAGGGCATGACAATCTCCCTAGTGTTGGTGAGTTACATGATAAACACAGCCAGTACACTCTGTAAAGTGGTTGGTGATAGGAAGGGATTCCAGCCATAGAAAACCTGCTAAACAAATGGTTAGGAGGACTCTTTAACTATATCAAAGACATGATAACATCTTTAGTGCTGGTATCTTGATAATGAACTCAGTAAAGCTGGTCTTAGAAGTCATCAAAGAAGCCATGTACAAAATGTTACCAACTATGGTTTCTTTGGCATTTCTTCTTTTCTGACACCAACCCTTTTAATACTTCCTCTGCCATGCATGGATATGATATACCTATCCAAGACCAGATACACACATCCAATGTTATACAATAGCTACCTCTACATTATAACATATTTATTAGGTAATATATCATATGGAAGTACATCTAGACAAAAACTAACACATTGAGTCATGCTGTTTCTGTTTAGTGAATCTGTAAAACCCTAATACTATTATACATGAGTCATGGAATGTTGTATTATCTCTAAATCCATTAGATTAATTTTTCCAACTAATCAATAACTGACATACTACAGTAACCTATAGTCAATTTGAATGTGACTCATATTCTTCACAGAGCATTTATAAGTAGAATTTTATTCAGACAACCCTAACATTAGAATGGTTAAGTAAAGCAAGACAATTTCTAAATAATGTTTGTAACCTATAACTTAATCCTTTTGTTACTATATTTCTAATGAAAGACACTGCCTATGATTTTCAAATAATTTTGAAAATAATATTAAATGCTTCAAGTAATTTATTAATTTCTCATTATTTATCTGTTTAAATGTTTAGAATACATAACAAAGCTTACATAGAATCATGGTTGAAGATGTTTAGATAAATATCAATATTTTTAAATAAATAGCTTTGTATCATAGAATCAAGAGTGGCTTGGTATCAAAAGTATTAAAGCATTAAATTCAAGGTTCATTAATTCTATGTAGTTGATTATTTATTTGAAGTTGATAAAATAAACATTTATTTTCAACAGGTAATTCAATTCAAAAGAAATAAAAATTATAACCTCTCTAATTATTGATAGGGTCAGAATAAACCATGATATTAGAATGCTGTGAAATAGATGGTCAAATAAAGCTTGGTATATTTCCCCCACTGAGGTACAAGCCCAGGAAAGGTGTTTTGTGGAAGACCAATAGTCATCTATGCATACCAATCTCCCCTCTCCATGCCACTGATGTTTTCCAAGGGAAAGGTTGTTACAGCTTGGCACCAGTGATGTCGAAACACATTTTGGCAGCTGAGTGAACTGGAGAAATGAGAAATAAAGTGTCTTGCTCAAGGAGACAATGCACTGCCTGGTACTGGAATTGAACTTACAACCTCACACTTGTGAAACCCACTCTCTAGCCACTAAGCCATGCTCCTTCATATATTAATTCGCTATGCAAAATCTTGTGAAAATACATTATCCCTTTTTCTTTCAGTCAATGTAAACACCACTATATGCTGTTTTTCATTCTTATATTGTCCCCAGCATTGTGTGTCCTTGTGACCAATTATATAAAATCATCATCATATTATAATTGTCGTTGTTGTGTATATATGTATGCATGTACATATGTATGTATTATGAATGTATGTGTGTGTGTGTGTATGTATGTATGGGTGTGTATGTGGGTGTTTGTGTATTGCTCATTTATGTTTATCTAGGTTTAGAACATGTTTTTACTTGCTTTCTCATTACCATTTTCAAACATCTGACCATCTGGTTCCTGCAGCCTCATGGCAACAAGCCACTATGCTCTTCCATCTTTCTCTGTGTCTGGCAAAGGTTGGTGTTTGAAACCAGTTTGTGTCACACCTGTACAGGTCATCTTTATGGGTTCTCCGGGTCATCTTTGGCCTACCATGACATTGCAGTTCTTGCTGGTATATTGTACCCCATTTAAAAGACATGCTCTGTTAGTTACATTCTTCTGCTCTTGATGACCAGACTCAGGCATGTCTCTTCGAAGTACATCTTTGTTTATGATCTTGTCTTTCCATATAATGCCAAAGATCTTTCAGAGGCATCTTTGTTGGAAAGTATCCAGTTATTTTTCAGTTCTGGTGGTACTCTTTCCTGTGACAGCACCACAGGTTATTGTTGAGATAACAATTGACCAGAATAACCTTAATTTCGTTTGTGATGTGAGCTTCTTTGATCGAACACTTATAGAATTAATTTAGTTTCCTCAGCTGTGTGACTACCAGAACTTTTATGTTTGATAAGGCTATTCGCACAAACACACAGATAACAAAATCAATGGAATAATGCAGAACAAGTAGGAGGTTGCCAGTATATATTCTGTCATAAGTTCTGTCTTGTGTTCATGGTCAAGTCCAGTGATTTTCTACCCTGCTTCTGTTATTTGCTTCCTTTACCTCATATATTTCACTACATGCTTCCATACAAAATTATAAACTAAATAATTGTAGATATATAAGAAGCATCTCAAATGTCTGTTTTTTTGGCTATACAACCCTCACCAAAAAAGATATGCAATTTTTTAAAACCATCATTATCATCATCCTTTTTGTGTCCTTTTTGCTATGCTTGCATGGGTGGCACAAGTCTTTGTCATCTCTTCTGTGTTGTTCAGCATTTAATGACCTGCTCTCACTACCTTCACCCAAGTTTTCCTTGACCTTCCTCTACTGCAGCTTCCTTCTACTAGGAACATTTTTGTATAATAACAGCTATTCTGTTTATCTCATACCATATAAATATTTGCACCAAAGTTAATATAATTAACTGAGAATCACTAAGCTATACAATTACTTAACCCTTCATTAAACTCTGTAGGTGATATATCTGACTCCTGTAGACAGTACAATAGAATTAACAAGCATTTTGTTAGCTTCTTAATTTCTATAGTCTCTTTGGAAAAAATAAAAGTGTTTTTCAATAAAAAATAGAGTTGAGTAATAAACCAGTAATCAAGTGTTGTAACCAATAATACAAGAAGTTGTGTGATCTAACATCAGGTTTTAAAAAACAACAGATCATTATTGGTATAAAGTTATCAGAGCTATTGAATTTATTTAAATCTGTCCAACATTATATGAAATCATTCTGGCACTATAATTTAACTATTCACAAATTATTTACTGAAATATGATCAGTTTTTATCTAGAATCTTTTGTTCCCAAACTACCAATCATTATCTTGCTATACTTGGTCTTCTGTTATAACTTTTAAATTATATTAGTTAATATTGGCAATATTATACAGATATTTTGTTGGGTTTTTTTTTTTTTACTCTACAAATAGGATCAGGTTTTATTTTTAGATATTGGTTAAGGACCAATTAGCTTTATTTATTTATTTATTTGGTTGAAAGCTCAATATTTCATTTTGTCTGTATTGATTATTTTATGTTTGAACAGATATAATTTTAGTCATTTCAACAATAAGCCTTCATTTTAATTGTTCTGCTATTGTTGAAACATATTTGCATTTCCTATTGTATTTTATTTGCAGATTCAGGAATCTTTACATGGTCACTCCTCCAAGCTGCTAGAAATAGCAGACAAATCTCTGTTAAATTACACTTTAAGTGATAATACATTGGATGGTATTCTTCCTGGTATACCAAAGAATGGAACGTATTCCTGGGAAGGTCATGTGGAGCAGAATCCTCAAACACACCTTCCAGTAGGTTCTATCAAAAGCAACCGTCTCCAATTGATCTGGCTAGATCCCCAAGCGAGACCAGCTGAGCTCATGGATGTTATCCTATCATCTTGCTCAGGGTCTACCCCTGAATCTTTTGCCAGTAAAATCTGTCCAGCAACATCCTAACCACATTCCCATAGAACCAGTGATGTGATCTCTCGATTTAGAGAAATAGTGCCTCTACCTGTAGCGACTCTCTGAGCTACACACTCTACCCAGTTACTGAAATACCCTTCAGAGGAACGCAATTTCATGATCATATTCTTTCGATCATTACCCATGATTCATTACCATAGATGAGGGCTGGCATGAATACTGAATTGAAGATAACAAATTTTACCTTTTACTCCACCTCCTTTTTCTGATGACCGAATGCTAAGGCTGGCACAGTACTGCACTAGCTCCTGCAATTCTTGCACTTAATTCAGCCTCCTACCTACCATCACTCATGAACACGGCCCCAAGATACTTGAACTGCTCCACCTGCTTCAGTGGAATTCCACTCATATGTAGAGTGCACTGCATAGACTTCCTTGAGTGCACGAGTGTCTTGGTTTTTGCAAGCACTGATTTTTATTCCAGCCATGCAGCACTCAGCATCAAACCTATCAAATACAAGTCAGAGATCACCTTCTCTCGAGTTAAATAATTGTTTCTACTTTTGGCACAAGGCCAGCAATTATCCCAGTGTATTACTGGTACTTTATTTTATCGACCCCGTAATGATGAAAGGCAAAGTTAACCTTGGCGGGATTTGAACTCAGAAATAATACCATATTGTCTGCAAATTCCAACCAACTGATCCTACACATGCCAGCAGTGATACCACTTCCAACCCAGCTGTGCATGTCAATCCTGTTCATGAAGATTATGAACAGGAGACATGAGAGTATGCACTCTTAGCACCATTTATCCAAACACAAATACCAGGGCATTCACATAGAGACATCAGGGCAACAAGAGGCTGTCAATCGATCCCATACTCCTGCAGAACCTACCACAGCAGGTCCTGCGCAACACAGTCATATGCCTTTTCGAGGTCTACGAAACAAGCATACATCTCTTGGCAGTACTTCCATGAATTCTCAAAGACCTGCCTCAATGTGAATATTTGGTTGGCTGTGTAGTATCTAGCACTTCCAAATGTCGTGGAACATTGGATTTTGAGGTCAGACTCTAGTTTATATTAGCCTGATCGAGACTGATCTGAGTGTACCAACGACTGTAACAATAATAAAAGGAAAAAAAAAACAATAACAACAATACAAATAGAAAGAACATTTGCAGTATTAATATTTATTATATTAGTTGTATGGATGGACCAACTACACTTTCCTGACAATAACCATTAATATATTGTATATGTAGATAAATATATGTGTGTTAATATGTATGAATGCATCAATGCAGAAGTGCATATGTAAATGCATGCATATAGCCATGTCTATCTGATCAGAGAATGTGAATTTTTTTCTGTATATGTGTGTTTATGTGAATATGACTGTATGATGTACATGTGTACATGTGATGTGTATGTTTGTATCTGAATGTGTGAAGTGTGCAGTTGTATATAAATAATTGTTTCTACTTTAGGCACAAGGCCAGCAATTACCCAGTGCATTACTGGTACTTTATTTTATCGACCCCGTAAGGATGAAAGACAAAGTCAACCTCAGCGGAATTTAAATTCAGATCGTAAAGGGACGTAACTATGCTGGAAACATGGCGTCTGACCCTCTACTGATACTGCCAATCCACCGCCCTTGTATATAAATAATGTGTTTGAAAATTGGTTATTGAAATACATATAGTTATAAAGAAATAATATGCTGATACACGCAATGCGTGGTTATATATAGAGACACATGAATATATACATACATATAAATAAATCTATATGAATATGTACATTCATATATATGTGTGTATATGTATATACATATATATATACATACATATATATATATATATATATATATATATATATATATATATATATATATATATATATATATATATATATATATATATATATATATATATATATATAAGTTATTCCAGGTTGAATCGGAGGTAACCACAGTAAGTAAGGTACTCAATACATAGCAGAGTATAAAAGTTTTAATATAGAAGAGCTTCTACAGGACTAGAACTGTTTCATGATTTCTCACGAATGAAACAGTTCTAGTCCTGTAGAAGCTCTTCTATTTATATATATATATATATATATATATATATATATATATATATATATATATATATATATATATATATATATATATATATATATATTATACTTGGGGAGGGTCATATTGTTGTAATAATATTGCCAGAAATAATAACAGAACACACTCAGTTTGGTTGGTTTTTTGCTTCTGTATCTTTTATATCTCCATAGTTAATTCATTTAGCCATGAATGTTTATCACTGACTGACCAACGGTCAAAAATACAGATATAAATATATATATATATAGTCTAACAAAGTTCTTTCGTTGCACATCTGCAACATCATCAGTGGTACTATTACCATGTTTCCCCTACTGTATTGTATGTATTGTAATGTCTACGCCATTTTTATTTTTCATTACAATACATACAATACAGTAGGGGAAACATGATAATAGTACCACTGATGATGTTGCAGATGTGCAGCGAAAGATGTGTAACGAAAGAACTTTGTTAAACTATATATATGTATTTATATCTGTATGTTTGACCGTTGGTCAGTCAGTGATAAACATTGATGGCCAAATGAATTAACTATGGAGATATAAAAGATACAGAAGCAAAAAACCAACCAAACAGTGTGTGTTTGCTGTTATTATTTCTGGCAATATTATTACAACAATATGACCCTCCCCAAGTATAATAATATTTGTTTCGACAAATGATTTCATATCAAAAACCTTGCAAAACAAATATATATATATATATATATATATATATATGAGTGCACAAATATATGTATGTGTGGGACTTCATGTGTGTGTGTAGGTGTGCGCATATGTGTTTGTATATATATGTATATGTATACAGGTATGTGTTTATGTAAATTCACAAATACATCAACTGAAAAATATTGAAAATATAAGAAAGCATTAACAATAGTCAGAATGTGATATTGCAGCAATATATATATATATATATATATATATATATATGAATAAAGTTAGTCCTTCATCAGTGATCTTCCAACCATCATTGGTATTTCATCGCTTTAAAGACCATATATATATATATATATATATTATACATATATGTGTGTGTGTGTGTGTCTTAATATATATATATGCATGTATACATACATATATATATATTCTATATATATATACACACACACATGTATGTATATATATATATATATATATATATATATATATATATATATATATATGTATTTATATATATATATATGTGTGTATATATATATATATATATATATATATATATATATATATATATATATATATATATATATATATATATATATATATTGCAATATCTGTTCCCCTTTTCACAGGTTATTCAAATAATCTGTCTTTGTAAAACTTTTTATTTATCAAACTCATTCGCTTATTTTTATTTCTCATTTCATTTTCTTCATATATTTTTATAATCAACAGTTTCAATTTTATTCCTTTGTTTTTCATATATAAGTATTTTTGTTTGATATTTTTTTTCTTTTCCATTTTTTTTTCTTTGCAAATTCTTCATTACTTTTTTATTATATTTTTACTCATTCACTTTCACTAATCAGTTCTCTCACATGCCAGTTCAAACTTTTTTTTTTTTTTATTTTTTTTATTTTGTCAAAATAATATTATCAGCAATAACTAAAAGAAAATCAATGTTACTGTTGCAAATCATAATATATACCAAAGTGTATTTCTATGAGATACCCAGTTTATTCAAGCTTCATATGTTTTACCTGTTAGAAATCTTTCCAGTTCCAAATTTAAATTTATACCAGGCAAGAAAATATCTTTGCCATTCAATTGACTATTAGATAGATATTTTGCGATATTATTAACTATTAATAATAACAATCATAAAATATTAGTTTGACCCAATTTGTTTAGGCTCATATGCATCCTTATTGGTGTTAAATTTGGTTCTACTCTATCTGAAGTGAGTTATATACATGACCATAAAATGTTATTAATGTCATTGAATTCAGTGTCAAAATAAAGCTGATCACCAAATATAGTTATAATATATATCTACTAAGTGAGTAGGTGTCGATTGTATTTTTCAGTGAGAAATATTCACCCTTCCATTGGCTGAACATTCAATAGATATGTGTCTCCTTGACATAATTCACAGGGAGATTTAGCTTCAAGCAATGTGTGAAAAAGCTGGTCCTATGAATTACTGATGCAGTCCATTTGATAAGCATCCAAACAGTTTCCATCTATCTAATTTCACCTGAAGCTATTGTAAATGATACTTGTCCAAGATGTTATGCAGTAAGATTGAAATCAACAATTGTGATACAAACTTCTTAGCTATACTGCGTTCACAAGATATTCTATATGTAACAGCTATATTTAGATGGTAACCATGAGGTAATTTGAGATGAACAGTTTTTCCAAAATTTCCATCAAATACTGAATGCACAAATCAACATAAAATGGCTCTAAGGATGAGTCTAAATTTGCCTTAGCTGTCTTATACACATTTGATAACTTAATGTTTATAGAAAGAGTATATGAAGAATTCACTAACATTTCCCTATATGAAAAAGAAGATGCTAAAATACTTTAGACAAGAAGTTATTTTGCAGCTGCAATAGCCATCATAATATGGTTAGCTTTCTATATAAATTGGGTTATAACTAATAGAAACTTCTTTCCTTTGTAAAATTGATGATGAAATATCAATATTATTTCCAAGACTATTAAAATGAGATAGACACACATAACAGGAGTGAAATACTTTAAGTTTTATACAACATAAATAATTACAATTCATAATTTTGTGAAGCAAATGCATTTCAAATTAATTTTAGCCAAAAGCTAACATAGGTGACAAAAAATACCAAGGAAATAGCTAAAGTTCAATTAGCAACCAATCAAGACTATCCCTTTGATATGTTGTCGATGTATTGGTTAAAGAATTTGGGTTATTTCCAATGTTTTCACTTGTTATCAACCACAACTACAATATACACATATTCATGTACATACAAGCACACACACACACACATACACACAAATACAGACACACACACACACATACACACCTAGGTATAGATGATAGATAGATAGATAGATAGATAGATAGATAGATAGATAGATACAGACTTACACATATATGTCTGTGTTAGTACAGAACATTAAATGATTACACTTAAGTGGCTACGTAAAAGTTTCACCATATTAACTGCACACTACAATCTTCTGGCTGACAGCCATCATTTTTTACTTTAACATAATGTCATATTAACCCTACACTGTATTGAACTCTCATTAACATATTGTATGTATACAGACACACATACATACATACATACATATATATATATATATATATATATATACATAT
>OZ024745.1:46182271-46199771 GCA_964016885.1 Eledone cirrhosa
GTCCGACTCTCTACCGATACTGCCAATTCACCGAGATATATATATATATAATTGTTTCTACGTTAGGCACAAGGCCAGCAATTACCCAGTACATTACTAGTACTTTATTTTATCGACCCCATAAGGATGAAAGGCAAAGTTAACCTTGGCGGGATTTGAACTGAGAATGGCAAGGGCCGTAACTCTATGCGTCCGACCCTCTACCAATACTGCCAATATATATAATTGTTTCTACGTTAGGCACAAGGCCAGCAATATCCAGTGCATTACTGGTACTTTATTTTATCGACCCCGTAAGGATGAAAGGCAAAGTTAACCTTGACGGGATTTGAACTCAGAATGGCAAGTGGCGTAACTCTATGCGTCAAAGCATGGCGTCCGACCCTCTACCAATACTGCCAATATATATAATTGTTTCTACTTTAGGCACAAGGCCAGCAAATACCCAGTGTATTACTGGTACTTTATTTTATCGACCCCGTAAGGATGAAAGGCAAAGTCAACCTCGGCGGGATTTGAACTCAGATCGTAAAGGGACGTAACTATGCTGGAAAGCATGGCGTCCGACCCTCTACCGATACTGCCAATATATATAATGATTTCTATATATACATGCAAATTTCCACTACTCAATAAAAGGAAACTAATACATACAAATAAATTATAATTTTTTTTTTAATGAGGTTTGCAAATGGAGTCACGACGAACATAGTTTTTGCTATTTTGAAGAGCTCATGAGAGTGAAAACCGGTTAGTAAAAACAAATGAGATAACCATGATTTCTTCTGCAAACTGCTTTCAAAACATGAACTATAATATATTTTGTAAAAATAACTTTCTTTTTGTCTCGTGCTGTAAATTTGTTTTGCATGTATATATGAAAAACATTGAATGCATCATCAACCCTTTATTATTATTTTCCTGTATAATGTAATTTGCACAGAATATTTTCATCTTCAACCCTATACATTTATAAATGTTTTCAACATATATATATGTGTGTGTGTGTGTGTAAAGGAAGGTAAAAACCCAACTGCAATGGTTTGGTTTTGTATTTTAAATATATATATATATTTATATACACATACATTTAGTCAAGGCGGGTCTTTAAGCAGTGTTTCTCTGAATCTAGTTGCAAGAGCATATTCCACTTTTCTGAGTTATATAGCTGGCAAAATTTTGTCCCATTAAGATAGGGGGTTGACTTTTCTAATATACTCCATTTAATGGAAAAGGGCGTGCCATAGTATTCATGTTAATTTGAGGATCAGCTGTATGTAACACTTGCAAGTATTTGTAAGTAGATATATTCATTATATTATATTTATGAATCAAACATTGATGAAGACAAAAAAAATAAGAAACAAACAAACAAAACAATATTAATTTATACACTATAATGACTTCAGAATAAGTAAATAAATAAAATAAATAAATAAATAGCTAAATAAATTATATAAATAAATATATAAGGAAACATTGATAATTATTACATAGTAGATATTTATAGATAAATAGATATATGTAATGCAATTCGTTTGGGATATTTATTTTTGAAATTAAAAACAAAAAAAATATTCTTCCTCAAATGGATTTTTAATCAATTGTAAATAAAAAATATACATACATAAACTTATAACCATTTTCCTTTTGCTGTTTTCAGTCATAGGATTGTAGGCATGCTAGGTATATATAGGTGAATATACATATTTATATATACACACGCACATATACACACACACACATATATATATATATATATATATATATATATATGTGTATATATATATATACATACATATATATATACACACATATATACACACACACACACACATATATATATATGTATATATATATATTTATATATATACACATATATTTATATACATATATGTATTCACAAATATATATATGCACCTTCTTACTCATATGATTAAGAAAAAACCAAATCCATTTGTTTCTGAATGAGGCCAGCAAAGACATGCATTTTCTTGACTGATGCCATGGAGTTACATAATTGATATTTGCTCATTGAAACAATCAGAAAACAATTTATTACAACCTCATTTTGTTTTTCTTATTCTTTCATTGTTTGACATTGTATATGTGTGTGTGTGTGTGTGTGTGTGTGTGTGTGTTTGTTTGTTTGTATTTATGCATATAAATATATATATAGACAAGAGAGTGTTAAAGTTTGTTTGAAGCATTGTAGAACATGAAAAATAGCCATTTTGGTAGCCTCTACAATGCAAATGGGTAAATCTCCGGGTAACAAAATCAGGTGGTAGTAAGATGATTTTGTTACCCGGAGATTTACCCATCTGCATTGTAGAGGCTTTGAAAATGACTATTTATATATATATATAATATACAATATATATATATATATATATATATATATATGTGTGTGTGTGTGTGTGTAAAAGAAATTGTATTAACAGAATGAAACTAATTCAATGCCAGTTAACACTTTTAAAAAATAGAGAGAAAAAGGTTTAAGAATACAAAGAATAAAAAGCCAAGAACAGTCTTCATTAACTGATTCATTATTTTAATAATTGTGAAGATATTTTTATAAATACTGTTTTGCGGGGATGGGGGATATGAGGTTATCCTATCACAATTAGAATAAGAAGGAAAGAATAAAAACAGAAAATGATTAGATGTTCATGTTTTCTACATTTCAGTAAAGCTTTTTAAGCAAGTAGAGATGTCCAGAAACATCACATAATGCCTGCAGCAGAAGAACGAATGATCTTAAAGGGGTCCACAGGCCGGACGTCTTGTAATTCTCCTCCTCTTAGCTATTGCACTCAAATAATAATAATAATAATAATAATAATTGTTTCTACTTTTGGCACAAGGCCAGCAATTACCCAGTACATTACTGGTACTTTATTTTATCGACCCCGTAAGGATGAAAGGCAAAGTTAACCTCAGCAGGATTTGAACTCAGAATGGCAAGGGCCGTAACTCTATGCGTCAAAGCATGGTGTCCGACGCTCTACCGATACTGCCAAACCACCGCCCTTATAATAATAATAATAATAATAATAATAATAATAGACACAAGACCTCAGAATTACATGTGGGTAAAAGGAAAATATAATTGCAAGAGCATTCATTAACAATGTAAATAATTAGGAATTAAAAGTTGTTGCAATTGGGAATTAAATCCATGTCATTAACTCAACTTATCAGGAACTTACCTGACTATTTGACTTCAATTTTATTATTATTATTATTCATTTGCACAGTGATGATCTTATTAACACTGGATTGTTTAATTGACTCCCTATCAAGTTATGTAACCTCAGACACTACTTTCCGCAGGATATTTGCTCTTTCCCAAAAGTGTTGTTTACTGCAATGGCATAATGCTGGGGCTGATTCCAATTTTATCAGGGTTTTTCTGGGGGATTTCTGTCACCAACCCAAGTGCTCCAATCACAATTGGTACCACTCTTGCTTTCAATTATTATTATTGGTAATAATCATTATGATAATAATATTAGTAATAATAATAATAATGATAATAATAATGATAATAATGATAATAATAATAATAATAATTATGATAATCATGTTTTAACATTAGCACAAAGCGCCAAATCCTGGAGAAGTATGAGGGTGCATTAAATTCAATTGTGTCCATTATATGACTGGTTCTTATTTTATCAGTCACTAATGAGTAAACAACAAACTTAATGCAAAAGCTGTATAACTAAATACTGCAAAGCATTTTATTTTATCCAGTGTCGTACTTATTTGGTCTTAATAATAATAATAATAATAATAATAATAAATGGTATTAGTAACAATAACAACAACAATAACCATCTCTAATAATGGCACAAGGCCACAAATTGAAAGAAGGAACAGTCAATTATATTCTAACTCTGCCCTCAGTACTTCATTAGGAACATTTTTTTATCTTAAAAGAATGAAAGCTAAATTGACTCTGGTGGGATTCGAACTCAGTATATAATGGAACATAACTAAATTTGAATAGGCATTTTGACCAGTGCTCTGCCAGTTTTGTTATCCACTATCTAATAGTAATAATGGTTTATGAATTAGGCACAAGGCCAGCAATTCTTGGGAAAGAAAATTTGATTAAATCAACACCAGTACTTGAATGGTACTTTATTTTGTCGACCGTAGAAGGTTAAAAGGCAAAGTGACCTTGGTGGGATTTGAACCTAAAATTTAAAGAGCCAGAGCTAATTCTGTAAAGCATTTTATCTGACAATCTAACAACTCTGCCAATCCATTATAATAGTAATAATATTGCAACAATAACAGCAGTAATTATCATTTTAACAATGTTTTCAGCTTCATTAATACTAATTTAGCAAATTTGTCATTTAATTTATGTCTTATAATTTTGCTGTCTTATAATTAAACTATGGTTCAAATTATTTAAAATACCAAATAAGTTTACATATTAATATAATAGAAGAACTGAGAAAATGAAAAGATAGAGAAAGACAATAACTTGATAAATTTAATTAGTAAAGTAATTAATTAATATTTTATTTCTTCTTTGATGATGCATAATATGGATGTCTGTATGCTGTGATTCTTTTATTTTTTCACAGATTTTAGTCATTTGACTGTGACCATGCTGGAGCACTATATTGTATGTTTCTTAACATTTCCGTAGCTCAATAACAAGATATAATTATAATACATACATAGATATATAAACTTGAACATGTATCCATGTGTCTGTATTGATTCAATATCTATCTCCATATATATATGTATATATACACACACATGAGAGGAAAATATAGATAGGAAAGAAAGCAGAGGTTATTAGTCATCCATCTTGAAGAGTAAACATATATATGTGTCTAATAAATATAACACTGTGTGGCATGAATTAATGGTGGGAAGAGTTAACTGTATGGGAAAAGTTACCATTCTCACCCACAACCATAAAACTGTGTATATATATATATATATATATATATATATACTTTCAAAGAATATGCTCTGATAAGATTATCTTCTTCCAGTATGGCCTGTTTTAATTTACTAAAATGATCAATGATGTTTCTTGATACTCAAAACTGTAGTAAAGGAGAGGTTAATAGTGAAGCCGTCTTATTTTAGGTTGCTTTACGAGGAATCTACCTCTTGGTAACTTTGTATAAGTTATTGTGTGTATATATATAAATATATATATATGTATATGACAATAGTAATGGTACTATAGATATTATATTTGCTATTTTTGGAACTTATTAATAAAGTTAATCTTCATCACTGCTATGTTCTATATTATTATTGCCTTACATTATATTTCCCTCATTATCTATATTAATTATTATTAATTTTTATCTACATTTACGTATGTGTGCAGTTGCAACAAATCCTGAATGTAAATGATGCCATTTACATGTTATCATCATCTGATTTGTATATATTGGATAATTTATTTCTAATTCTTTATTACTGAGACCTATTTCTCTATCAACTGTATTTACTAATATTTCTTGGGGGCAGGGAATCATATGTCTGTGTTTTGCACCTATTGTTCAGTCATTTATTTTTTTATTTATTCACCTACTTTGAACTCTTTTGTATCTAACTTTGTATCATTTTTATGCTATTTACCAAAATATATACATTGAATTATCAATTCATAGTATATATATATATATATATATATATATATATATATATATATATATATATATATATATATATATATTGAATACAAAATAATTCAGTTGTCATACAAAAAATAACAATAACTTTGATAAGTAACAAATCAAAATAGCTTGGAATGAATAGAAGACAGCGTCATAGAATAAAGAAGAAATATTAGACAGATGGAAGGGAGAGTGCTTGGAGATTTTTTAAAAGAACAGAGAGGGAGCAGGGGAAGAAGTAAGTGAAAGAGAGAAATTAGAAAGGTGTGTGATGAGAAATAGAAAGCAATAGTGAAATAATTATTAGTACTAATATTTAAAAAATCCAAAAGACTGGTTAAATATCACCAATAAAGAGAAAATAAACAAGGAAAATATAATGATAAAGAAATAAGTATTAAGTTCTAATATAATATTTCTGTAGTAAACATAAATTCAGAGGTCAAGTGAAGAAAAGGTTCCTTACTTAAATTTTAAAAAGCAAAAATTACAACAGAAATTTAAAAACTCAAAAGTTTGAATGAACCAGGCTCTCTTTCTCTATTTTGTTCATTTGCAATCATTTCATCCTGCATTTCAATTTGGTCATGCAGCATTCATTATTCCTTCAATTTGTGCCACTCAGCAGTTTGCTTTCGTGGACAGTTCAGGACCTCGTTCCAGTGATGGAGTTCTTGACCTGTAGTTCGAGATCCAATTTCCAGTCTTCCAATTACTTCGTTTTTGGTCATCCGATCGAAATCCAGCAGCAAAAACTCAAGGCTGATGCTATGCAGCCCCTCATTGTATGGTACATCGAAGAGGAATGATTCATTGAACACAGGATTCAGCGTTCGTTTCTTCACATGAGTTTTCTTTTTCGCAATCCTCTGACCATTATACAATAGGTAGATCTTCACATAGGGATCTGGTAAAACAATAGAAATAAAATAGAAATAATTATAACATTGATATCAGTGTTGAATATCATAAATTATAGAGGAATTTAGCTTTGAATTGATGATTTATAGGCAAAGGATTTAAATCTTACTAGAAGTATTGTATTATCATCATCCTCATCACCATTTAACGTCCATGTTTCCATACTGGCATGGGTTAGACAAGTTATCCTGCTGTGAGCAATGCCACGTCAGGTGACCATGTCTCGCTCATACAAAACCAATATTTATTAACCTAGTAGTGAATACTTGCAAGATTCAAGATACCTTTGTTAGAACTGGTGCCATAATAAAATTCACTCAGTACAGTCTGCAAAGTGACTAGCAATCAAAAAGAGACTGTGTAGAGTTGAGAGGAGCCTTAGTCCTACAGATGACATAAGAACCTTTTTAGAGCTGGAGCCATAATAAAATGCAGCCAGTACACATTGTAAAGTGATTAGTGCTAAGAAGGGCGTCCAGCCAAAGAGACCATTGCAAAAATGGTATATATGAGAAATATATGATCCTCAGTCCATTGATAATGGTAGGAACTAAGAATAAGAACATATTTGGACCATGACAACATGTCCAGCCCATGCCAGCTAACAAAGTGTATGTAAAAACTATGAAGATGATGATGATGGTGATGTCTTCAGTATACCAAAAGCCTGGATGCTACAATAATGCATGAAAATCTATTTGCAGAATAATTCAAATAAAGATTTGAATACCCAAATAAAGATATATAAACGCATATAGATCTTTATTGAACTGTATCATTTTCCAAGGTCGTTTATCTGTTTACTTTATATATATATATATATATATATATATATATATATATATATATATATATCCAGGGAAACCAATAAACGTAATGAAGGAGTAACCAATCGTCCTTGTTATTTTATTTCACTATATATATATATATAGTATAATAAACCTTTAAGGAATTACACCAGTCCAGCCTCCTGTTATTTTATAATATATATATATATAAGTGTGTGTAAGTATATTATAATATATATATATATATATATATATATATATATATATATATATATATATATATATATATATATATAAGTGTGTGTGTGTGTGTAAGTATATTACTGACAAACTTTTAAATATATATGATATTGGCTACTCTTCAATTGTTGAGTTGTTAGACAGTTTATCTTGGCTGCTATTTCTAGTAACAACTTTAGGCTCGTCACTAAATCTATAATGTACAAATCTTTACCCTGGTGTTAGTTATGCGCATGTGTTCAGTATTGTACAATATGTTAGATCGATGGAGTGTATGTGATGTTCAGTAACAGTTAAATATACCAATCTACCGTACCTTTTTCTTATAATAATTGTTTCTACTTTTGGCACAAGGCCGGCAATTACCCAGTACATTACTGGTACTTTATTTTATCGACCCCGTAAGGATGAAAGGCAAAGTTAACCTCGGCAGGATTTGAACTCAGTCCGTAAAGTGACGTAACTGTGCTGCAAAGCATGGCGTCCGACCCTCTACCGATACTGCCAATCCACAGTACCCTCTGAAGATCGTCAAGTTCTGAGAGAACGAACTATCTTAGTTTTGAATAGTCAATTCTGTTCTTTTGCTCATTAAACTTCAGTAAGAGGAACATTTGTTGAGCCCTCTAGCTTTAAGTTGCTTAACGAATAACCTACCCTCAGGATGAGATGCTTGTGAGGTTTCTTTATTTTAATGAGCTTTACTGGGATCTTCCCTTTGGTTAGTCTGCGCTCTATTTAACATATTTCTATATTTATACTTATAAACTTCTTTAAATTAGATTCAAAGCAATCTTGTTAATCAAGATTTAAAGTATATTACTGACAAATTTTTAAACATATATATATCTTCATCATCATCAGTGTTATACGTCCATTTTTCCACGCTAGCATGAGTTAGACGAATGTCCTGTTGTGGGCAATGTCAGGGCAGGTGACCGTGTCTTGCTGATATAGGACTGATTTTGGCTTGATTTCTACAGCTGGATGCCCTTCCTAACGCCAACCTCATTTACATTGAGTACTGGGCGCTTTTTGTCATAACGCCTACGCAATCATTTTACAGTGCGGACTGGGTGCTTTTTGTCGTGACACCTACACGTCCACTTTACAGTGGGAGGGTGGGGGATACTATATATATATATATATATATATATATATATATATATATATATATATACACTTCTCCTATATATATATATATTTCTCATATATATATATATATATATATATATATATATATATATATATATAGAGAGAGAGAGAGAGAGAGAGAGAGAGAGAGAGAGAGTATATGTATGCATACATACTTAAACACATACGCACACATACATATAACCTGCACTGCTCTATATGTAACAGCAACCAAATATCATTCAGCAAACTTTCCTATCACCTTTGACTTAGGGACATGAATTTAGAAAGGCTTGTCATAGTTTATCGCATGAAGCAACCACTTCACTCCATTGAATACATGTTTGAAATGTAAGCTTAAGCAGTGTTCACCAGAACATCATAATGTCATAATAGCCATATTTAGTATTAAGATCAACATGTTGACCAATTAGTCTCTACGCAATTGCAATATTATAAAGCTTCATGAAAAAATAAAATTGGACCCTAAAATAAACAAAATTTAAGTGAGAAGAAACAAAAAAAAATATGAGAAAAAAAGGATCAATTCTAACTTACCAGAAAGACCAGTAACATCCATTTTTGGCAGATTTCTTGCTTTGAGTACAACAACTGTAAGTCTGTTGGCTGCTGGTTGATAAGAAAGAGAGACAAGAAGTTCTCCTCGGCCTTGGGTACGAAACTGAAACAAATATTTAGAAAATTTAATAGAAATTTTGCTTCAAGAAAATAGATTTTTAAAGTGAAAATATTCGATAGTAACTGATTGTTTGAAATAGCAGTGATATTGAGAGATGTTTACTACTAGAATTACAATGATTTCTTAATTAGACATGAAGCTATAATGTTGTTGGAGAGGTGAAAGTGTATTTGTGACAGATATGCTTTACACAAGGTGAATGT
This sequence comes from Eledone cirrhosa, assembly GCA_964016885.1. Taxonomy (NCBI): domain Eukaryota; kingdom Metazoa; phylum Mollusca; class Cephalopoda; order Octopoda; family Eledonidae; genus Eledone; species Eledone cirrhosa. The sequence continues at coordinate 46,191,924 of OZ024745.1, forward strand.
GAGGCAGTTCTAATTGGGAATTTAATATATGAACTACATATTGATCCCACAAATGAAAACTGACCCCAAAATTGTTAAAAGAGGAATATGCATGTCATGATCATTATTGTCATAATTATCACATAATTGTACATCCATTTTTCCATGTTGATATGGGTTGGAAAGGTTGTTATATTTGAGTCAGTTCTTATTCAAAGTTAATATTCTCCAAGATGGATCAAAGTTTAGGCGTTGTTCTTACATTGCATGTTTGGCATGGTTTCTATGGCATTTCTTGTCACCAAGCATTTTAAAGAGTGTGTATGTATTTATGTATATGTGTGAATGTATATCATCATCATCATCATCATCATCTTTTTACGTCCGCTTTTCCCTGCTTGCAAGGGTGGGATGGGAACTGATTCTGGCTTGATTTCTACAGCTGGATGCCCTTCCTAGCACCAACCTCATTTACAGTGAGTACTGGGTGCTTTTTTGCCGTGGCACCTCCACGACCACTTTGCAGTGGAATGATAGGGACCCAAGTCCCTATCATCTCATTTCTACAGCTGAGTAAACTGGAGCAATGTGAAATAAAGCGTCTTGCTCAAGGAAACAACGCATCACCCGGTCTGAGAATTGAACTCACAACCTTTCGATTGCAAGGCCAATGCCCTAGCCACTAAGCCATGTGCCTCTCTCTCTCTCTCTCTCTCTCTCTCTCTCTCTCTCTCTCTATATATATATATATATATATATATATATATATATATATATATATATATATATATATATATATATATATATACATACATACATACATATATATGCTCATGCCTATCTTTTTCCATTAACTGGGTTTATATGGCCCCATTATTATTAGACTATTATATTTAAAATGAAGTCTTCTATTTCAATTTTCAGACTCTACTCACTGCTTTCTAAACATACTTCCTTTGTATAGATACATACATATATATATATATATATATATATATATATATATATATACATATAGTCCAAGGAAATGACAAGGTACAATCAACCCATCTGGACCAAAGTATAACTGAACTTGGATTTGTAAAAAAAGGTACATCGCTCCTTAATTCCTAAGCTACAAATGGCCATGATATCTGGAACCTTCAAAATTTGTAAAACATTCTTACAATTCAAAGGAAGAATGCTTACACAAGAGACAATAACAATTTCCTTTCTTTACAGCCTTGCCACTGGAAAGGGGGCCAATTAAAAATGAACCCAAAATTAAGAGAAAGAGAGGACATACATTTAGTCTTGCTGTGAAAAAGGACTCTGTGGTTGTACCACATGCCTCTCACTGCAGTTGTTTATAAGTTCATTCTGTAAAACGACCCTGTAATTATACCACAGGGTCACTTTCACAGAAAATTTATTAACACACACTGTAGATTGTAGGAGAACAACAAGCGGGAGCAGTTAAATTATTGACCCTCTTTAAACTAGTTCAATATATCTGGTACATCTAACAATACACCTATTCTAGTGAAGCTACATGTTCCTATGTTTTGGAATAAAACCAAAGAGAAGAAACATTCAGTAGATATTAGTCTACCTTCAAACAATTGCATTTAAGTTAAAGAAATCTGGGAAGACATGCACTCAAGTTAGAGGTATTATCATAAACATCCCAAGAATAATTATTACTGAAGCAATGGATGGAAATGCTTAACCCTTTAGCATTTAAACTGGCCGTATCCAGCCAGAATTCTCTCACCACTTTCTGTTCAAACCAGCTCTAACTGGCTGCTCATACTGATGTTAAGGTATTGTTCTCAAAATAAATAATATCAAAATCTCATTGATTCAATATCATATGAGATAAAGCCTTTACCATGAAAATATAATAGTAAATATAATGTATTGTAAATGATAAAGAGTTAAGAGTTTCTGGAAGCAAATGCAATCTATTCCATTAATTATAGAAAAATAATAATCCAGAGAACATGTAAAAGTTTACAGAAATAAGTAGAATAAAAAGTCATGCAGAGAATCAGGCATTAAAATAAATTCATTGCTACTTCTTCTGTAGCAATCTGGTGCATTTGGCGACTAACCAAGGCTTCATTGCTTGACAGCCAAACAGGACATACTATTGAAATACCTATATATATGTGTGTGTGTGTGTATACATATATATATATATATATATATATATATATATATATATATATATATTATATATATATATACATCATCATCATCATCGTTTTTACATCCACTTTTCCATGCTTGCATAGGTTGGATGGGTCCTTCTCAGCATGGCATCTCTCCACACACTGTGATCCTTTTTCATTGCCTCTGTGAGTATATATATATATATATATATACATATAGTCTAGCCCATGCTAGCATGGAAAATAGACATTAAACGATAATGATGATGATATATGTATAAACATATACATATGTATATAAATATATAAAACATAGTTTAATTAATGCCAAAACATCCATTGTTTTGGCATTAATTAAACTGTTTTAAATGCTTCTCTGGTTTTTTTCATTGAGAAGTTCAAGTATATTAGTGACAAATAACTTTCTGTCTGAAATATATATATATATATATATATATATATAATAATAATTGTTTCTACTTTAGGCACAAGGCCAGTAATTACCCAGTGCATTACTGGTACTTTATTTTATCGACCCCGTAAGGATGAAAGGCAAAGTCAACCTCGGCAGGATTTGAACTCAGATCGTAAAGGGACGTAACTATGCTGGAAAGCATGGCGTCCGACCCTCTACTGATACTGCCAATCCACCGCCCTTTATATAATAATAATAATACGATTTGTTAAGCCTTCATTATGTTTATTGATTGGTGACGCGCGTTTTGCTATTGATCAGCTCAAGGTTCGATCTGTATCGATCTGGCCTGATTCTGATTGCTCACCTGGGTGAACCTACAGTAACTTCATGTTACACTCCCTGGATATATATATATATATATATATATATATATATATATATATATATAGTAATAATAATTATGAAGACCAAAATCCAAAGAGGGCTTGATAAGGATTGTATATATATCTATCTATCTAAGGCGGGTAAAATTCCCGAGATCCATGGACGAGTTCTCTCCAGCGGTCTCTGTCCCTCATTATCGCTGCCATATCCTGCATCTCCAACAGACCAGTGTCTGTCCTTAGGGCATCAACATATGTTAACCTTGGTCTTCCTCTTCTAGTGTGTCCATGTAGGGGCTCCCAAAGAAGCACTGAGTGCAATGTCAACTCTGGATGTCGGTGAGCATGTCCAGCCAACCTCAGTCTTCTGATTAAAGTTTAAGCAAAGAATCACTGCTTTCAAGGTGAAAGCAGCGATTCTTTGCTTAAACTTTAATCTGTTATTTTAATCAATATTTGCTCTACGGTTTTATATATTTTATATATATATTATCCTTATCGAGCCGTCTTCGGATTTTAGTCTTCACATTCATTATTATTACTATATATATATATATATATATATATATATAACGAAGGAAATGTGGTAAGGAACCAGGTGGACTATAACGCACCAAAGTACTCAATACTTAGGGTAGTAGAGTGGGTAATAGGAACAAGTAAGACCCCGACGGCTGAGCTCAAGCCATTTCGACAGCTAATTCTGGACATAATTAGTCCAGAATTAGCCGTTGAAACAGCTTGAGCTCAGCCGTCGGCGTCTTACTTGTTTCTATATATATATATATATATATATATATATATATATATATATATATATATATATATATATGAAAATGTTCAGGACCCCGACGGCAGAGCTCAAGCCATTTCGACGGCTATTTCTGGACGCAAAGTCCAGTCCAGAAATAGCTGTCGAAACTTCTTGAGCTCTGCCGTCGGGGTCCTGAACATTTTCATATTACCCACTCTACTACCCAAAGTATCGAGTACTCTGGTGTGTTATGGTCCACCTGGTTCCTTACTACACTTCCTTCATTAAATATATATATATATATATATATATCATATATATTCAGAATGCAAGGCTCAGCTCTAAATAAATATTTTCCAGTGTACCTAACAGTATTAAGTACTTTCTTTCAAAGAAATGAAGACATAAGAAATCCATATTCTTTGAAATAATGTCAGTAAGTTTACAGATAAAGAATGCTGGACTGTTCCCATTGAATCATTTGATAAAATTACCTGCAATGCATCACCCTTCCAGCAAACAGCAGCAGTAGTTTGGTTCTTCACCTAAGAAGTACAATTCTGCCAATTCTATGCTAACTACCCTCTACAAAAAATCTGTTTTATCTTTGACTCGTCTGAAACAACTAAGTATGTAACCTATCCCATTCTCTTAGTTATCTTTTTTCACATCCCTGGCACAATTAAAACTCACAGCTCTCAAATCCCCTAAGTGTTTCTCACACCATCACTAACTGGGAAGCAGGACATAAATATGTTTAAGGCATATTAATAGGTTACAAATAGTAAATATACTTTCACAAACTGAACTTTGGGCATAAATTGAACTGTTTCTTAAATAAACAATAGTGTTAAGTATACATACATATACATACATACAATTCAAAGGGGAAACGCTTACACAAAAGACAACAACAATTTTCTTTTCTTTACAACCTTACCACGAGGAAGGTGGCTGGTCAAAATAAACTCAAAATTAAAAGAGAGAACATACATACATACATACATACATACATATGAGTGTTTCCCCATCTCTTTTTTCTCCTTTTTCCTTATTTCTTCCTCTTCTCACTCTTTATCTTTCTATTTCTAACTCAGTTTTTTTATGAATGACTAGTGTCTGAAACGTTAAGATTCTTTTCCTGCTATTTCAAGTGTTAAACTAATATATTTCTTCAATGTACTGTGTCATTTGCTTTGTTATTTCTATTTACTTTTTAGATACATACACACATACAGGCAGACAGACAGACATGCATACATCACTATCAGTGTTATCATTGTATATATAATTGTTTCTACTTTTTGGCACAAGGCCAGCAATTACCCAGTGCATTACTGGTACTTTATTTTATCGACCCCGTAAGGATGAAAGGCAAAGTCAACCTCGGCGGGATTTGAACTCAGATCATAAAGGGACGTAACTATGCTGGAAAGCATGGCGTCCGACCCTCTACCAATACTGCCAATCCACCGCCATTGTATATATAATGATAGCCAAAATTATTGAAATTTAAAAGAAATATTATTGCTTTTTAACACATTATTTATATAGCTATGAAAGCATGTATATATGTGTTACTGTTGCTTTTTATTACTTCAAAAATGACAGGTATTTGTGTACAGAGCTGGATGTTGTCCAATTATTTATTATGATGGCAACAGTGCTACAGAAATGATGCAAGCTTACAAACATAGTTATGGCTTTCAAAACAATTGCTTTCTGTTTGATTAAACATTTTTAAAAAAGTATTTAAAAAACAGTTCAGTGTGATGACTATCATTCCAGGACAACAATGTTCCTGTTGTCAAAGAATTATTGTATGTATGGACCCATAACTTCTGGTGGAGTCATAGGGTTGCCATCATATCACTTTAAACCCAGCAGAACACATCCCTTCTTCAGATATGAACACAGCTAATTTATTCCATAGAAGGAAAGAGAGGAAATAAGAAAGAGATATAAAGAAATTTTTTATCGATTTTTATAGAGAATTTTTTATCCACTGAATTGGAACCTTTTTATCAACCATGAACAGATGAAAGGTAAAGTTGACTTCAGCAAGATGGAGACTTAGTGAGCACACACAGTCAGAAAAATACTGCAAATTTGAATATGGCAAATGTTCCACCTCTCAAAGAATCATTGGCTTTTAACTATATCATAGATTTCACTGGACAAAAAGATTCTATATTATTGAGTTTCTAAACATTTACATCATGTTGTTGATACAAGAGATCTGTACTTGTTTCATACCTTATAGGAACACATTTCTGAAATACTAACCATCTGCCCCTCTCCCTTAGAACATCCATTATTGACACCTATCCCTTTCTCTTGTCATTGCCCATCTCTATTACTTACCACCACTCCCTCTTATTTCATGCCCATCACTCTCTTCTCTATTACTCTCTCTCTCTCTCTCTCTCTCCCTCCCTTTACCCTCTTGTTATTGTTCCTTTTCTGTCATAGTTCTCTCTCTTCTATTCACCCTCATGGTCATGTTGCCTTTTACAGCTTTACTACTGCCCTAGAAATATTCTATGTCAATTACATTCCATTAGGTTTGGCAATAATACAGAGCTGCCACAGCCTTCTTACAGTATCTCCATCTAGCTTTAATAGTTTTCAAACTCTATAACGTTGAATGATGTGTTCAATGTTATAGAATTTTCAAAATGTAAAATGGCTTGTATCCTACAATACATATGTGTGTATGTGCAGAGGGAAGAGAGATGCATTATTGACTTATTTTTCTTTAATTTTTCAAACACGTTACAAACATTTAATTTGTTATCATCATCACCACCATCACCCTTATTGTATGCCTGTTTTAGCTCCTAGCAAGGGTTGAACAGGTCGTCACAGATCAAGTCTGTACTTAATTTGATCTACAGACCTCTCAGATGTCCTGGGGGCTGCATCTCACTTATATACTTTCCCATACACTCTATCTCTCTCTGCAGAGTGCCTCAAGTGCATTTTCATGGCACCAGCACAAGGCAAGTTGTCATGTCTCTGACACAACTCAAGATCTTATTCCATTGTTTGACAGCTTTCCTATCACCAACCACTTTACAGAGTGTACTGAATGCATTTTATCATGTCACCAACAGTATAGAGGTTGTCATGTCTCAACACAACTAGAGAGTCTTCTTGACTCTTATTTTAATTCAAACAGTCACTTAATTTCATGATTACTAGCAAGGAATACCACTTTAGTTTTTTTATTTATTAATTTCATTTTCTGTTCTTTATATTTTTTGTTTTTGTTTTTTTTAATAAGTTCCTTCACAATTCCATGTAAAAACTGATGATATTTATTTTATTTATTTTAATTCAGAAAGAAAAGATTTTTTAAATGATTTGTATAATTTAAGAAGCTCTTAATTAGTTGCCAGTTGAAGTATATATATATAGTAGAAAAGTTCTTGTTTTATTTCACATAATAATGTATACAAATAAATATAATTTATATATGTATATATATATATATATATATATATATATATATATATATATATACATATGTTTATTTATTTATTTATATATACACATATATATATTTATATATACACACATATATATATATATATACATACATATATATACATACATATATATATACACACACATGCATATATATATACATATATATACATACATATATATATACACACACATGCATATATATATATATATATATATATATATATATATATATATATATATATATATATATATATATATAAAAGAAGAGAAAGGAAATGGGAGAAGACATGCACATTCAATCAAATGCCACAACAAAGGGCACTGAAGTTTCTCTCTAATAATTTTTCAGACAAGTCAACACACTTGCAGCATTGCTATGGGAAATAATTTCCTATTCGTATTTGATATTACTTCCCATGAATGAATATATTTGCTTCTTAAATGGATTATAAAAGTTTATAAAAACCAAAACATAACAAAGTGAATGCAATAGAAAAGAGCAACACAAAAAAATATATAAATAAAATAAATGAATATATATATAAAAGCATAGCAATGCAAATTAATCAAGCAACTAATGAAAGCCAAAGACATATATAAATAAAGAATACTTAGGCTAAAAACAATCAGTGATTCTGAGATGAAAAATGTCAATTGTACATGTACAAT
>OZ024745.1:46204771-46207271 GCA_964016885.1 Eledone cirrhosa
TTCATAATCGCCTCTTGGACCCTATATTCGTCAATCTCAATAGCTGGTCCCTCTGTCGGATCTACCAAGGGTAATTTCTCTCTCTCCCATTCGTTCTCCACATTCATCAGTCTCTCATAATGACATTTCCAGGCCTCCTTTTTCTGATCATTTGTGACACTAAGTACACCAGCATCATCCCGGACACATTTATCTCCAACAACATCCTGATTTGCATTGACACACTGCCTTGCAATGTGGAACACCGCACGCCTCTGATCTTCCCGTCGCAGAACATTGGCAAACCTCCTACTCTCTGCCTCCCTGCGTGCTAAGTACACCTGACGTCTAGCTTCTCTCTTAGTGGCTGTATATTCTTCCCTACTCCCACCCTTTTTCCAAGCCTTCCATGCTAGTCTTTTGTCTCTAATAGCCTTATCTACTGTGCTGTTCCACCACCAGGTCACTCTCTGTCTGGTTGGAGCTCTGCAGCAAGTTGTCACGTAAGAAATTCCAGTTATTATCTATGTCATGCGTCTCTAAATCGTCTTCTTTTTCGTCATATACATCTTGAAGGGCTTTCCTAAATTTGTATTTTAGTGAAAGGTCTTTTAGCTTCCAGACCTTTCTTCTCCACACCTTCCTATATGTCTCATTCCATCTCTTGCTTACTGAGATATCACTAACAACTAACCTATGCTGTGGGGTACATTCTTCCCCAGGGTATGCCTTGGTATTAGACACTATCTGCCTGTCCCGCTGCCTAACTAGTAAGAAGTCAATCTGGCTTATGTGCTCACCAGATTTGTAGGTTATTAGGTGATTGGCAGGTTTCTGGAAGTTTGTGTTGCAAATAGTCAATGTACCCGCATCACAAAATTCAAGAAGTCTCACTCCTTCATTTCTTGAACCGTAACCGTGCCCACCATGTACCCCAGTGTAACCATCCTGGAGCTGTCCAACATGACCACTGAAGTCTCCTGCTAGCATAACGATGTCTCCGTCCTCTGTCATTGCGGTTGTTTGCAAATGTTGCTCATAAAAGCAGTCTTTCTCATCTTTGCCTAGGCCTGCTTGGGGAGCATAGGCCAAGATGATTGTCAGTAGTCTCCTACCTACAACTAATCTAAGCTTAATTATTCGATTACTAACTTGAACTACCTCTATTGTCTTATTGATCCATTTCTCAGCCAGGAAAATGCCTACTCCCCCTAGCCCATCATCCTTACCTACCCAAAATAGCTTATAGCTAAGACGCTTGCCTACGACTAGTCACATATATATATATACATATATACGCACATATATATATATATCATCATCATCATCACCATTTAATGTCTGTTTTTCCTGCTAGTAAGAATTGGGTGGGTCTTTACTGAAGTGGGCTGCAGACCTCCCAGAAAGGCCGAGGGGTCTGCATCTCCTTTATATATATATATGACATCATCATCATAATTGTTTAACATCTATTTTCCATGCTTGCACGGGTTGCATGCTGAGACTAGACTAATAAAATGACTAGGTCCTGCTCATACACTTTCTTTTGGCTTGGAGTCTATGGCTAGATGCCCTTCCTAACATCAATCATTTAATAGAGTATGTATATATATACACACACATAAGTATATATATATATATATATGTATATGTATATATATATATATATATATATATATATATATATATATATATATATATATATATATTTATATATATATATTTATATATATATATTTATATATATATATTTATATATATATATATATATATTTATATATATATATTTATATATATATATATATATATATATATATATTTATATATATATATTTATATATATATATATTAATTTTTAAAATTTTCTTATTTTACGTCTTTCATATAATTGTTCTGCATCCTCCTGCATTGAACCACCTAGGTACTATGACGTAACTTATGTATTTGCTAGCATTAGTGTACATCTGTACGCATATGTTGGTAAATATACTAATTCTCTCTATATATATATTTATATATATATATATATATATATATATATATATATATTTATATATATATATATATATATATATATATATATATATATATATATATATATATATATATATATTTATATCATCATCATCATCATCATCATCATTTTACGTCCGCTTTTCCCTGCTTGCAAGGGTGGGACGGGTCTTATTCAGCACAGCATCTCTCCACTCGTCACGGTCCCTCGTCATCTCCACCGTGAGCTTCAATGATCTGAGGTCTGTTCTCACCACCTCCGCCCATGTTTTTCGTGGTCTACCTCTACCACGTCTTCCCTCAACTGGCATTTCCTGGCACTTCTTCACCCATCGGTCATCCTCCATGTCCATACCACCTCAGTCTCCTCTCCCGTACACTACATTCTATCCCTCTCAGACACAGTTTCTCTCTCAACACATTTATGCTGGGTCGTTCACGCACATTTACACTGCACATCCAACGGAGCATGCTTGCCTCATTTCTCTCCAGCCGTCGCATATCCTCT
>OZ024745.1:46209771-46299771 GCA_964016885.1 Eledone cirrhosa
AGCACACGGAATAAATTACCTTTTTATGATGTCTACCTGTTATTATTCATTCTTTATATACACTCCGGAATACAGAAGGATCAGGAACTAAGTTTCTTCAACAATGCTTCCATAACTCGTAGAGTAACCTCTCACCGTACGTCAACAATATCCAGTGTAGTAATTAACCATTACTACATCTTGGATAATCCTATACCTAATATATATATATATATTAGGTATAGGATTATATATATATACTCTTGTCATTTCAAATAACTTATACATATATACACACACACATATAGATGTGTATATATATATATATATATATATATGTATACACATATGGAGGCACATGGAGGCACATGGCTTAGTGGTTAGAGCATTGGCCTTGCAATCGAAAGGTTGTGAGTTCAATTCTCAGACCGGGTGATGTGTTGTTTCCTTGAGCAAGACACTTTATTTCACATTGCTCCAGTTTACTCAGCTGTAGAAATGAGATGATAGGGACTTGAGTCCCTATCATTCCACTGCAAAGTGGTCGTGGAGGTGCCACGGCAAAAAAGCACCCAGCACTCACTGTAAATGAAATTGGTGTTAGGAACGGCATCCAGCTGTAGAAATCAAGCCAGAATCAGTTCCCGTCCCACCCTTGCAAGCAGGGAAAAGTGGACGTAAAATGAAATGATGATGATGATGATGATATATTTTTTCGATTGCAAGGCCAATGCTCTAACCACTAAGCCATGTGCCTCCATATATATATAATATATATATATATATATATAATAATATATAGTAAGAAACACAGTAAACCGTGTGTCTAAAATTACAAGGGTTGAAAAACCACATTTGTTTGAAATATTTAACCAAGAAGCAGACAGATTGATAAAATATACAAACCGCCTCAATAACCATTATATCTCTCGGACAGATTATCCCTAATCTGCTCCCTCACAAGTTGAGCTTATTAAGTTGTGTGTGTTGGACTGTTATTTCTATTCAATACACGCTTACCACGTTTGACTAGCGGAGCACGAGGTGACAAATTCATCTTTCTGTGTGAACGTTGGCAAATAGTGTCTGTGGCATTTAATCAGAATCTCTCGCTGATGAAGCCCAGGATTATCTGTTACAAACACACTCAGGGCGAAACAGATTAGGGATAATCTGTCCGAGAGATATAATGGTTATTGAGGCGGTTTGTATATTTTATCATTCTGTCTGCTTCTTGGTTAAATATTTCAAACAAATGTGGTTTTTCAACCCTTGTAATTTTAGACACACGGTTTACTGTGTTTCTTACTATATATTATTAATCGGCTCAGTATTTATACTTGGAGCTTAATAGTTGCAGGGTTCCAATTGAGTGTTAACTCTAATTTTCATATATATATATATATATATATATATATATATATATATATATATATGTTTATATATATTATATAAATATATGGATAGTATATATATGTCTGCCACTCTTGCCTCAAGTGGGAAAACTCCTGTCCAAACCCATGCAAGTGTGGAACATGGACGTTAAACGATGATGATGATGATGATGATGCATGTGTATGTACATATATATATATATATATCATCATCACCGTTTTACGTCCGTTCTTCCACGCTAGCATGGGTTAGATATATATATATAAAGAGAGAGAGGGGGGGAGAGGAGGGAACAATGTTTCAATTTAAAATTTTTTTTATTCTTTATTAAACATGATGTGTTTTGCAGCTGATCAGCTTGAGTTGTTAATGTAGACTCTCAACTTGGCTGTGGCATCCATCTGCCATAACAAACATTACTCACTAACCAACTATATATATATTTATAGACATATATATATCATCGTCATTGTTTTTACGTCCATTTTTCCATGCTTATATTCGTATGTGGTTGACGGCTGAGAGAGAAGAGTACTCAATACCAAAATAGCAATTTTAATATTCATTTTATTAAGGCTAAATAGTGAGTCTTGTATGTATGTTATTCATACATACATCATCATCATCATCATTTAACGTCCATTTTCCACACTAGCATATACATACATACATACATAAATATATACATTCATATATATATGCACACATATATATATGCACACATACATAAGTATATACATTCATACATATATATACGTTCATATGCATGTACACATATACGTTCATATGCATGTACACATAAATGCATTCATAAAGAGTAACCATGCACACACTCATATACACCTATTACATAAGTGCATTGACACATTCATATGCTTATATACACACTAATTCACTCATGCATTCACAAATTCCTGGGACTCTCTTGCTTTGCAGCATAGTTACGGCTCTTTACACTCAGGCTTCAAATGCCACTGGGGTTAACTTTGCCTTTCATCCTTATGGTGTTAAAAGAATAAAGTAAATGTACTGGAGTCGATTTAGTCGACTTTCCCCTTCCCTTCAAATTGATAGCCTTGTGCCAAAAGTAAAAACAATTATTATCATAAATAATTTCTCAACACAATTCATGCTACCTAAGGTTTCAAAGTTTACTCTAGCATAAGTCATAGAGACATTATGTATGCTAGTGTTGTTTATCTTTCAAGCAAGAATAAGCAGCACTATATATAGTGTCTCTATGACTTATGCTAGAATAGGCTATGAAAGCTTAGGTAGCAAGCAACTGTGTTAAAAAATTATTTATAATAATATATTTTGAGTTTTTTTTCTCTTACCTATTCTATGGAAACCCTTGACACTATCTGTATATATATATGCACACATACACTCATGCACACATACATAAAGAGCAATCTAAAACCAAATGTATAGCAATGAAAAACAAGCATTAGCAAAATTAAACGAAGTAAATTTAAATAGCACAGAAACTAATTATATTCACTAAAATCTATTTTCTTAACTGTAAACACAGGAAATATCTTAATCAAACAAAATTAAAATTTTAATTGAATCAGTTCTATTCAATGGCACTACTTCAGATTATAATATTATGCTATTCTAAAATGTTTCTAAGACATAACATGCAAAGTAACACAAATTTCAGATAACAGTCAATATAATAAATAAAAGCAACCAAAACAGTGAGTTTGAGAAAACACCATCATGCCAAATATGTATAGTTAGTAATGAAACTCAGTAGATGTTAGCATTCATTAATTTCGACTCAGGTTACTAATAATCAAAAATAGCAAAGGAAACTTTAAAAAGCTTGTTTATGAAAATGAGTATTGACCCTAAACAATCTGCTATGAAGCAAATCTTTAATATAAGCCATAATCTTAAACTCAAATAAATTCATGTCAACATTAGAAAGGATGTATAACACTAGCTCCAAGAATACATGCAAATATCCAAATTTGTAAAAACATGTCACCTATGCTTATAAATATTAAAAAAAAAAAAGAATGTAAACACATGTTGAAATAATAACTAGTATCTATATATATAAAATATAGTAAAATGTTTCATTGGATCAGTTGGAATAATTTCATTAAGCTATGGACAAGATTGCCTTAATAAGCAAATACATTTATTTTATCCAATCTCTATTTACTATTTTAAATCCATTGGATGCTACATGTTGCCAATAAAAACAAAATTTATAGAAGCATAAAATCACCATTTACGTCTAGATCTGTATTGTCCATCAATAGAACAAAGTCTACTCTAAAACAAATGAAGCTACAAAAGGGAAGAATGAGATTATGAAATACCTTAAGATGTCTCGCTGTGATGTCCTTGCATAAAGAGATCTCTTTCTGAGTTAAATCCACATTAGATAGTGGATAAATGATTTCTCCAATGATTTCGTCTCTTGAGAACTTGTCAAAGCTGAGAACCACAAAGTGAAGGATAATGTCTTCAAGTTGGTTATAGTCAACTCCATAAAATGTGAAAGTTTCATCGTAGATTGGATTCAATGTCTTTCTGAGGATTCTGGTTTTGCGCTTGTATTTCTTGTCAGGCAAGAGCTGGAGCTTGATGTAGGGGTCACATACAGCAATTCCTGGTACTGATGGGTTCAGGTCTGATGCTTTTAAAATTGTTACATGAAGAGCATTTTTCTTTGAATCATGCTCAATCGAAAAGTCTATGTTTCCAAGGTAAGGAACTTTTGCAGCAGATGAACTCTGAAACTTCTCAAAAGCCCCATCATATTTCTCGTTTTCCAATTCAAAGTCTTCTTTGCAACCGAAGGCCTCAAAAAGATACTTGCTTTTCTCAGACATCCCTTCTAAATCTTTTTCAGACGAAGTTCGTCCCCAATTATCTCCATTTGATGGACTTACCTAGGTTTTAAAAGGACACTATTGTGATCTCTGATGCTTAAAACAAATAAGACAATACAATAAAACAAATATTTAACCCTTAATCTATGTCTAAAGTTATATTTTTTAAAATTTAGTTTATAGAAATGAAGAAACTACCAAAATTAACAGATTAAAGATATTTAAATATAGAAAACAATTATATAATAATATAGTGAAACAATATTTGTGATTGTGTGATTGAATATGTATAGTGAGTGTTCTTAGCTATCAGCTTCTATTTAAAAATAGGTATATAAGTGTAAACACAGTATTCTTAAGTTATCAAATTGGTGCAATTGTATAGTGCCAGAATAAGGATTAACAGAATACTGGTTGTTAAGAATGAAAGTTAACAAGGAAATGTTTAATGATCATCTCTATCTCTTGAAGAGAAAATTGACAATAGGCAAGACTTCAAATCCCACCAAGAAGTGGCTGACCATAATCTGACATCTTACATATATGTATTTGTATATATTATGGTGACTACTTCTCTCTGTGTGTTTATTTATGTGTGTATGTATGTGTGTATGTATATGTATATGTGTGAATGTATGTCTACATGTATGTGTGGTAATATATGTATTTGTATATGTTGTTGTGACTACTTCTCTCTATGTGTGTATGTGTATGTATATGTGTATGTGCATATGTGTATGTGCAAGTGTATATATGTGTGCATACAAATGAGTTTATGTATGTCTACATGTATGTATGATAATATATATATTTATATTTGTTGTGGTGACTATCCTCTATGTGTGTATGTGTATGTGCATATGTGTCTGTGTATGGGTGTATATAAGTGTGTGTATGTGTGTGTATGTATATATATCTACATGTATGTATGGTAATATGAATATTTGTATATGTTATGGTGATTACTTCTGTGTGTGGGGGGGGGGGGTGCATTTGTGTTCATGTATGTGTGTGTGCATGTGTGTAGCAATGCATTATGGGTGTAGGCATGGCCAGTTAGTTAAGAAGCTTGCTTTGCATTCATGAGTGGAATCCTGTCGGATGGATTTTACATGTAATTCAAGCATCCATCTTTGTCATTAAATGTTTCAAACTGATTCTGCTTCGGAATTATGTTAATTGTACACGTGTCTGTGGAATGCACAGTGATGTGTACCATATTTCAATGAGTAGGCAGTTCAGTAGATCAAATAACTGGAATACTCCTCATCAAACTCAATAAGTATCCATCTATATTTATTATATAAGGGGTAAAAACTCATTTCAGTCATGAATAACCATGGGTTTTGTACCTAGAGTTCCCCATCTGAGGCACAAGCCCAGGCAAGGTGTTTTTGTGGAAGACCAGCAGTCACCCATGCATGCCTGTCTCCCCTCTCCACGCCATTAATGTTGTTGAAGGGAAAGTCAAAGCTTGGCACCAGTGACATCCCAGCTCATTTCTCCAGCTGAGTGCAATAAAGTGTCTTGTTCAAGAGGCACAACGCACTACCCAGTCTGAGAATTGAACACGCAACCTTATGATTGTGGACCCAATGCTTTAACTACTATGCTACAAGCCTTCGCATCATTTATATATTAATATAAAGTTCATATCACAGTTCAATTTTAAGGTTTAATTTCTAATATATGATTTAAAGTACAAGAGTAGCAGCATTTTTTTCCCATCTGGATCATCTTCTATACATATCACATGTTCATGCCAATATAGTTTCCTCTCTTGCACACTATATTTGGTTTCTCTAGTACCCAGTTTTTGTTAAGCTCATTTGTACTTTGTAGTTCATGCCAACTAACTTTACACATCCAGCATAGCATGCTCATTTCAGCCTTCACACATCCTTTGCATTCAAGACCCATACATCACACAAGAGAAAATCACTTTGTTACCAGCAGAGGTTATATCTCCCTAAAAGTTTTCAGCTTGTTCTTATTCTAGCTTCTTTACTTTTGGAGCACAATCTCCCACTGTGAATTATGTGACTTAGATAACAGAAGCTATCAACTACTGAGCATTTGAAAGAATGTACTTCGCAAGTGCTCTTATGGCTAACTTCTCCTGTGCATCTCTTACATACAAAGTTTTCCTTCTCTGTCCACTTACCTTTGATCCTACTACAACACTTGTGTACCCATAGTTTACAATAGAATTCTTACTAACTACTTTTCTGCAATATCAAGCATAGTCACATCATGGATAACATTAGTGCCCTGTCCTGTGTTTCTTGCAAAATAAAACTTTTGTCTTTGCTAGGTTTACTTTAAGACCTCCAAATTCTAAGGTTTGCCTCCATGTTTGGAATTTTTTCTCTAATTTTTAATGGATGTAACCAGGAGAATTAGATCATTGCCATACAGGATTTCCCATGGATACCCAGTTTTAAACTCTTCTGTTATGGTCATGATAATCATTATAAAGAGGTGGTGACCTAGAATTAATCCCTAATAGATACCTATTTGCACTTTAAATTCCTTGCTGAGATGATTGCCAACTTTTACCTTTCTGGCAGCATTTCTGAGTATAGCTTGCATGTTTTTCATGTCATTCATCCCCACCTAGCTTTTCTTAGTGATTACTTGACTACAAAGAAGAATACCCAGTCAAACGCCTTCTCCAGATATAATGGTTAAATAGACTTGCTAATAACTTATCCTATAGTTGTCTCACAAAGAAAAGTTTACCAGTGGTACCCTGTTCTGGAACAAATCTGAACTGCATCTCACCTAAGCTAATTATTTTCTTAATTAGTTACACTATAACTCTTTCTGTTACTTTCATTGGGCCATCAATTTGTTACTTTTGTAGTTGCTTCTTTCTAGATCATTTCCTTTGCTTTTATAGCAGCTTATGATGATGTAACACTTGTCAGTAGGTATGACATCATCCTGTACTACATTTTTTACAATGTCATTGATTAGTGTGTGTCCTATTTCATCGGATATCTTTTAGCTTCTCAGCTTCTTTGACTCTCCATGCCATTAAATCCTTAATATCCCTTTTCATCATATAACCACCAGCATCAATAGCTGGTCCCTGGTTTCCTGAAGTTAATGTTGCAGATAGTCAGATTATTTGCATCATAAAATTCCTTGTATCATATTCATAGCTTCCTGACATACCATAGTAGTGATCATGATGCTGCCCAGCATCTTCCTTAAAATCCCCAGTCAGTGTTACTGACATAACCCCTGTCAGAGACGAGGCTGTAGAAGCACAACAAATATAGTAAATTCTGTGAATTCCTAAATGAGAAAAATGTAACTCTTCATAAAGTACTTGTAACATACAGATGTAAGAGAGAATTTGATTGGTTGAGTTGATAGAATATTGGTTGATTTAATTAGTGGTTCACAGTTCATAATTCGTCACTGGTTATGTATCCATGGACAAGACGCCTGACTGTGATCTCATTCCACAACATATGCTTCACAGTACTATTTTTTATTGTTACAAGCAATTATAGTGTTTGAAAATTGATGATAATTTCATTAAGCTGAAATACTGGTTTAGGTGTTCTTACGGAGGAAAATTGCCATTTATTTTTAGAAAAAGGCTGCATAAGCATTGGATCAAGAAACTATTAACTGTAAATGCTACAATGATACAGGATACAATCACAATACACGTTGTGTTTAGACAGTGTATACCACAAGACATTAGATAAGGAAGGAAATACATATCAGCATCATCATTATCATCACTAATGTCGATTTTCACTGTTTGCATGGGTCAGACATAATATATATATATCCTTGAAACCTCAGATATACATATATAATTTTTTTTCAATGTGGTCTGCCCTTGGTGGTAGGGTCCGTACCGTAAATAGAACTCAATGTAATCTGATGGCAAGTAATCCAGTGAAATCCATAGAAAGGTTCCGTGTTCCGCTGAGTTAATTCCTTAGATACAGAAGAAGATGGTCTGATTGAACCTATATATGAAGTCTGATAGGATACAGTTATATAACTGCTATAGACCAGTCAATATATGTCAATATGATCAACCCTCCAAAACAATCGTAAAACAATGATATGAATAGGTAAATAACTCGACTTTGTTGTCATTATTTTCATTGTTAAATTAATACCTAATATATATATATATATGAAACAGAAAGTTATTTGTTGTTGATGTACTGAAAATATCAATAAATTATAGCTAAAAATACCTCTTAGAGAATTATATAGAAAAGTAGAGCAACTTTTACAAAGTTAGGCCATGGGAGATAACTCGCAGAGCAGTCTGAAATACACCCGCTCTACCACTGTTCTATAATTGTAGAGCGGCTGTGTGTGTGATGTTGACAGACGTGAGAATGATTACTCAGTACTGAAGTAGAGTTTAAATATGATCAACTGATGAATCTTCTTACTCTGGTATTTCACTTATGTACTCACACATCATCATGTCTTGTCTGATGATCCTGTGAGTCTGTGAGTATAGAGGTGGAACTCCAGAGTAATAAGTCTCATCACCTAGCCATAATAAAGAATATTATATATATAGGGTGGTGGATTGGCAGTATCGGTAGAGGGTCGTATGCCATGCTTTCCAGCATAGTTACGTCCCTTTACGATCTGAGTTCAAATCCCGCCGAGGTTGACTTTGCCTTTCATCCTTACGGGGTCGATAAAATAAAGTACCAGTAATGCACTGGGTAATTGCTGGCCTTGTGCCTAAAGAAGAAACAATTATATATATATATATATACTTCATTTTTTAATTTGTTTTGCAAGAATTCTTATCTGAAACCGTGTGTTGAAACAGATATTGTTATACTTTGGGAGGGTCATGGCTGCCAATAAAAACACATGCACCTGTTGGTTTTCACTTCAATTTATTATAAATTTCTGGTTGGTTGGTTGGTTAGTTCGATAACCGGAAAGTTGTTTATATATTGTCAAAGCTCTTTCATCACACATTCTGTAACCTCCTCAGTGAATGGGTTTTTATTTTGTGTCCCTCCTTTCTTCTGTCCTATACCATTTTGTTTTTGTGTGGAGGACAGAACAAAGGAGAGACACAAAATAAAAACCCAATCACTGAGGAGGTCACAGAATGTGTGATGAAAGAGCTTTGACAATATATAAACAACCATCCGGTTATCGAACCAACCAGAAATTTATAACAAATCTAATGAAAACTAACAGATGCATGTGTTTTTATTAGCAACATGACCCTCCCAAAGTATAACAACACACACACACACACACACACATATATATATATATATATATATATATATATATATCATCATCATCATCATCATCAACGTTTAACGTCCGTGTTCCACGCTTGCATGGGTTTGGACGGGGGTAGTCCCACTTGAGGCAAGAGTGATTGTCTTGCTCGCATAGGACTGTCTGGCAGGTTTTCTACGGTTGGATGCCCTTCCTAACACCAACCACATTTACAGTGTGGGTCTGGGAGGTTTTTACCGTGTTGCCTACACGACCACATTACAGCGTGGACTGTGTGTTTTTTTGTCGTGACACCTACACGATCTCATTTGTTTCGGCCTCGATGGCGCGGCACCAACATAACTTTACATAGAACGGGGTGGTGTGGATGGGGTGGGGGTGGTGGTGGTGGGACGGGGTGTATTTTGTTAGAGATGCCTACTGGCTGGAGTAGGTTTTACTATATATTTAGGTAAGGCGGGTCTTCTCTGTTACTGAGTACCGCCAAAGGTCTCGGTCCAGTGACATTGTCTTGGAGAGGTGTAAGTGTGTGATGTCGGAGTTTATCAGCTCGTCCCAGGTTTTTCTAGGTCTGCCTGTTCCGTGACTACCGTCTATCTTTATTGCCCTGCACTTTGTTATACAGCTATCGACTTTCATGCGCATCACGTGTCCATACCAACGTAGCCTTCTCTCGAGTAAACAACATCTGATCCCTCTTATCTCTAATTTTTTCCTTAGTTCGTTTATGCTTTGCCGTTCACGTATATTACTGTTACACATCCAGTGGAGCATGCAAGCTTCGTTCCTCTCTAGTCTGCGTATATCCTCTGCACGCAATGCCCAGGTCTCACTGCCATGCAGCATTGCTGTTCGTATGCAGACATCGTACAACCTGCCTTTCATTTTTAGGGAGAACCATTTAGCAGCTAATAGTGGTATAAGCTCTCTGAACTTTTTCCAACCAGTTCTGACTCTAGCTACAGTACTTTCAGAACACCCTCCCCCACTGCTGATTTTATCGCCCAGGTAACGGAAGCTGTCCACTATTTCTATAGAACCCTCTGCGCAATTGAAAGAGCTAGTATTTTGTGGGCACTTGCTGCTACTTATTGCACCAGAACACCGGCCACATGTAAAATCTATGTTCTTAGTTAGCTTACCTGTGATCCCACTACATCTTTTATGCACCCATACTTTGCATTTAGGACATAAAATGGAGTTTCTACCTACGCCTTTCCTACACACCGAGCACGACCATTTCCCAGAAGGGACCGCCGCCTTGTTTTCTTTCCTACAAATATATATATATATATATATATATATATATATATATATATATACACACACATATATATATATATATAAGTATGTATTATATACATCATCATCATTTAACATCCACTTTCACTGCTTGCAAGGGTTGGTTAGGGTGTCAACAGACCAAGTTATTACTCAAGCAAAGCTACTCACTCCATGGATGGGCCAGGAGACTGCATCTCACTTATATATGTTTCCAAACTCTACTGAGTATTTAAACAGATGGCTGCCCATAACTGACTTACTTATGATCCAAAGTGCATTTTAAAGTGTGGGATCATATAAACACCATGAATTGAATTATTCCAAATGATTGAAACAAGCAATAATAAACGACCTCCTTTGATAAAGAAATAATGTATCAAATCAAATATGCTCATTTCTTATATATAAACACCCACTCAGCTAATTATATAAAGTTAGTGAAGAGGAGTCACCATGACATGAACTCTTAATTCCTGGCAGAGTCATAGGGGCATTGTCATAACATACAACATGTCTTGGACTTTAAACTTAGCAGAACCTATGCCTCTCCAAGTCAGAACACAGTTGGTTTATTCCAGATAAAGAGAGAGTAGAAGAGAAAGTGAGGAAGAGAGATAGAAGAAGAATTGGAATTTGATTTCAGAACACAGAAAGAGATAGCATGAATAATACAAAGCATATTATCTAATGTTCTATGACTCTGAAAATTTGCTAACTTGAAGAAGAATCACAAACTGCTGCTGTTTCTATCTTGTTGCTGATTCTATTATCAGGTAGTATTAGTCAGCTTTGCTTGAGCATTCTGTGACATGAAAAAAAAACAATGCTACAAACGATGGTACAAATTTGTTCAAATATAACGATTTCTTATATAATGAGAGCAATAAAGTTGGAAAAAATGTAATAGTAAAGCACATTGAGAAAAGTGAAGTAATTAGTTCTGTGACTCTCAATGGGTTTAGACAATATTCTATTTCAACCATACGACTCTGCTGAAAAATAAAAATAGAGAGGTGCCTAGTCAAATGAAATTGATTATTTATAAATTTGTCCAGATTCTTTTGGTTCCCCCTACCCATAACATACTTCCTCCCCAACTCTCATAGGGTAGAGAAAGCTCTTCAGTTAAGTTAATAACCAACAACTTCCCCAGTACTGGTGCCATGATAAAATGCACCCAACACACTCTGTAAAGTAGTTGGTGTTAGGAAGGGCTTCCAGCTGTAGAAATGAAACCAAAGGGTTGTGAGGACCCTCCTGTTATGACATGGCAATCTCCTCAGTGCTGGTGCCACAATAAAATGTACCCAAAACACCCTCTCAGGCATTTAATGATAGGAGGGTGCATCCAGCCAATCTGGGGTGTGACTCTGATTAAGTACTGACTTGGTTTATGATGACTCATCCAACCCTTGCTAGCAGAGAAAATATGATGATAATGATGTGCCTAAATTAAATATCATTATTGATTCCATTCCAAACATGAAATTCAGTAACAAATAATTGAAAAGATAATTAAGATAAATATAATATATGTGTAGCGAAATTATCATGGGTAATATTAACTGCAGGTTAAAATAGCTATCACAAAACATACAGGTATTTAAGCCCAGCTAAATTACAATTTTGCCCTCTTGCCTTTCCTCTCCTTCTCACTCTGCTGTTCTCTGAAACAGTTGGCAACCAACACCCAACTGTAGCAGTCACCATTCATTAAGGCTCTGATGCAACTGGGCCAGTAAATCTACTGTGCACAAGACAATATCTTGTCTCAACCAACATTTATGCATCCCACATTCACTCAGAAGCCCAACATATCACAACAAATTACGTTTATCTGTGATCACTACTTCTAGCCACCTGTTAACAAAATATTCTGTTGCATCAAATCTTTTACATATTCTGGCTGTATTATATTCTGCACATGGTGTTATTTTATATCAGGGCACACATAAAAATATCAGAATTAGCAGTTTGGTTTTCCTCATTGTTTTGCCTCAATTCATCATGGTTCTGATTGTTATTCAACCACACCAATCAACACATTCAACAACATGTACAACAACATGCACAACATTTAACATAACATTCACCAACTTCGACAAATATAACAGTTCAACCACAACAGCTAACCACATAACCATTAAAATGAGATCTACAAACATTTCTGCTAAATATGTTAATAATATAGATGTCAATATATAAATGCATATATTTACCTACTTACTCATATATATATATATATAAATAATAGAGGTATATATATGGTTTTTATTGCTGGACTCCCTTCCTATCACCACCTATCTTGCAGAGTGTACTGGGTGTATGTTTCATATCAATGAATGAATTACTCAGAAGAAATATGTGAAGGTAAAGAGAATTAAGCAAACCACCTAAGTTCACAAAATATCATTGTTTTCACCCATTAGCATTTACATTACTTTATACATATACTATTGTATTTTCACGGTAAACACTTTATTTCACATAATTATCTCACATAATATCGAATCTATGACATTTTGATATTATTTATTTTGAGGACAATACCTTAATACAGGTATGAGCAGCCAGTTACAACCAGTTTAAACAAAAAAAGGTGAGAGCATTCTGGCTAGATACGGCGATTTAAATGGTAAAGGGTTAAATATTTAATGTGTAGAATTAAATAAGCAGAGGATATAATAATGCTAGAAGAGACAAAATAGGAACACAAAAGATTAGTATTAACATTGATAAGATGAATTCACCCAATAACACCTTGACCATTTTGTCTGTGGAGCATGGCTGAGGTACTGTTCAGGCTGGGGTGTAGTGTCTGACCTTCCCCCTCTCCCTTTTTTTGTTGTTTGATCCTTTTTTTCTTTTTCTCCTTTTCATTTTCTTTTTTTTAATTTATTTTCTGTTCCCTTTAATAGTGTTTTATTTTTATTAAATATTGGTCAATTCTTTTTCATAGAATGTCAATGGCTTTTCATGACATTCAGAGATTTTGTATATTGACTAATAATTATTAATAAACAAAATACTGAACAAAAAAAGTTTACAATACTTATGTCGATGTTTCATATAAATATTCCTGCATATTTTCCATACAACTGTTATGATTCTATGCAATTCAATCATAAATCTTTCTATATAATGGAATTTTATTGATTTTCTTGTCGAAGTTTGAAAATTGAGAAGAAGATAAAAAGGCCAGCACTAAACTGTTGAATATTATGGAAGAAAGAAGGAAAAAAGCCAACAAATTCTTAATATATATGAAATTGACATCATAACTAAAGGTGAGTGGTACTACACATCATAACTTTTCCTCTAACTGCTTAGTTGTCGCACCTCATTAACAGAAATACTATTCTGTTTACTATGTTGATGGAAGTATCACTTTTGTTCTGAAAATACATTTTAAAATGTTACTTAATCCTTTCCTTTAAGAAGAATAAAACAATATGTTTGAATGTTAATGCTAAAAGCTTTTGGTTTGTTAATCAATAAAAATCAATAAAAAAAATCAATAAACTAGAAATCACAGTAAGGTTGCAGAGAATTAGTTCATCTCTCAGACTGACAAATCAATAAATAACATTTCTTTATAGAAAATGAATAAATCTCAATATCCTCTTGCACAAAATTTGTTGTTGCTATTGTTCATGTTTCTGTTGTTGCCAAGCAAATATTCAAAATAAATTTATTTCTGAAATTAATGCAGCCCTTTTCGTAACTTATCCAAATGTTCCTTCAAATGTCTAGAATGAATTTTCATTCTTTGAGATTGTTATAGTACATTATTAGCTTTCTGATTAGGACCACGGGGGAAATGTTAGTCTACAGATATGATTGGAGCAGCAAAAGAGCATTTTATTCATAAACAGTGACACACTCATACATAATAGATGGCAGATATGGTAATGAGACCAATAATAGATATTAATCATTTTTAGCAATGATTAATAAAGTTATTTTGAGTGGTCTTCACTAAGACGTATTATGCTCCAGGCATATTAAGACTATGATGAATGTAAATAGTGATTATATTATTGTTTACAAGCATTGTCCAGAGTAAATATAAAGCAGAAAGATAGACAAAACAAGAGACTATGGGGAGAAATATTGTGTTTGTTTTTTATATTGGATCTAGATGACTTCTACGTTATGGGATATATTGTTCACATGACAATAACATTTACTTAATGTCATGCAGAGAAGCAGCAAGATAGCTTAAAAGGGATTTTGGCTTACTGGTTTAAAAAGAAAGGGTATATATTTGCTCACTAACACTTTGTATTTAGCTCTAAAACAAACCAATGAACTTAGCTGCAAATAATTACAACACAATGATACAGATCTTTGCTCCAAATTCTTTTGTTACTTTGTAATGTTGAGCTTGAATCTACTCATGATTATACAGGAGCACTAAGGAACTAATATTGTTATTTTCATCAACACATAATTATACCCTATCAGCATTTCATTACTCTATATATACTATTGTATTTTCACGGAAAACACTTTATTTCACATAATATCAAATCTATGAGATTTTGATATTATTTATTTTGAGAATAATACCTTAACATATGTATGAGCAGCCGGTTATGGCCAGTTTGAACAGAAAGAGGTGAGAGAATTCTGGCCAGATACAGCCGGTTAAATGCTAAAGGGTTAAATATGTTAACACTAACTTAATTGATTTTTTTCAAGTATATAATGCTAATGTGTAATTTATTCTCTAAACATCACTAGGTTTCTGCATTTACAAGGATATATTTTTGTATATTTAGTTAGAAAATCTCCCATCATTACATCAGTGGGTACTTAGAAGACTATCCTAACACACATAATTGTTTCTACTTTTGGCACAAGGCCAGCAATTATCCCAGTGTATTACTGGTACTTTATTTTATCGACCCCGTAAGGATGAAAGGCAAAGTTAACCTCGGCGGGATTTGAACTCAGATCATAAAGGGCTGTAATGAGATATAATTATGTTCAAAGTTGTCTATCATTCTTGCAAAAAGAATTAGAATATTATAAGTGTCATTTCGAGCCATACCATGTAAATGAAATTAGGTAGATGAAAACTAATGGCTGGATTGTGCTTATATTTCAATGGGTCAGCTTTGTCACAAACTATGTCACACTGAATCTCATTGAGAATTTTGTTAAGGATACACATGTTTGTGGAATACTCAGCCACTTGCATGTTAATTTCATGAACAAGCTGTTCTGTTGATTGAACAGCTAGAATACTCATTGTTCAAACAGACAGAGATCCATTCTGCATTTTCTATCATCATCATCATCATCATCATCATCATCATCATCATCATCATCATCATCACTGGTTAACGTCTGTTTTTCCACACTAGCATGGGTTAGACAAGTTCGTCCTGCTGTAAGCAGTGCTAAGTCAGGTTACCATGTCTTGCTCATACAGAACTGATGGTTTCTACAGCTGGATGCCCTTCTTTCCAAAACTTTCAATTAAGGGATTTTATAAGAATTATCTCCTTTGCTTGTAGCTTATAGTTTTTATATATCTCCTTTGGGGAGTTATTGTTTTCTAGTTACATAATCGCAGGTAAACAAAGTGTTTTAGTATCAGTTATGTGAAACCCTATTTTTATTTATTGTGTATAATGTTCCCTTTAGTCATTTTTACCTCTTACCATGCTATTGATACCCATAATTATATCTTGTGGAGAGGAGACCTTTCAAGAAGGATTAGCCGAGATTTGCTACTTCAAAACATTCTTAAATTTTAAATTGATCCAACAGACCCTGTGACTCACTTTTACAATAATACTATGCATCAGTTTTTAACTATAAGTCCATCATCCTTCTCCGCCTTATCACTACCGTCAACATCATCACTGCCACCAATAGCATCAACATAGTCATTGAAATAATAGTGTAGAGAAATGAGACATCAATATATATGTGGATTAATCCTCTGATAACCCTCCCACCTGCCTGGATTAAACATTGTAGTTAATCTTTACTGATTAATCTTACTCACAGCCAGATACATTCAATTTTGAGAATTTCAAATCAATTTCATTCAGAAGCTACCACACATATATGCTTAGACACACACACACACAAGCTTACTTTCTTCCTCTAGCCATTTCTCCTACTCGCGCCCCCTCCCCTCTCTCTCTGTTTATTATTTATCTACCAATGTCAAACCCTCTCTCAAAAATTCTCCCCCAGAACATCCATTATTGAGAGCCATTGCCCATCTCTATTACTTGTCATCTCTCTCTCTTTCTCTCTTTCTATATATATATATATATATATATATATATATATATATATATATATATATATATATATATATATATATATATATACATATATATATATATATACATGCATATATCACCATTACCCGCAAACATCTCGTTGCCATTACTTGACTCTCTTCTGTTAGTCCTTCCTCTAAAAATCCCTTTATTTCTCTATCCATGTTGGATAGGGACAAATGGAGATGTAAAGTTATCAACATTGACTGGGGAACTCAACATGATGATAATGAGGATGACAAGATTCCCAAAATATGTTTTGACTTTTTTATGAAGATTATATAGCCAAATCAATAGTTACTATGAAAGTGTTAGTTGGCTGTAGAAATACTCTTGGTAATAGTTATTTATTCTAAAGTGTATCAGAAAACATATAGATACACATAACATCAAAATTGTTTCTCATTTAATAAACAACGGTATCAGACAGCTCTTTTGTTTTGTTTTATATGTTGATGTTTTTGTTATAATTTTTAACCAGTTAACATTAAATGAACTTTAAATAAAATAAAGGTAGCAACAGTACTATATTTTCAACCAATCAGAATGTGAAATGTCAATATTCATTAGTTGGAACCTTCTTGTTTTATTTTGTTTGCACTTGAAAATTATTTTGCCTATGGCATCTTAATTTAATGAATACATGAAATAGAGATAGACAATTCAAATCCTATGTCTGTGATCAAGTGAATATAATTCTATAGATTATAACTAACTTTAATGTTGGTTCCACAATAAAAAGTACTTAGTCCACTCTGTAAAGAAGTAGTTAGTGCTGGTGCCATGATAAAAAGCACCCAGTCCACCCTGTAAGGTGATAGAGCTTGTGCCATGGTAAAAACCACCCAATCCACTCTATAAGGTGGTTGTATTGAAGTCATGTTAAAAAGTACAAGGTCCATCCTGTAAGGTGGTAGTGGTGGTGCCATGATTAAAAGCACCCAGTCAATCCTATAAGGTGGTAGTGCTGGTGCCATGATAAAATGCTACCAGTACATTGTCAAGTGGTTGGCATAAGGATAGGCATCCAGCCATAGAAACAAAGCCAAAAATGGAACATATGAGCTATGTGTAGTCACCTGATCAGTATAGCCTCAGAACATGACAACCTGTCTAACACATGCAAGCATGGAAAATAGACGTGAAACAATGTTAGTTATGATAATGGTGTTGATGATTTTCTTTTCCATAAAGAATAATTTTTCCCTTGCTGTTCTAGATTGCAGGGGAATCAACTAATAATGATGATGATTTACACATAGAAATGGGAACCATTAGTTGACCCGGTAAACTTCTTTTTGATTTAAATCGTCTAACAAGGCAAGTATGTATAACAAAGGATCAAGAAGGGTATTCAGTTATGTCAAGGACATGACAACCTTTACAGAGTATACTTGGTGACATGTTAAAATGCACCCAGTATACTCTGTAAAGTGGTTGATGATAGGAAGGATACCCAACCATAGAAAACCTGCCAAAGAAAGGGTTAAGAGGACTCTTTAGTTTGCAAAATGGAACACCCTAATGTATAGTCTCCATTATATGATACCTAAGGTTCACTGAATAATGTTGCTGGTATATTTGATAATACTTTTCTCCTCCCTCTTGCTTCTTGTAGCCTATTAATACAACTGGACTCAAAGTTTCTGTTCCCATATGATACACGGATCTCCAGTTTTTTTCACTTCAAAGCCACTTTCTCAAATGTCACATAAGGTATATTGGTTGCTGAAAGATTACGCTTCAGCTTGTCTTTGTACCTAGGCCATTGCTGTCCAACATTTCTATATCCACCATCAAGCTGGTTGATATTATTTTGTCACTCATTCTAATGACAGGATCAGCCCAGCATAGTTGTGATTTCAGAAGAAAGGTTTCAATTCCTCCAATATTGCACATAGTGAAGAGGTCAGTGTTAGATGTATATAAAAAAATAAGGGTATTTTTATATTCCTCATGGGTAAAAATATACAAGATAAAACTTTGAAGTTATTGCCACTTTTCTATATAGAAAATAAATTTCTATATTCTACCCATAAATACTGAGTGTTCATTCAGTTCACATTTGGTTTAAATATTGTAATATATATATATATATATATAGTAACAATTTTTAATACTTCACATATTAAATTCAATAATACCATTTGTTTATTCTTGTTACTTAATAATTCATATAATGAAGTAAATTAGAAAGAAATTATTGATGAGAAAAAAATGTATTTAATGTGAAGATTAAAGCAAATAAATTTAACCATTTTGGTGCCAACCTGCTTGGCTCTTGGCTACAAAACTAACTGATTAAAATGTTCAGTATCTAAATTAGAACCTCCTAATTTTATTTACTGCAACAACCTTTCTATTAGTATGTGTTCAAATGTCATCTTAATATACCAATAATGGAAGACCCAGTTATTTTACTAAAGCCTTCCAGATTCTTAATATAAACACTATTTATATAATAAATATAATTTGAAAAAGAAACAAATCCATAAAAATTTATCTGGAGAAAATAAAAGAGAGCAGACTTGCACACCCAATTATTTGCTACCAAAGGGAAAGCTAATGCTCCCTTCTAAAAATATATAAGGCAAGCCAGGGCATTCCTGGTATTGCCATGGATGATAATAAAACTAAGGTGCAGGAATACCCAAGCACAGACATAGCATCACTTGATACTTCATTAAGGTGAGCCACCAACAATGACAAAAACCTTGTTGTCAGAGCCTAGCTCCCCTGAATGTCTCATATGCCACAGACTGAAAGATTCTTGATTAGTTATCAAATTTAATTAAAACTTAAACAGAATATTTCATTAGAAATTTAGTGATTTAAATTAAAATCTAAAATGAATATAGGAATATAATAAATAACAAAATTAACTATTGACAAATTTGCTAGCAATTATTAGCAAATGAACTCCACAAAGATAAGCTGAAAAATAATAAACTAAATATAAAATGCTATCATTAACAAAGGATGATACTAAAAACTAATAGAAGAGATCTTCAACTTTTCCATCATTGAATGTAGTTTTAAAGAAAATTTATATCAATAGTAATAGATGGTACTGATATATTATATTTTAATCTACTTGCTGGCACTACCTTCCTTTTTGTGGGATTGTGGGGGCACTGTGATGTCCCGTGAGCAGAAGGGGATTAGCATTAGGGTATGCTTATTTGATAGCATGGACCTCTTTCTTTTCATCTGGTGTAGGTGAGCTCTAGGTAGGCCTGAGGATATCTGTGATCAGAAATTCTTGAGTTTACCTAGAACTAATTAGTGTACAAACATGGACAAACACAGGGTTACTTGTACTTGTCTAAGTATTCCATTTTTGGTTTTTGTAAATATATTGATTTCTCTCGATTATGTATACAATGCCTTTCTCAATAATACTAGCAGTATTACAGGAAATAAAATTACTTCAGCACTAAATCGAATTTTTGTAACAAACTCAGTTTGCGACTTCATATATTAGATATACACATACACACTTTGGATACTTTTCGTATTTATTTGTGTAATTCAGCAAAAGGTATAACTTGTCCTGTCTTTGTCTCTACCTGTTTTGTTACATCCCAATGTACACTGGAATGAATAGTATCAACCTTAAAAAACACCAAAATTGTGGTGATTTCCTTAGGTTGAGTGAGGAAATGGGATTGTTCATTTTTCCGTCGTTTTTGCCATTGTTTTGTCCTATGCCCCCCTTTTCAATATGTGTGTGTGAAGAAATTTTGGTAAGTTGATATGCTGCAGGCAAATACTTCCATGTGAGCATACAAATTTCTTCACATAATTGTGTTAACGTTAAATTATATCAAACGGGTACCAGTTGTTGTTATAATGATTGCATAACAGCTGTACACTGGTGTCTCTGAAATACGTATTATGTAATAAATATGATTATATATATGTATATATGTATGTATGTATATATATATATATCAGATAGATGTGCATGAACTTAGGAAATACAATTTTAGTTCATCTGAGCAAGTTATTTAATCAACAACAGTGCACTCAACAGGTAATTGGTGCTATGACCTTATATCATTGCAAATTAAGGAAAGGATAAGAATGGACAACAAATATATGACATAAAGAAAATATGAAATATCTGCTACAAGTTACTTCACAGAAGATCTATGTTTCGGTGTCTATACACCTCGTCAGCCACTTTTGAAGGAAAAACTGCTACTTATTTAACCACTGAGTCTGTGTGATAGCCTATGGAAAACTAGGCTGACTTTTCATAGGATATCACTGTTTCTGTGACATAGCCATGATATATTATTAGTGATTGTATTTTTATTATCATCACCACCATTTTACATCCATTTTTTTCTTTTTATGCTTTCATGTGTTGTACAGGTCTATTCCAGTACAGCATCCTTCCACTCATCGCAATTCTTTGTCAACTCCACTGTGAGCTTCAGTTATTTGAGATAAGTTTTCACAACCTCTGCCCAGGTCTCCCCTGGTCTCCCACTAGTGTTTCTTGGCAATTCTATATCCAAAGATCATCATCCATATATATCACATATCCATACCAGTACAGTCTTCTCTTCTGCACATTACTTTTCATTCCTCTTATATCCAGTTTTTCTCTCAGCTAATCCATACTTTGTTGTTCATGTACATAAGCATTTCACACCCATTGGAGTATGTTTGCTTCACCTCTGCAGTTATGCCCATGTCTCCTTATTATCTAACATCACACTTCACACACAAGCATCATTCAGCCAGCCTTTCTTTCATAGAAAGAAACTTTTTGTCGTCAACAGAGGTAGAAGCTCCTTGAACTTTCTCCTTCCTGTTTTTACTCTAGCTACAATGCTCTTGATGCAGCATCCTCTCTTACTAATTTGATCACTTATGTAGCAGAAACTATCAACTACTGCTATGGAGTCTTCCTAGGATTGGAAGATATTTATTTTACTGATGCTCTTATTACCAACTATCCCTAAGCATCTGCCTCATACAAAAGTTTACCTTTCCTGTCAGTCCGCTTGCTATTCCACTACACCTCTTGTGTATACAAGATCCAAGATTGATTGTATTTGAAAAGATTAGAAGTGGCAGCATCCTTAGTTGGTACATATGGACAAGATAAAAAGCTTCCTAATCAAAGTATAGACCAGATTGGTCAGTTATGAAGCATACAAGAAATCAAGAATACCCAAACAAATCCTGTATAAGGAAATACCAAATGTTTATGACTGTCAGATAGAAAAATTTGAGGAAGGAAAAACTGAAGCACAAATTCTTGATCTCAATCTCAGTAAATTAATACATAACCTCTTGAGCTTGAGAAAATTAGATGAGTAAGGAATTAGCAGAGTTTTGTGACAGACAGACATATGGATAGATAGATAGATAGATAGATAGATAGATAGATAGATAGATAGATAGATAGATATATTTCTTTATTAGCCACAGGGGCACAAAAGAAGGGGACAAATACAAAGGGGGAAGTTTACATACAATAAAAACGTGTAAAATGTTATCACAGATGGAATTTAAAAGTTAGTCGATTTTCCCCAATAGAGGGAGACAGTTTATATGGGTAACACAGACCCCCGAAAAAAATGTGCAACCCTCATCTCCAGGAGTACGAAGAGCTTGTACTCCTTTCCTCTCCTCCTCCTTTTCCTCAACCTACAGGCTGATATAGAGAGAAGGCCCATTCACTTGGGCCATTCTCGCCACTTTCACCCACCTTTCATAAAACTTGCTGGGGTACAGCACCTCTCTCTCCATCCTGATTCTTCTTCCAAAGTGGTATTTGAAAAAAAGAATCAGTTGTTGGCCGGAGAGATAGATAGATAGATAGATAGATAGATAGATAGATAGATAGATAGATAGATAGATAGATAGGTATATAGATAGATAGACAAATATGTGTTCATACATACATATAAACATACATCACTGGTGTAAATGAGCTTAAACTGCTCCTAAATCCTGACACACTGACATATGCACATTCTATCCAGAGTCACTGCCCACCCATCATTCAATTCTTCTCTAGATACCCCCTCCCCCACACTGCCAGAGGTCATCCCTGCTATCCATCATCCCTCACCCTGTCAAATCCCTCCAAATTTGGCACCTGCCCTTGACATAGATCCACACACCCCATTTAGTGGTTTACATGATAAAAGCACCCAGTACATTCTGTAAAGTGGTTAATGATAGGAAGGGCATCCAACTATAGAAAACTTGCCAAACAAGGGGTCAGGGAAGAGTTTCAGCTATGCTGAGGACATAACAACTTCAATAGAGTTATTGCCATGAGAAATTGCACACCATTTGTAACATTGTATCCAAACCTTGTTAACGGGGGAGGGGGGCAGATGTTAAACAATGATGATGATGATTTATATATATATATATATATTATATATTATATATATATATATATATTATATATTATATATATATATATATATATTATATATTATATATATATATATACATATATATGTGTGTGTGTGAATTTCGTATTGCTAAATTTAGATATAAATATATAACTACGCACATGAATACAAGAATTTTGGGAAAGAAAATGAAAGATATTGATTTTCTAATACTTGTTATTCTATCTATCCATCTTTTAAAGTTGATAACTTCCTTTACTGTTTTATGTTTCTACAATAATATCGAATTTCTATACAACTTTTAACTGTACTGCAATAATGGGATAAAACCAAAAATTTCCTTTTCAGAGCCATAAAATATTGCAGTTGTTTACTACGCAATAAGTCCTACACCAGTATATTTCTCGTGCATTATACAACAACTCACACACAATGTTTGTTTTTTACAGTCAAATAACAACCAACAATCTCTTCCTTTTATCTTTCTGTTATGATCACAATCTCTACTCTTCTGATCTGAAATGAGAAGTATCACTCCTATCTACATCAAATCAAAGTACATGCCCCATTTCAGATTAAAGAAATCTATTGTTTCCCATGTTAAAGATTTGAAAAGATAGTATACACATATATATATCAACATCATTTAACGCCCACTTTCTCTGCTAGCAAGAGTTGGACGGGTCTTTAAAGACAGGCTAGGTGTTCACATCACACTTACTTATGATTACATATTCTACCATGGCACCAGCACTAGTGGTGTTGTCATATCTTTGACACAATTGAAGGGTCCTCCCAACCCTTTGTTTGGAAGCTTTGTATGGGTGGATACCCTTCATATCACCAACATTTTACAGCATATATATATATATATATATATATATATATATATATATATATACATTTATATATATATATATATACATTTATATATATATATACATTTATATATATAAATCTGTTATTTTAATAAATATTTGCTGTACGGTTCTTATATATTTTATATATATTTATCCTTATCGAGCCCTCTTTGGATTTTAGTCTTCAAATTTATTATTATTACTATATATATACATTTATATATATATATATATATATATATATATATATATATATATATATATATATAGTAATAATAACAAATTTATTATTATTACTATATATATACATTTATATATATATATATATATATATATATATATATATATAGTAATAATAATAAATTTGAAGACTAAAATCCAAAGAGGGCTCGATAAGGATAAATATATATCAAATATATAAGAACTGTACAGCAAATATTTATTAAAATAACAGATTAAAGTTTAAGCAAAGAATCGCTGCTTTCACCCTTAACGGGAAATATATATATATTAGAAAAAAATGACGAAGTTTCGCTTACATCTATATGATATTTAAT
Source organism: Eledone cirrhosa (assembly GCA_964016885.1). NCBI lineage: Eukaryota > Metazoa > Mollusca > Cephalopoda > Octopoda > Eledonidae > Eledone > Eledone cirrhosa. The sequence goes on from OZ024745.1 coordinate 46,234,661, forward strand.
TGTGTATATATAACACAAATATATGTGGAGAATTATTTATGGTAATATATAATTGTCAAACAGTTTAGAAATACCTCAATGTGTTTATATATTAGTCTGAAGAAAAAGGAGATTTTTTTTTTAGGGAGATAAACACATATAATCAAATATAGATGGAAAAATTAGTTTTATAATCATTTTAAATTCTTTTCGTTAAAATAAAGTACCAGTAATGCACTGGGTAATTGCTGGCCTTGTGCCTAAAGTAGAAACAATTATTAAAACAGCGGTGGATTGGCAGTATCGGTAGAGGGTCGGACGCCATGCTTTAACACAGAGTTACAGTTCAAATCCCGCCAGGGTTAACTTTGCCTTTCATCCTTACGGGGTCAATAAAATAAAGTACCAGTAATCCACTGGGTAATTGCTGGCCTTGTGCCAAAAAGTAGAAACAATTATTAAAACAGCATTTTACATAGAACTACTGAAAGGATGTTACACATAATTTATATAAGCAAAAAAAAACAATTTAAATATATACATAATGAGCCTTCCTCAGAAGAATTTAAAAAAATAATATTAAATTAAACAGAATATAACAGAATTCAATTCCCACATTACAAGGAAATATTTTCTTCAATTGTCTACCTATTTCCCTATTTCCATCTTAAATAAATAACGGCTATATAATTTGTCCATCTATATATTTGATTATATATATATATATACACACACACAGACACACACACACATATATATATATATACATGTATGTATAAGTATGAATGCCATTGGCAATATACTGAATAATATATTGATAAAGTATAATTGTCAAAAGATAATTATTTATCGCTTGAGCTAAAATATATAACAAGAAAAGATTGTTTTCCAACTGATAAAAAGTCCCTTATCAATTTCTGGCAATTATACTTTGATGGTGTTGATAATTATGATATATATATATATATATACTTAGGGTAAACATTGATGGAATTCAATTCAGGCACTCAACGTACTTTTTCCACATAGGAGTGACGGAGTAAATATCGAATAAGTAAAAGCGAAGTAGTTTCATATGTTCAAGTCCTTTAATAATAATGCTGTGATATATATTTCAATGACGACACTGGCCACACTGTTCTGTGTGCGAGTGTCGTGACATCATCAGACAGCTTGTTACATAATAAGGTTATGTTTCCGAGGCAATCCAAGTTGAATCGACATGGGAACGAACGAAGTGTGTGCTTTTGGGTTCTTCATCCGTTCCCCTGTGAGTACCAATTCACCCCCACCGGTCTGCGCAGGTGCATGTCCGAAGGAAGTTGGCCAGTGTCGTCATTGAAATATATATCACAGCATTATTATTAAAGGACTGCCAGTGGATTGGCAGTATCGGTAGAGGGTCGGACGCCATGCTTTGACGCATAGAGTTACGGCCCTTGCCATTCTGAGTTCAAATCCCGCCGAGGTTAACTTTGCCTTTCATCCTTATGGGGTCGATAAAATAAAGTACCAGTAATACACTGGGTAATTGCTGGCCTTGTGCCAAAAGTAGAAACAATTATTATTAAAGGACTTGAACATCTGAAACTACTTCGCTTTTACTTATTCTCTCTCTCTCTATATATATATATATATATATATATATATATTTATATATATATATACATTCTATATATATATATATATATATACATTCTATATATATATATATATATATATATAATATATATATATATATATATATATATATATATATTTATATATATATATATACATATATATACTTATATATATACATATACACACATATATATATATATAGTGAAAAATGGAACGGGAACAAAACAGAGAGGCAGTACAAACAAAGGTTTATTAGTTTCACGCTCTTGAGGGTGGGGTGGGGACGTTTCGGGCATAAGCCTTCTTCAGGAGAAAAGTGGGTGGGAAGAGAGTTCCGACTTTATTAATATATTATTCTGTACACTACCAAAAACATTTATACTTATATACATATATATATATATATTCATCAATGATGACAATATAAAAAGGGAGTGTTGAGAGGGTACACTGTAAAATGGTTGACGATAGGAAGAGCATCCAACCATAGAAAGCTTACCAAACAAAGGGTTGGGAGGACCCTTCAGTTATGCCAAGGATATGACAGCCTCCCTAGTGTTGGTGATCTACACAATAAATACAGCAAGTACATGCTGGAAACTAGTTGGTGACAGGAAGTGCATCCAACCATAGAAAGCCTGCCAAACAAAGGGTTGGTGGGGCCCTTCAGTTGTTTAAAGACATGACAATCTCCCCTATGCACACAATTGAATGTAAGACCAGACATAAGTGCAATGCAGACCCACACCTCCATTGGCCAGCCTGGGAGGTCATTAGACCTGTTTCAATACTGACTTGGTGTATATAGGCCTGACCAACCCTTGCTAGCAGGGAAAGCAGATGTTAAACAATGAGGATGATGACATTGATGATGATGCTGTGTATATATATATATATATATATATATATATATATATATATGCATATGCATATTTAAATGAAAGCATGTGTTTGTGTATTTATTTATGTGAGTCTGCAAATGTAGACGAGTGAGAAAATATTACACAGGTCAGATAAAGTTACCAGTTGACATTAAATTTACTGTTAAAGAAAATTTATCATTTTAGCTTGGTTAGAATTAATATGATTGTCATAAGTTATCTATTAATCCATATTTGATATTGAGATTTGTGTAATCTTTTTGTATGTTTCTACTCATTGAATTTTCTCAGATTAATTAACATACATCATGGTTAGTATCAAATATTTCAACATTTGACCCATTATTAAAGGGAAATAAGGATAAACAATATCTGCAATGATTGTGCTGGTAAAGACACGATATATATACTCTCGGGTCCCAAATAATAGATGAGGGAAATAAGCAGGGGGTTGGACATTTGCTTAAATTTTTATAAGTAGGAGGGGAGTAAACGGAGGGATTGGGAAATAATACCAAAAAAACTAACAAGAAATAAAAAATATGGTAAGACAAACATACTTTTAATCAATGAGTCCTTTCTTGTTTAATAACATGTCATACTGACCTCAAATATCCAAGCCATCTTGCTTTGAAGAAGAATAGAATTTAGTAAAAGAAATTCTTGTGTTGTGTTTGTTTCACATGTGATATGAGCTGAGACAGTATGTTGTGACTAAAACAAAACAACTGCAAACTACTAGGGGGATTGTAGCCATTAAAACACATACTTTTATTTTATTATTATTTTGTAACACTAATTTCTGATTTAGGCACAAAACCAACAATTTCTGGGGAGAGAAAAGTCAATAGCATTGGTCCCAGTACATGACAGGTAAATTACTATTAACATATTTTATCAACCCATATTTTCTTAGTTCTTTATGCTTAGTTTAGAACAGTAACATTCTTAAATTCATGTGTGTATTAATGTTTCAAAGCTCTCATGACTCCATCTTCAGAATCATAATAGTCATATTAGTGGCATATTGGTAACATGTTTAAACAGTGATTGTAAGGTATTCTGGATGTTGTAAATCACAGATGCCTGATTTAAAATTCTTCAGGGGGTTGAAGCATGACAGTTATTTTAATTGGTTTTAAGTATGATGTATCTATGTGATAATTTCTAATATATATTCTGATATTAATCAAACCTTCAGTTATTTGCCTCTTTTTGTATAGAATTCTATACAGAATTCTTGTATTATTAACTAATGTTATACTAACTAATGTTTTTCATGAACTCTATGGAAATGTATTATGATAGCTACTTATTGTAAGTGCATAGTTAACCAATGGGAAAGTTTTGTGCTTGTGTGACCATTGTAACAATTTTAGTCATGAAGTTCACAACTTTCATGTTTACATTGAATTCTTCTGATGAACTTATACTAAAACAATCTGGTATGTATGACTTGATAATGGTATGCAGTCATTTAGCAATTCTGTGTGTAGGTGTGTTGATTTAGGAGGGTATTGGCCAGAGAGGATTATAATGTTTGAGAGTCATAACTGTGCCATAGATGTATGCAGGGTTAAACTCTCCTTTAATATGTTGGGATTGTATGCAACCTATTTGGTTAACAGCAGCAATTAGTTTAAGTTTAGTTCTTTGTTAAACAATGGTGTCATTCATAATTTTCTTAAATTTGTTAATATCTTGGAGTATATTGTTTATTTTTGTGATGCATTCCTCCTCTTTATCCATTATAACCATTTAATTTCTCTTGTCAATTTTAACAAAGACAAATAATTCATTAAACTTTTTTAGTTCTTCCAATGCTCCGAGTAATCAAAATTTCTTGTTAAGTACGGATGTTCTTTCTGTTGTGTTGGTGTCACTGTTTGTTTCCTAATTCAAATAATTTCTTAGTTTGTCATTAATCTTTATTATATTTTCATCAATGAGAGACTCAAGGGATTGATAAAGAAATACAAGTTCCACTTACTTTATATTTTTATCAGGAATGTAATTTAATCCTGAGTGAGTGTATGATGGGAGTGGTTGAAAAATTTGTTTTCATGTATAGGCAACAATATATTTCCATTCTAGAGATTACTATGTTTTTTTTTTATTTTGTTCTTTTTTAATCAGGTATCCATAATACCCTCACAAATCCTTTTCGAACATTGCTAAGCATCTGACCAATAAGCCACTAATAAGTGCCCAGTCCACACTGTAAGGTGGTCATGTTGGTGACACAACAAAACACACCCAGTCAACCCTCTAAGGTGGTCGTTTCAGTGCCATGATAAAAATAACCCAATCTACACTGAAATGTGGTTGCTGATAGGAAAGGCATCCAGCTGTAGAAACCAAGCCAAAATACAGACTCGTATGAGCAAGATCTGATTTCTGGACCTGACTTGTCTCATAATATGACAAGCCATCTAACCCATGCAAGCCTGGAAAATGGACATTATACGATGATGAAGATGATGATGATAACCAATCTGATTCTGAAGATGGAGCCTTGAAGGCTTCAAGACATTAATACACACATAGATTTAAACATGTTATTGTTACAAACTAGGCATAAAGAACTAAAGTAGAAATATGAAAAATCTTGAATGTATATGATCAAAGAGGAGCATAGTCATGTTTTCAACATAGCATAATTGAAATCAAGAAATAGAGAGTAAGATATCAATTTAGCTGTCAATTCATGTGAAGAGCCCATCACTTTCAGAGTTGAACCCTTTCATTACATAAGTATTATATAATTGTCAAGGGTTTTGAGGTGGATCATAGGGAGATAAGTGTAATCAGAATAAATGTATGTTACATTGATATCTCACTCTCTATTTCTTAATACTTGTTCTCTGTATTCCCACATGATAACAGGTAGCAGTCATCTTATGTCCCTTGTGTCTGATTCACCTTGAAATCACATTATTGCATTGAGTGCTGAACATGGTTTATACCTGCATTAATTGCAAACAAAACAATGTATATATATATATATATATATATTTGGGTTTGTTCCAGGGAAAGGCACCACTGATGCGCTCTTCCTTGTGAGGCAATTACAGGAAAAGTACCTAGCTAAAAGTAAGCCACTCTACTTGGCATTTGTCGACCTTGAGAAAGCCTTTGACAGAGTTCCACGTGCAGTAATCTGGTGGGCTCTTAGAAAACTAGGAGTAGATGAATGGCTTGTGAAAGCGGTACAAGCCATGTATAGGGGAGCAGTCAGCAAAGTTAGGATTGGCAATGAGTATAGCGAGGAATTTAGCGTACAGGTTGGGGTCCACCAGGGCTCTGTTCTTAGCCCTCTCCTGTTCATCATAGTCCTGCAGGCAATAACGGAGGAGTTTAAGACCGGATGCCCATGGGAACTCCTGTATGCTGATGACCTCGCACTCATAGCTGAATCTATGGTAGAACTAGAGAATAAATTCCAAACCTGGAAGCAGGGACTAGAGAGAAAGGGCCTCAAAGTCAACATGACAAAGACTAAGGTCCTTATAAGTAGACGAGAAAACAGAACCCAGATCCCCTCAGGGAAATGGCCTTGCTCAGTATGTAGGAAAGGTGTAGGTAGGAACTCCATTCTTTGCCCCAAATGCAAACAATGGGTACACAAGAGATGTAGCGGGATCTCAGGAAGCTTAATTAAGAATGTAGGATTCACATGCAGCAGCTGTGCTGAAACAGCAAGCAAACAGCCACAGGAAACAAGTACCACCAATCTCTGGGAGGGCCCTGTAGAAACAGTAGACAGCTTCTGCTACCTAGGTGACCGAATTAGCAACGGAGGTGGGTGCTCAGAAAGTACAATAACTAGGGTAAGAACGGGATGGAAGAAGTTTAGGGAACTACTACCACTGCTAGCTGCAAAAGGCTTCTCCCTCAGAATGAAAGGCAGACTGTATGATGCGTGTATCCGAACAGCGATGTTGCATGGTAGTGAGACCTGGGCGCTGAAGGTGGAAGACTTACGTAGATTAGAGAGAAACGAAGCCTGCATGCTCCGATGGATGTGTAACAGTAATATACGTGAACGACAAAGCATAAATGAATTGAGAGAGAGACTGAGCATAAGAGGAATCAAATGCTGCGTGCAGGAGAGGCGGTTACGCTGGTATGGACATGTGATGCGTATGAAGGATGACAGCTGCATAAAAAGGTGCAGAGCACTAGAAGTTGATGGAAACCGCGGAGTGGGGAGACCCAAGATGACTTGGGATGAGGTGATAAAAGCCGACCTTACCCAACTACACCTCTCAAAGTCAATGACACACGACCGTGACTTCTGGCGTCACGCAGTAATACAGGGTACCCGACCTCCCATGGGTACATGCTGAAGCATATAAACAATATGCCCCACTCCCCCCACCGCAAGGTGGTCGTGGAGGTGCCACGGCAAAAAAGCACCCAGCCCACACTGTAAAGTGGACGTGTAGGCGCCACGAAAAAGCACCCAGCACTCACTGTAAATGAGGTTGGTGTTAGGAAGGGCATCCAGCTGTAGAAATCAAGCCAGATCAGTTCCTGTATGAGCAAGGCATGGTCAGCCGACCAGACACTGCCCACAACAGGACAACCCGTCTAACCCATGCTAGCGTGGAAGAACGGACGTAAAACGGTGATGATGATGATGATGATGATATATATATATATACGTAGCGTAATGGTAAAGACCGCCTTCAATCATGAATGACCATGGATATTGTACCTAGAAAGTTCCCCACTGAGGCACAAGTCTGAGCTAGGTTGTTTGTGGAAGACCAGCAGTTGCCCAAGCATACCAGTCTCCCCTTTCTATGTCACCGATGCTGTCGAAGGGAAAGGCAAAGGCCAATACAGCTTGGCACCAGCGATGGCGCAACTCATTTCTACAGCTGAGTGAACTGGAACGGCGTGAAATACACACATACGCACACACACACACACACACACACACACACACACACACACACACACACACACACACAAACGTATTTTTCACGGTTGCATGGGTTAAACAGACTATCACATACTGGGGCTAGACAGATCAAGTGACTTTGCTGTGACTTTGCTTTTATGGCTGGATGTCCTTACTTGTACCAAGCACTATGTATATATATATATATATATATATATATATATATATATATATATATAGGAACAAGTAAGACCCCGACGGCTGAGCTCAAGCCGTTTCGGTCGAAACGGCTTGAGCTCAGCCGTCGGGGTCTTACTTGTTCCTATTACCCACTCCGCTACCCTAAGTATTGAGTACTTTGGTGTGCGTTATGGTCCACCTGGTTCCTTACCACATTTCCTTCGTTTTATATATATATATATATATATATATATATATATATATATTATTGTGTTGTCTGGCAACTTGCCATACTAAAAATGACTCACCCACCAGTACAAGCAATGAAAAGCTAAAAGTGATGAGAAATTAGAGACTGCATGGAACAGAGAGGTCTCTTTTTACCCTGCAGTGAATGAAACAGACCCTTTAGTGTTGATACCTCAAGCGAATGCACTCAGTAACACTTGTAAAGTAGTAAACAAACAAACTGAGGCAACATGGAGTAGAAAGGACTTCTGTCCTTTACAAGAAGATTGAGGTATTGAAACTTAAGTAACCTGTGCATCTTATTTTTGTCATATAACATATGCACAATGGTTAAGAGACATATAGAGGCGTCATTTGTAGTATTGTAGATTGCTTCAAGGCCACTGGGGAAACGTCTCAGGGGACAATCCCGAACAACATGCAGTACTGTCTGGTCAGAGTACCTATAGTCATCACCTCAGCCGTCTTTCATTTTCCATTGATGGAGACGATGGACTGTTCTGGCATGTGTTGTGCAGATTCAATTAATGAACAGCCATTGCTTTCTATGAAGGTCAAAACTGGCTGGTTTCACTGTGGGGTCCTGGACAAGGTCTTTGCTGGCAATTTTGGACTCAATCCATGATCTTCGCCACTGTTCTTTCAGATTAAAGCTATTGTCTTGAAGAATGGTTTGCGTGATTTCAAGCCCGTATTGGGAATGTTTTCCAGGTTTTCATGGATGGGAAGTTCAGGCTAGGACTTAGTAAGAAGTGCTGCGCTCATGGATCATCTGATGCCACATGTGAAGAAGGTTCTATATGAGAAAGGGTGGATAGCCACTGAGTAGGTGAAGATTTCAGTGTACCAGATACTATTCTCCTTGCTGAGTTGAGAATAGTGTCAACTTGCTTGGCATGGCAGCTCCCTGCCCAAACTGGTGAACAGTACTCTGCAACTAAGTATGCAAGTGCTAAGCATGCAGTTCGGAGTGTGTGTGCATCAGGCACCCAGGTGGTTACTGCTAACTTGTGGATGATGGTGGGAGATGGCAATCTTCATGTGGTCTACCTTGTATGGAATTCATTCCAACAAATGCCATTACTTGATATATACACAACTTGTATATAAACACATTGCAGGATACTGCTAAAAGTGACAGGGTATATAAGCCTTTCATTACATATTTCCTTATGGTTGTTTAGATGATACACATGTCTGCTGATGAGAACTAAACTAGGTTCAAAAATCAATTAAAAGTATTAATCACTGATACAATTTTGGGAGAAAACTGTAAACATTTGCATGTTTACATATCTATATATTCAATATGTAAATTTATATACACATTTACACAGTCTTGGATACATCTATACTTTATATATACAGATATATAGATAAATATTTATCATATGATCATTCTTACATTTTTACATTTTACATTTTATTTACCATATATATATATGTATCATATATATATATATATATATATGATAAAGAGTCAGATACTCTACTACCCCAAATATCGAGTAATCTGTTGAGTAATGGTATAACCTGTTGCAAACTGATTCCATCCTGATTTATGTATATATATATATACACACACTTCATCATCGTCATCATCATCTAATGTCTATTTTCCCTACCAAGGCTCAGTCTTCAGTCCCCTACTGTTTATCATCCTCCAAGCCTCATATACTTCACATATACATTTTATAAAATCACACTGTATGCACAGGCATGCATTTATACTCAAGGCTGCCTCATTAGAAAGATATTTATAGTTTTGTGTTTTAAAAGTACTCAGATATACTTGTGTGGTTATTGTGTGCAGATTTGTTATTGTATGATTATGCCTGTGCATTTTATTAATTTTATGTTTTTATTTATTTTATATATTAATATATTTTTATATTTTTCTCTTATGAACTGACACAGAAATAAAGTTGGCAGCCATTGTTGTTTGACATCCGCAGTGGATAATTCAATGTGGAAAATGCAGTAACTTATAACAGGATAAGCAGTATCAATATGACTGCTTATTGATTTGTTTATTGAACTGCTGCAAGTCCTGCTGATGGCAATGGCATATCGTTCACTTGTACAGCAAGCTTCTTATTCATCTTAAAAGATAACAGAATAGAAGTTTTATTCGGCTGATGAAGATAACATGGTAGTGATGTATCTTATCTAGATACTGCTGTTGAATTAAACAACTGTTTAAATTTTATTAGTTAAAATTAATAATAATTTCTGATTAAAACTCTGATGAGATTGGATAATGAGAGCTGAAAGTGTGTATCAAATGTTTATGTATTTTATTGACTATTTTTTTTTATAATGGTGTAATAGTTACGTTTTAAGAAAATATATAGAAGTATTAACAAGCAGTGAAAAGTACTAGTGAGGTGCTTTTCTGAAAAATAATAAACTCATGCTAGAAATAATGAAAAATTATACAAAATTATGTGTTTAAGTGTGCTTGACACAGTGGTGTCATACTAGACAGCATGCTTTATTTCATCTATATAGTATTTAAATTTAACATTTAAATTTCTCTTGTATCACATTTGCTTTTCATCACGCAATAGATCGGTAAATTATATCAACACTCGCACCTCATGTCACAAAAAAGATGTGTTTAAACCTTTAGCATTTAAACCTGCTGTATCCGGCCAAAATTCTCTTCACACTCTCTGTTCAAACTGGCTGTAATCAGCCGCTAATACCAATGTTTAGACATTGTTCTCAAAATAAATAACATCAATATCTCAAACCTTCGATATTATGTGAGATAGTTATGCGAAATAAAGCTTTTACCATGAAAATACAATAGTATATATAGAGTAATGTAAATGCTAAAGGATTAAACAAAAATAAATTTTTTCATCCACAGAGATGAAATAGAAGTGCCTATATATGTTGAATGTTCCAGAAATGGACTAAATTACAAGTCATCTGAGAACAAGGAGATTGCTTTGTAAATATAATATAGCAATATACAAAGAAAATTTTATATAATCTTTTATTCTTTATTTCAATCAGTAGACTGCAGCTTTGTTGAGGGTCCACCTTGAATTTAGTTGATACTACCAACCCCAGTACTTATATTTTCAAATCTGGCACATATTTTATCAACCTCAGTTTGTCGAACTGCTAAATTACAAGACATAAACACAGACATGGACACACACACACTCACACATATGGATATATATAATATGGATACATATATGTATACAAATATATAAATCTCTCTCTCTCTCTATATATATATATATGTACATATATATATATATATATATACATATATATATATATATATATATATATATATATATATATATATATATATATATATATATATATATATACACAATGAGCTTCTGCAGTTTCCATCTGCCAAAATCATGAAGCGGACTCCTTAGCCACTCAGCTATTCCTACACATTTAATAATTTAACCGTATTTAAAACTTGTGGTTTTTGACTCGGCAATATGTTTTGAAGTTTAACACAATGAGTATATACAATATGGAAGAAGAAGAAGAAGAAGAAGAAGAAGAAGAAGAAGAAGAAATATATAAAAAGAAATTATCAAACTTTTACTGTACTTGTTAGTTGTGTAACATTGCAGTTACTAGAGGTGCTGTCATCCCCCACCCCACCCCACCCTCCCAAAAAGGGACCGCAGTGAAAACAATATGCATTCCTAAAAAGTTTACTGGAAATATTTACCTTTACAGTAAATGTTTTAAAGGACCATATCTAGAAGTGTGATTTTTTTAAAATAATTAATATGGGGCAGATGTGGGCTCTATAAGCCATAGTGAAGGCAATCCATCTAGGAAAGCAGTCGCTCTGAATAAAATCTGTAACAGGTTAGAGAGGAAGGACCCTTAAGTCAGGTGAGACAACCTCTTTAGTGTTGGTGGCATAAATAATACACCTTTTCCATGCTTTAAAGTGGTTTGTGTTTGGAAAAACTTTAAATATGACCAACACAACATATGATGTAGGTATTAAAAGAGAAATCCCACTAAATGTGAGGTTAAACTGTGAATCCATTATACTGTAGTACTTCATCTCTGAGGTATAGAAATAACCAACAATTGCTGGATTTGTTGCTGCAAGGCCATACATTGTTTGGGGGAAATGTAGCCAATTGAATTTGTCTGAGGACATATTCAATACTTATTTTATTAATTCTGGAAGGATGAAAATCAAAGTTGATCTTAGAGATATTTAATATACAGAACAAAGAAGGGTGAAAATAAATACTTTTAGATATTTAGTCTTGCATGCTACTGTCTCTGCTCTGCTACTGCTTCTAATATATTCCATAAATACACATATATAAAGAGATATTTGTCTGCTTATATATGTGTGAGTCTATGTGCATGCACGTATGTGTGAGTGTATGTGCATGCATCTATGTGTGATTTATGTGCATGTAAGTGTGGGAATTATGAAATATGTTTGCACCACTAAGTTTCAATATTTTGGTAAATTCTTCATTATAATATTTTTTTAATTTATTTCAATATTTGAGAAAGATATTTTTTTTTCATGATTTTTAAAATATAGTTAATTATTGGGTTGATAATAATATGTATGCTGTTCTATAAAATATTTACCAAAATGAATCTAGTTAAACACATCAAAAAATGAAAATATCACCAAAAAATACCAGCCAACAGTGCAATACTTTTCTAATCTAATTGCATTCCAAATATCAATAACAAATGTGTTCAAATACCTTGAGATGTCTTGGTGTGATGTCCTTGCACAAAGAAACTTCTTTCTGTGACAAATCCACAGAAGATAGAGGGTAAACAACTTCTCCAATGATTTCATCTCGTGAGAACCTGTCAAAGCTGAGGACAACAAAATGAAGAGTAATACCAGGAAGCTGGTTATAGCTAATACCATAAAATGTAAATGTTTCGTCATAAACTGGATTCAATGTCTTCCTGAGAACCCGAGTCTTGCATTTGTGTTTTTTCTCTGGAAGCAGTTGCAGTTTGATGTATGGATCACACCCTCCTATGCTTGGGTCTCTTGGTGGAAGCTCTGAGGCCTGCATGATTGTCACCAAGAGAGCGTTTTTCTGAGAATCATACTCAGTTGAGAAATGAAGTGTTCCAAGATGTTGTGTTTTCAGGTCATCTTCGTGTTTCTCTCGCATACACTCATCCTTCTCAGGTGTTGCACCATCTTTTTCGTTTTCAATGCTATACTCGGCTTTCACATGGGATGGATCAAATTGTGATGGAAGAGGACCTCCTCCGCCACCACTTGTTCCACTACCACTGCTTTGGCCTCTCTCAGCAAGACTTCCACCAATGTGCTCACCCGAGGAAGGATAGGTTGGGCTTGTTGCTTTTGATTTCATGATAACTTTTCGGGCTGAGGATGTCTTTTTCAAATTTCCATTGTTGCTCTCTTTCAACCCTTTTTTAATGGCTGATGAGAGACGATTCTGTGCATTTTTGGCCAGCCTTCTTTTGTAGCATTTGTAAGCAACAGCTGTAGCTGTGGCAAACATTACCATGACACCAAAGCAAACTCCAACTATGGCACTGGCAGAAACTGAAATATAAAACAAAAAATAATAATTAGTTTATTAGAATTGATTAAGCAGTTTATAGACACATTTAATACCCTTTTTTTTCCCCAGTTGTTCCCTCGGTATTAAAACTTTACTAAATACTTCTTCCCTAGAATTTCATCCCACTTGAAATCGTTTTTTTCCTATGTTCATCCTTTAATTACTAACAGGAAAAAGACTTTAGAGAAACTCTAAGATGTACTAACTTTACCTCACTATTACTGATTCCAGTTTAAAAGGACCTAAATTAGCTTTCAAAACAATCTAATCTAACTAATTAAAAAATCAAGACAAGTTTAGAAGATTGAATGACTTCTTTTTAAGTTAAAAATATCGAGTATTACTTCACTTACTTGCCAAAAAACGTAGACCAAAAACTAATGATGAGGTGAGTTTTAACCCATCAAGTTTAATGCAACAAGATGTCAGTAAGTGCAATCGAACCTAGAACTGTCTGGTTGCAAGTAAATGTTTTTAACCCATCTGATATCAACCTGCCTGAGACTGCCCCTGGTTCTATGAAATAGCACCTCTAATTTTAAACTTTTCATATCTAAATTAAAACCTTTGTGATTTTATGTGAGAACCTTTTGTTATATTCCAAACACTAGACTAATAATAATTTTTTTAATTAGTTGTTTTACTAAATCCCTCCAAATTCATGATTATTTTAAAAATTAAATAACATACATTGATAGTGTGTTTTATTAGAAATATGGTAACATGGGTTAACCATTATGCTTGCAACTCAGCTATCTAAATTTTTTTCAGTGTAACTATAAATCTGTCATCGGAAACTATTTAAAATAGAATAATTGTTCTAAACCATAGAATCAGAATGAGATCAATGCCATGTTTATAACTCAAATTACCTTAACATCTAAATCTGGAATACATAATAGAGATGACAAATACACCATGAAATTTTGTTATCACTACAGGTATTAGTTTGTTATTCCATTCTATTTTATTTCAAGCATAAAGAACCACAAACAATAAAATCTCTCAGTTTAAAATATTAAATACTTGGATTCTAGTTTTATGTATGTTCTTTTGGAGATTATATTACTCAGTGTTTGTATAATGTTGAAGCAATTATCTTCCTACCTAGATTCTTTTTTATTATCATTCATTCATTTGTAAACATTGAAGCCAGTTTGATTATGTGTAATGCACAAAGACATAACATAGAGGCTATTGTAAGATTTTAAATTACTACTGTGAAGTTATTGGTGCCACCTCTAAACCATACAGCCATTGTATCTTAACGGGAATCTCAGAAAAATATGAGTTAAGTATTTGACTTTTACATTTTCATCTTAAATTATCAATCTGTTTAAATTTGAAGATAAACTTTATAATAGGGATGTATATGAAAGCATATATGATATGTTTATGTATAATAAACATTCATAGTGACACTCTTGAATGTTTGTTGAACAGAAACATATATATGTTTTTATATACATCCCTATTAGGAACCACACTATGCTAGTGTTATAGCTAAGTAAACTTTATAATGGTAATGTATTTCACAAAGTTGCAAGGTCTTGTGGTTAGTGTTGAATTCACAATCATAAAGTACTAGGCTCAATTCTAAGTTTTGGTTGTGTATTTATTTTACATTGTCCCAGTTCACTCGGCAAAAAATGAGCCCAAGCAGCAGCAGACTTTCAATCACTTAACATCACATGAAACCAGGCTAAACTCCAGCCTGTATCACACAAGCATTTTACTACTTTCCAAGTCTTTTTTAACTTACCTCTGTATGTAACAGTTTAACCCTTTAGCATTTACATTACTCTATATTTACTATTGTATTTTTGTGGTAAAGGCTTTATCTTAGATAATTATCTTACATAATATCAAATCTATGAGATTTTGATATTACTTATTTTGCGAACAATACCTTAACATCAGTATGAGCAGTTGGTTATAGCTGGTATGAAAAGAAAAAGTGAGAGAATTCTGGCCGGATACAGCCAGTTTAGAGGCTAAAGAGTTAAAGTATATATTTTCTCAATAGTTTTAAAGTCTAATAGCTTATTCATTTATATGTTTATAAAATGGTATTAATGTGTGTGTTTTATATATACAAATAGCAAGTGAATGTGTGCTCAAAACATTTCTATTATATAAAACTTAATATGTTGGTAGGTTTAAATTCATGCTTAACAACAAATAGGGAGAGTAAAAAAACGATGGAATGGATCTTCATCTGTTTTGACGATGTGTGTTGAAATTGTTCAATCAGTGGGATAGCTTGCTCACAAAAATTAACGAGTAGGTGGCTGAGCATTCCACCAACATGTGTACTTTTAACATAATTCTCTGGGAGATTTAGCATGTCACAGTGACAAGGCTGGACCTTTGAATTGCATGTACAATCCATCCAACAGGCTTCCAAACAGTTTCTGCCTACACAATTTCCTTCACAAGGCATGGGCCAACACAAGGCTATGGTAAATGACACTTGCTCAATTTGCCACACAGTAGGACCAAACCCAGGATCTAATGATTGCAAAGTAAACTTATTCACCATTTGACCATGTTGCATTCACAAACAAAAAAGACAGACAGTGCGAGAATTAATGTATGGGTTGAATGAGGAGTATAAATACTGACATGTAAAGAGTGAGAGAGATACAGAGTTGAACAACTGCTAAAATGAGAGGACACTTATAACATGTATAGGGGGTTTAACGCTTATAACATTTATAGGAAGGGCATCCAGCCGTAAAAAGCTGGCCAAACTAAGGGTTGGGAGTACCCTTCGGTTTAGGCCAAAAGACACCTGCACTCAATATGACCATACGTAAGTGGGATACAGACCCGTCAGCCTGTCTGGGTGGTTAGTAGCCCCACTTCAGTACTAACTTGGTCTATGTAGACCCGACCAGCCCTTGCTAGCACAGAAAGCGCTTGTTAAATGATGATGATGATGATGATATGTGTGTATGTGTATATGTGTGTGTGTATGAGAGAGAGAGAGAGAGAGAGAGAGAGAGAGAGAGAGAGAGAGAGAGAGAGAGAAATGACATTTCAACAGAACTCTCCAGAAGTTTTAAAAAATACCTAATAAATCTATTTCAGAAAGAGTGAATGAAGAAATAATGACTCAGAGGAAGAAATGAAATGACAGCCATGGAGGAAAAAATAAAGATAGACAGAGAGAAAGAAAGAAAAAAAAGAGTGGGAAGCTTGTTGCTATGACTATATCAGTGAAGTCTGCATTTTCTGTACAAATAGCTAGAATGAGTTATTGATCTGTGATTATTATTCAGCCTGTATGATGGCGGTGGTAGAGGTGATGTTGGATTGGGATGGAAAAAGGTGGAAAGCAAAACAACAGACCACTATGTGTAATCAAATGAATAAGGAAGAAAAAAATAAGGTTTTAGGTTATATATATACTATATATATATATATATATATATATATATAGTATATATATAACCTAAAAGCTTATTTTTTTCTTATATATATATATGTATATACTATATATATATATATGTATATATATATATATATATATATATATATATATATGTGTGTGTGTGTATATACTATATATATAATATATATATATATATATGTATATATATCTATATATATATATACTATATTTATATATATACTATATATATACTATATTTATATATATATACTATATATATATATACTATATATATGTGTGTATGTATGTGTATATATATATATATATATATATATCATCATCATCATCATCATCATCTCATTTTACGTCCACTTTTCCCTGCTTGCAAGGGTGGGACGGGAACTGATTCTGGCTTGATTTCTACAGCTGGATGCCCTTCCTAACACCAACCTCATTTACAGTGAGTGCTGGGTGCTTTTTTGCCGTGGCACCTCCACGACCACTTTGCAGTGGAATGATAGGGACCCCAATCCCTATCATCTCATTTCTACAGCTGAGTAAACTGGAGCAATGTGAAATAAAGTGCCTTGCTCAAGGAAACAACACATCACCCGGTCTGAGAATTGAACTCACAACCTTTTGATTGCAAGGCCAATGCTCTAACCACTAAGCCATGTGCCTCCATATATATATATATATATATATATATATATATATATATATATATATATATATATATATATATATATATATATATATATATATATATATATATATATATATATATATATATATATATATATATATATATATATATATATATATATATATATATATATATATATATATATATATATATATATATATATATATATATATATATATATATATATATATATATATATATATATATATATATATATATATATATATATATATATATATATATATATATATATATATATATATATATATATATATATATATATATATATATATATATATATATATATATATATATATATATATATATATATATATATATATATATATATATATATATATATATATATATATATATATATATATATATATATATAATGAAGGAAATGTGGTAAGGAACCAGGTGGACCATAACGCACCAAAGTACTCAATACTTAGGGTAGTAGAGTGAGTAATAGGAACGAGTAGGACCCCGACGGCTGAGCTCAAGCCGTTTCGACGGCTAATTCTGAGCCCAGAATTAGCCGTCGAAACGGCTTGAGCTCAGCCGTCGGGGTCCTACTCGTTCCTATATATATATATGGACGGAGGCACATGGCTTAGTGGTTAGATCATTGGCCTTGCAATCGAAAGGTTGTGAGTTCCATTCTCAGACCGGGTGATGTGTTGTTTCCTTGAGCAAGACACTTTATTTCACATTGCTCCAGTTTACTCAGCTGTAGAAATGAGATGATAGGGAATGGGGTCCCTATCATTCCACTGTAAAGTGGTTGTGGAGTTGCCACGGCAAAAAAGCACCCAGCACTCACTGTAAATGAGGTTGGTGTTAGGAAGGGTATCCAGCTGTAGAAATCAAGCCAAAATCAGTTCCCGTCCCACCCTTGCAAGCAAGGAAAAAGCGGACGTAAAATGAAATGATGATGAAATGATGATGTACCTCCCCGGCGGGGAATATATATTACTAAAAATATATACTATATATAAGCTAAAAATGTGTAAATTTAAATACGCATTTACACAATCTTGGCTACATCTATTCTGTATATATTGAGATAACTTTATCATGAATATATGTGTGTGTAACGGTAATGATGATGATGATGATATATATATATATATGTATTTATATATATGCATATGTATATGTGTGTGTGTGTGTGTAAATATATATATATATATATATATATATATATATATATGTATATATATATATATATGTATATATATGCATATGTATATGTGTGTGTGTGTAATCACCATCAGCCTCTTTTAACATCCATTTTTGCATGCTGGCACATATGTCTATGTATACATTTATCTATATAAAGATGTAGATGTAGATAGACATATTCAGGTCTACACATGACTATTCTTTACCTACAAGTTTCTCATGAATACTCAATGTGAACGCCACAGATGACAACTAAGCCCCTCACTAGTTAAGACCATCACTGTTTCAATTCCATGCTGAAGTCATTCTGCTTCACACAAGCCATATCAATCACTACTTCGTCAATCAGAGGCCTTGTGCCAGCATATGGGTGTGGTTTCAAGTCTGATCATGTTCATATTTATATATTTATACTTCTTGATGTTATCTATATTTTATAAAATAAAACACACACACACACACACACACACATGATATATCATCACGGTGAATTGGCAGTATCGGTAGAGGGTTAGACGCCATGCTTTCTAGCATAGTTACGTCCCTTTACAGTCTGAGTTCAAATCCCGCTGAGGTTAACTTTGCCTTTCATCCTTACGGGGTCGATAAAATAAAGTACCCGTAATGTACTGGGTAATTGCTGGCCTTGTGCCTAAAGTAGAAACAATCATTTTCATCATTTTACGTCCGCTTTTCCCTGCTTGCAAGGGAACTGATTCTGGCTTGATTTCTACAGCTGGATGCCCTTCCTAACACCAACCTCATTTACAGTGAGTGCTGGGTGCTTTTTTGCCGTGGCGCCTACACGTCCACTTTACAGTGTGGGCTGGGGGCTTTTTTGCCGTGGCACCTCCACGACCACTTTGCAGTGGAATGATAGGGACCCCATTCCCTATCATCTCATTTCTACAGCTGAGTAAACTGGAGCAATGTGAAATAAAGTGTCTTGCTCAAGGAAACAACACATCACCCGGTCTGAGAATTGAACTCACAACCTTTCGATTGCAAGGCCAATGCTCTAACCACTAAGCCATGTGCCTCCATATATATATATATATGTGTGTATGTATATATATATATATATAAAGAATAAGAAACACTAAAGAGTCACTATGCTATCAATCTAATACATGCTTCAACCGATAGAGATTCATCCCGAGGATGTGAGGTTATAAAATCAGAAATTTTAGAATTTTCTTAAAAATAAAAAATAAATTTTTTCTAAAGAAAATTCTAAAATTTTTATCAGTTGAAACATGTGTTAGTTTGGTAACATATTGACTCTTTGGTGCCTTTTATTCTTTATATATCAGCTCTGTGTGAACCCTACTGCATCAAGCTTTAAACCATCTGGTAGAGTTTATACCCAATAATAGCAACACTGTTATTATTATATATATATATATATATATCATCATCATCATTATCATCATCATCATTTTACGTCCGCTTTTCCCTGCTTGCAAGGGTGGGACGGGTCTTATTCAGCACAGCATCTCTCCACTCGTCACGGTCCTTCGTCATCTCCACCGTGAGCTTCAATGATCTGAAGTCTGTTCTCACCATCTCCGCCCATATTTTTCGTGGTCTACCTCTACCACGTCTTCCTTCAACTGGCATTTCCTGGCACTTCTTCACCCATCGGTCATCCTCCATGCGCATCACATGTCCATACCACCTCAGTCTCCTCTTCCGTACACTACATTCTATCCCTCTCAGACACAGTTTCTCTCTCAACACATTTATGCTGGGTCGTTCATGCACATTTACACTGCACATCCAACGGAGCATGCTTGCCTCATTTCTCTCCAGCCGTCGCATATCCTCTGCAGTTGCTGCCCATGTCTCACTACCATGCAGCATCGCGCTCCTCACACAGGCATCATACAACCAATGCCCATGCTGTAAAATGGAGGGGTAGAGAGGGCCCTTGAGTCTAGTAAGACATCCTCTCTAGTGCTGGTGGCACAAATAAAAGCACCCAGTCCATGCTGTAAAGTGGCGCTGGTGTTAGGAAGGGCATCCAACCAGTGTATCAATGCCAAAACACTTATCAGCACAGCAACAAATAGGAACAACAACAAAAATATATATATATATATATAATCAGTTCCCGTCCCACCCTTGCAAGCAGGGAAAAGCGGACATAAAATGAAATGAAATGAAATGAAAAAAAATATAGAGAGAGAGAGAGAGAGAGAGAGAGAGAGAGAGAGAGAGAGAGAGAGAGAGTAAAATGACAGGAGGCTGGGTTGGTGAAATTCCTTAAAGATTTATTATAAACACTATTCACATTTCAATGAGTTCTGCAGGAACCCGGTGACATCATCAGGTGTTACGAAAATTATCTAATAAAGGAATATAATAATGGTAGACACAATCCAAGGGGCTGAAAAGTAGAGAGAAATGTTTAAAACCTGAAGGCGGCCAGAGTCAGTAGTTGCCAGCCTTGGTGACCACCTTCAGGTCTTAAACATTTCTCTCTACTTTTCAGCCCCTTGGATTGTGTCTACCATTATTATATTCCTTTATTAGATAATTTTCGTAACACCTGATGTCACCGGGTTCATGCAGAACCCGGTCATTGAAATGTGCATAGCATTTATAATAAAACTTTAAGGAATTTCACCAATCCAGCCTCCTGTCATTTTACTCAATAACAATTAACTCCGTTCTCACACCTCCGACAAGATTCAACATAAACAAAGATAGGTGAGTTGCATTACGTTGAGTGCTTTTCCTAATATTACATCACGGTTGAGTATGCGGAATGACAAGTTCTATCCAGTGGTGAACCAACAAACCTAAATGTATATATATAATAATAATACAAGGACATTTTGTAAAGCCTTCATTACGTTTATTGATTGGTGACATGTATTTCGCTATTGATCAGATCTTCAAGGTTCGATCTGTATCGTTCTGGCCCGACTCTGGAATCAAAAGTTCATCGTACCTCTGTTGTAGTAATGACCTCTGTCATTACTACAACAGAGGACCAGATCGATACAGATCAAACCTTGAGCTGATCAATAGCGAAACGCGCGTCATCAATCAATAAACGTAATGAAGGCTTAACAAATCGTCCTTGTATTATTATATGAGTTCAAATCCTGCCGAGGTTAACTTTGCCTTTCATCCTTATGGGGTCGATAAAATAAAGTACCAGTAATACACTGGGTAATTGCTGGCCTTGTGCCAAAAGTAGAAACAATTATTATATTAGCTCTAGGTGGTGAATTGGCAGTATCGGTAGAGGGTCGGACGCCATGCTTTTCAGCACAGTTACGTCCCTTTACGGACTGAGTTCAAATCCCACCGAGGTTAACTTTGCCTTTCATCCTTATGGGGTCGATAAAATAAAGTGCCAGTAATGCACTGGGTAATTGCTGGCCTTGTGCCAAAAGTAGAAACAATTATTATATTAGCTCTACACCTTGCTACTGACGTGAACCTAAACATAGAGTGCTCACCTGGGTGAACCTACACAGTAACTTCCTCACACACTAACACCTCACACTGACACCACCATTGTAAATATTACTACATTTGCCAACACTAAAAATATAAGCAGTAGCAATATTTTAAATTTGTCTCAGCCAGACATTCATTTCCCGCCATTACCAATGACTGCAGGTGTTAAAGCCGCCACCCCCACCATCACCACCACAGCGACAACCCCACCTCCACCACCACCACAGTGACAACAGAAACAAAAGAAAAAAATAAATTAACTCGTGATATCGAAATGAATTCAACCAAAATGAACTCTTCCACACCGAACACCACTGACGCCACCACAAATGAAACTAAAATTAACAATAACAAAAATAACGATAACAACAACAGCAACAATGAAATTAAGAAAACTACCCTGAGTTTTGCCAGAGTAGCAAAACAGTGCGAAGCGATCCAGGTAACTCAGGAGGAATTAGAAGAAGCCAAAAGAATGGTAAAGAAAGATGGGTACAGGGTCAGCCTCACCCCCACCCACCCCCACCCCCACCCACACCTAATAAAATGGAGCATCGTCGCCTATGCACCGTGTCTTATCGGACAATTAACATAAAATCGCGCCGAGTGGAACGGGCATCCGAGTCCCAAATCCAAAAAAGCTTTGGGACATGTGTGGGCAAAAAAAACACACATCAGACGTGGGCAGAAATATGGAACCGTGAACGTGTTCTTTGAAACACCACAGGAGGCCAGAGAACACTCCATGGCCCCATTAAGAAGTGACGACTTCACACTCGTCCCAAGCTATTGTGGCCAGAGACTTGTGAAGATCAGGGTGACCAACGTTCCACCGGCCATCGAAATTCCCTGGCTAATGGCGGCCGTCCTCGCCGGCATCGAGGCCAACACCAAGATAATCGAAATAGCGAAAGAAAAGCAGGAGAACTGGTCCGGATCTGGGATGGAGCTCCTGATCCAAGCGGACCATAAAAGCATTGAGGAGATCCCAGAGGTAATAGACCTCACTGACGGCAGCCACTTCACGGTAATCGTCGAGGGCAGAAGGCCTAGGTGTGTCGTTTGTGGTGAAAGAACCCACCTAAGGGCTTTCTGCCCTCAGGCTAAATGGTTGAGGCCACCTCTCTTACCCACCCCAGTGACTCAACCATCAACACCACCAGCAGCAGAAATGGCAGCAACAACTGTAGCAGCAACAACAGAAGCAACTGTAACAGCAACAACCCCAGCAACAGTAGCAAAACCAACACCACCACCACCCAACGCGCCAGAACTGGCACCAGCGCCTACACCATCCACCACGCCACAACCAAAACCAACGCCTGTGTAGGATTTTCCACTCCCCGGCTTATCGCAACTGGAGACAGATTGTGACGACGAGGAGTGGGAAACAGTATCAGGAAAAAAGAAAAAAAGAAACCAAAAAAGAAAAAATTCTCTTCCTTTCCCCCTCCAAAAACAAAATACAGAGGGAAACAAATAAATTATCAAACAAAAAAGTTAGGACAGATATGCCACCATCCACACCAGCATCACCAACCCCATCACCACAAACACCAACACCATCACCATCATTAACCCCAACACCACCATCACCAACACCACAAAAGTCACCAAAAATCGTAACAGAAACAAACCCACAACAAACGCAAACAAAACAAAACAACCAAAACGATACACACTACACAGCATTAAATTTGAACAACAACCAATTACTACACTACATGCAACACAACACCAGCATCACAGAAAAAGACTACACAACAACCCAAAAGTTCACACCACCTCCACACATACAAATCACTCGCATCACACAGAAAACGTACACGACACTAAAACAAAAATTCCCCAAAGACATCGGAGACTTCCGACAAACACTCTCCAGGAGGATTTATAAGGACATCCTTCCTGAGGAGGCCACAAGCAGTGAAAAGGATGGACAAACCATCCTTCCTCTACGAGAAGTAAGGTAAGTGGTCTTTCCCATCTTTTCCACTCCATTTCAACATGACCAGACTCAGAATAGGCAGCATAAATGCGCGTGGCTTGGGGTCGTCATGGAAGCAGGGCCACCTGCTCAACGACCTCAGGTCACTAAACATAGATGTAGTGGCCATCAGCGAGACCAGAATCTCCGAAGCACATGCCTTCGCACCGGTCTTCGGCGGCTACGATGTGTACGCATCTCCCAGCCGACCTGTATCGGGGGGAGGAGTTGCTCTGCTTTTTCGGAGAGGCTGCGTTGTCAGAGCTAGGGTGCGTGCTCTCAGACACGAGGGGACGAAAGCCGTTCAATGGGCCCGAGTGGCGGAGGCGCGTCGTGGCAACAAAGCCACGATCCAGTCTTTGGTGGACCACGACGGGCGCATGCTACTCGATCCCGGGCAAATGTGTGAAGCTTTTCAGCGACACTTCGCTCAACTGTTCGGGGGCAGTGGCGGGCCGGATCGAGGGATGGACTTTAGTGTCTACCTCGACGGACTGCCGCGGCTCTCGGCCACTGAGGCGGAGTGTTGCGAAAAGCCGATAACAGCCGCTGAAGTACGGGAGGCAATGACTGGCTGCACAAGGGGTAAATCGCCTGGTTTGGATGGTCTGCCCTATGAACTTTACGTACAAATGCCAGACTTGTTCGGAGGCCTCTTGGCGGACGTCTACTGCAACTGGCAACAGAACGGGAGAATTCCCAGCTCTGTGAGCCGAGGAGCGGTGGCGCTGCTGAGAAAGGATCCGAACAAGGAGGACAACATAGATAATTTTAGGCCCATAACTCTGCTAAACACAGAGTTCAAGATTTTGGCCAAGGTGCTAGCAAAGAGGTTGGCGCTTGTCGTTGGTGGTCTGGTGGGAGAGGCGCAGACATGCGCCATTCCCGACAGATCCATCCACGACAACCTCCACCTCATGCGATACATCGTAGAGAGGGTATCTAGGGAACCTGGCACGGGTGGGTCTTTGATCAATTTAGATCAGTCGAAAGCCTTCGATACGGTCGACCATCGTTACCTAGCGGCAGTCCTGAGGGCGGCTGGCTTTGGGCCCGTCTTCAGAGGCTGGATCGCTGCCATGCACAGCGACATCTGCTCTGTAGTGAGAGTGAACGGTCACCTTTCGGAACCGTTCAACATCATGCGCTCGGTCCGCAAGGATGTCCCCTCTCGTCCCTATTGTATGTATTGACTCTCGAGCCGTTACTGCACAAACGACGTTGAAGGAGGTCCCGCGCGAACTAGGATGCGGAAGATCCGTGTCAGCATATGCTGACGATGTCACCGTAGTGGTGTCGAACGCCAAACACATCGAGGCGATCGGCATTACACTAAGAGAATACGAAGCGGTGACAGGAGCAATGATCAACCAGGAAAAGTCAGTGGGCCTGCAGCTCGGCACCTGGAGAGGCAGGTCCATGCCGTCCAACAGCGTCGTCGGGCGCTGGACGGACGGACCGGTTAAATTGCTAGGGTTCTGGTTCGGTCCAGACCTCCAGACGGACAAAAACTGGGACGAGGTGACGAGCAGGGTGGCTTCTCTCACCCAGAAATGGGCCGAGAGGAAGCTATCCCTGAAAGGTCGAGCGGAGGTGGCTAACGCGTACATCGCGTCCGTCATCTACTACCGCCTGACCGTCGTACCTTGTCCTAAGCCCCGCCTGACTGCGCTGGAGCGTTTGCTCTTTCGCTTCTTGTGGAAGGGACGCACTCCGATGGTCAGGCGGTCCATCTGCTGTCAACACCCGCTACGTGGAGGGCTGGGCATGCCGTGGCTGATGATGCGCAGGCACGCGCTCAGGCTACGACATCTCCACCTCTTCCTCGACGGTGATCAGGTGTGGTCGCCGTTTGCTAGACACGTTTTTCCCCAGCTCGTCTCCTTGACGGAGCTGCAGTCCTGAGTCAAGCGAAGACCGAGAGGGAGCGCTTGGAGACTGGAATGTCTTCAGGCGCTCACAGCCCTCGACCAATCGGGCAATGTGATTGGTGGAAACTCCACCTTGGCGTTCTATAGGTAAGAGCGACGACGTACTTGGAGAAACTCTAGGCATCGACGAAAATCAACTAGCCAATCTCTTCGGAAGGACTTTCGGGCCGGGGCCTATGGACAACTTCCAGAAATCCCTGGCCTGGCAGTGCTACCGGGGTGCTTTGCCAGTTCGGGATAAACTCTACAGGCATGGAGGTGCCGTCAGCCGGGCATGTCCGAGATGCGCGCAGGGCGACGAAACCGTCCTGCACCTACTCATCCAGTGTCCGAGCATTGCTGACTTGTGGGTTTATGTCGAACACCTGCTGTCACGTGTAGGACGGATCCAGCTATCAGCTGAGTCCATCGTGAGGATTACCCCGCCCTCTTCCTTTAGCCGGGAAGGGCAGGCAGTTTTTATCTGTCTGGTGGCCATGGCGAAAGAGATAGTATGGTGGACACGTTTGAAAGGGCTGAAGACGAGCACTTACCTCTTCGGTGATGCCCTGATTAACTTTTTCAAATTTCATTTGAAAAGGAAAATCAGGGTAGAGAGGGAAGTGCTCTTTTCCCAGCATTTTGTTGAAAGATGGGTGAGAGAAGCAAGTATGGCCCGAATGAATGGGCCTTCTCTGAGTATGTGTCTGTAAATTAAAGGTGGAAAACTGGGAGAGGGCACTTGCCCTGGTGGTCAGGGTCACTGTGGTCTTTTAATGGGCTTTCTCCACAAATGTCCCTCGGAAGTCTCCCCTCTATTGGGGAATTTTTCTTTGTTATTTTATTACATCCTCTGTTTTTTACACGCAGAAATGCCCATTTGTATCGTCCTGTATTGTCCTGTACTGTCCTTAATGTCTACTTTATGTAAACCCTTGTGGTTAATAAAGAAATCATTATTATTATTATTATTATTATTATTATTATTATTATTATTATTATTATTATATACACACATGGCTTAGTGGTTAGAACATTGGCCTTGCAATCGAAAGGTTGTGAGTTCAATTCTCAGACCGGGTGATGTGTTGTTTCCTTGAGCAAGACACATTATTTCACATTGCTCCAGTTTACTCAGCTGTAGAAATGAGATTATAGGGCCTGGGGTCCCTATCATTCCACTGCAAAGTGGTCGTGGAGGTGCCACGGCAAAAAAGCACCCAGCACTCACTGTAAATGAGGTTGGCGTTAGGAAGGGCATCCAGCTGTAGAAATCAAGCCAGAATCAATTCCCGTCCCACCCTTGCAAGCAGGGAAAAGCGGACATAAAATGAAATGATGATGATGATGATGACACACACACACATATATGAAAAGAATTTCACAAAGAAAAAGAAGCATCGGGAATAATGAAGCAAAGCAAAATAGCATGAAACACATCAAACACAGCATCCAGCTGCCACTAGATGAGTGATTGAGATTTTGACACAGACAAGATCACTATCATATTCCAGTGTTGTAGTAGGTGTGATTACAAGGCAGCTCGGGAACAATGTAAAGAAGACATGACAACAACAGAATATACATAAATACAGATAGAAAAGCTATATGACTTGGGTAATCAACAAGATAACTGTCTTTATACAGGTCACAAGGGCAGCTGTTCAGGAATGTAATACTTGAAAACTCAAGAAGTAGTAGTATTTTTTTCTACATAATGATAAATATCTTTAATTAATTTTCAGATCTTATTCGTCCCTCGTCAGAAGACCTGTATAGCATTTAATCAAGGAAACATGGATTTGATGTCCATTTTAAAATGATACTAGGAGTGAATGAGTAGATATACTCATCAAATACATGTTTCCTTGTGGTTGATTGGATGATATACACATCTACTGGTGAGGGTCAAATAAGATCAGGAAATCGATTAAAGATGTTTATCATTTTTTTCAATTTACAAGGAAATTCATATTTTCTGGCATGATTACATTCCTACATATTATATATGTGTATATCTAATATATGTATATATTTATAGACATTGGTGCAGTCTTGGTTACACCCTCTGTACTTATACAGTTATAACTTTATCATACACTGCTAGTGTACTTCTTACTATATACATATAACAGTCAATCGATTTTCGTCAAATCGGACCGAGGAAACAATACTTCCATTGGTCTTTCCAATTGCTAATACTATCTATCGGTTGCAACTCCAGGTAGAAGGAGCAACGTGAAATAAAGTGTTTTGCTCAAAGACATAACGCATCAACCGGTCCGGAAATTGAACTCACAACCTCACGATTGCGAATCCAATTCTCTAAACTCTCAGCCACGTGCCTTCACATATATATATGTGTGTATATATATATGTGTATATATATGTGTGTGTGTGTGTGTGAATGTATGTATATATAAATAACAAAGGTGCACATGAAAAAGTTAAAATGCCTGGGATGAATTAACAAAGGCATCTATATCTCGCATCTGACATCCCCTGGGCAAAGCAATTTTGTACATAAGGTTGGTATTGATTAATCTTGAGCCCAGAACAAGCCACCAGAAAGATGTATATGAGAGATCACAACAATATAGTGTCAGGGGACAACAAGAGAGTGTCTTTTGACTAGCACAGCAAAGTGTGTACAGAAACGAATAACAATAAAAAGTCTTACAAGTAGAAACAGGACAGGATGTATGTATGTGTGTGTGTATGTATGTATGTATTTATATATATATATCATCATCATTATCATCGTTTTATGTCCATTCTTCCACGCTAGCATAGGTTAGACGGTAAGATTGAAACCCTGACCAGGATCACCACCGTCTCTAACACCTACCACTAGGCCAACGAGACAACTATATATATATATATATTCTCCTCATGATCATCATTATCATTCAATGTCAGTTCTCCCATCTAGCAAGGGCTGAATGGGTTGTAACAGACCAAGTCAGTACTTAAACAAAGCTACTCTCATATCAAATGGTCTGAGGGGCTGCATCTCACTTACATATGTTTTCACACTCTATCTCTCCCAACAGTCTGGCCCAAGTGCATTAGAAATATATTATGTGACAAATGTATTACCTCAGGTACTGTATGAAGTTGTGTTAGTGATTGCATGATGGCAACATTACATAATAATTGTTTCTATCTTAGGCACAAGGCCAGCAATTACTCAGTACATTACTGGTACTTTATTTTATCGACCCCGTAAGGATGAAAGGTAAAGTTAACCTCGGCGGGATTTGAACTCAGATCATAAAGGGACGTAACTCTATGCTTCAAAACATGGTGTCCGACTCTCTACTGATACTGCCAATCCACCAACCCTTGGTGACATTACATAATAATGTCACAGAAATATGTATTACTGTGAATTGCGTAATAAAATGAATTATGGATGCCTAGCCTTTGCATTTTTATCATTGTATTGTATATATATATATATATATATCATCATCATCATCATCATCATCATCATATATATATATATATATATATATATATATATATATATAAATATATATATATATATCAGAATGGATGCAGTAAAAGCCAGTTAGACCATTACTCACCAGAGTACTTGATACTTGGGGTAGTAGAGTAGGGAACATGAAGGATCCAGGACCCCTGCTGCTGAGCTCCTGCCATTTCAACAGCTAAAGCTGAACTGTTCGGATCTAGCTGTTGAAACGGCAGGAGCTCAGCTGTAGGTCCCAAATCTTTCATATATATATATACATATATATATATATACATATACATATATGTCATACATTTTATTATTTATGCTGTTGACAATACCTATTACTCTAAGTAAAAACAAAGATGAATTTGATGTTTTTTTCTTTTCTAGGGAAATTTACCACATGTCCAGGAAACTTCAGTGTAATTGACTAAAATATTAAAGCTGACTGCTTTGACTCACACCCACTAGAACCAATAGCTATGTATTACACACAGACATACACATACATGTGTTTATATATATATATATATATATATATATATATATATATATATATATATATATATATATATATATATATATATATTTCATTACAGATACAGTAACGAAAGGGCTAAAATGAGCATTATATGACTCAAGTGACAAACAGTGTCTTATTGATGATGATGGTTCTCTCCCTATCCAAACTCCTCCTGGAGGCACATGGCTTAGTGGTTAAAGCATTGACCTTGCAATCGAAAGGTTTTGAGT
Organism: Eledone cirrhosa; assembly: GCA_964016885.1. Taxonomy (NCBI): domain Eukaryota; kingdom Metazoa; phylum Mollusca; class Cephalopoda; order Octopoda; family Eledonidae; genus Eledone; species Eledone cirrhosa. The sequence goes on from OZ024745.1 coordinate 46,264,966, forward strand.
TCAATTCTCAGACCGGGTGATGTGTTGTTTCCTTGAGCAAGATACTTTATTTCACATTGCTCCAGTTTATTCAGCTGTAGAAATGAGATGATAGGGACTGGGGTCCATATCATTCCACTGCAAAGTGGTCGTGGAGGAGCCAAGGCAAAAAAGCACCCAGCACTCACTGTAAATGAGGTTGGTGTTAGGAAGGGCATCCAGCTGTAGAAATCAAGCCAGAATCAGTTACCGTCCCACCCTTGCAAGCAGGGAAAAGCGGATGTAAAATGAAATGAAATGAAATGAAAAGGAAATATATATATATATATATATATGTGTGTGTGTGTGTGTGTGTGTGTGTGTGTGTGTGTGTGTGTGTGTGAAGTATTTCCGTCGGAAATAACATCTGCCTTCAAGAAACCACTGGTAAATGAAATAATTATCTTATGTTGTTTATTACATAACTAATATATATATATATATATATATATATATATATATATACAATGGGGCAACTCGTCTAACCCATGCTATCATGGAAAAATGGACATTTAATGGTGATGATGATATATATATAGTTGAAAATTAACGAAAAAAACACAGGAGGCAATTGTACACAGTTATATTAGGTTCATGCTTGGTGGAAGTTAAGGTTTTAACTTTTCGGACAGAAATCCTTCATCAGGAAAGTTTGGATAGGGGGAGAACCGAAACTCCGAGGAGGAGTTCGGATAGGGAGAGAACCATCATCATCAATAAGACACTGTTTGTCACTTGAGTCATATAATGCTCATTTTAGCCCTTTCGTTACTGTATCTGTAATGAAATAATTTGTATTTTGATTAATTAATGAAAAATAAAAGACCTGGCTATTACAATAAATAAATCGAGTAACTCTAGACAAGTTTCTTCACTGATTTTATAATCTAATGAGACTTCTCTCTCAAGCAACCAACCACACAATTATAAATATAACATGTATATATTTTCAACTTGATTGAAGCAATTAGATCACAGCATAGCACATGTTTGGACTTGTTACTTATCTGATAGTATGTCATATGATAATGTGTCATGGTCGGGATGCAGCCTGACTTAAACCTTGCATGTAAAATTAAGTTGACAGAAACTGTTTGGAAGATGTACTGTGTTTGTAATTCAAAGGGTCAACCTTTTTATTACACACTGTGTATTATGTCATGCTGAATCACCCTGAGAATTATGTCATAGGTATACATGTCTATGAAATGCTCAGCCAACATTTACACATTAATTTCATGAGCAGGCTAAACCATTGATCAAACAACTAGAACATTGATCATTGAAACCAATGGAGATCTATTATTTCCTGAGTTTCATGTGACTTATTTGATAATATGCCATATGAGCTTTATAAAACATGTAACTTAGTAACTCGAGTAGAATTTTGATAAGTAACACTAAATATTCTTAATAATAGTGCCATTATATGCTGAACAATGTAAAAAATTAATGGACGTGTATATTCATTTCAAGTGGAGGTGCATGGCCTAGTGGTAAGGGTGTTGGACTTATGATCATAATGTCATGAGTTTGATTCCTGGACTGGGTTGTGCATTGTATTCTTGAGCAACATTGCTCCAGTATACTCAGCTGAAAATAAGTATCAGCAATAGCTGGGGATTTAACCCTGCGATCGACTTGCATCCTATCCAGCATGGGAGTCTTGTACACTCAGTTGCTTACTGCCATGGAAACCAGGATAAGCATCAGCCTGATGAAATTCTGAGCTCAAGACAGGCTTTTGTTTTAGTATATATTGTAAAATAGATACACCATATCCCTGCATGTCAGAGAAATTAACTAAAAGGTTTATCTCCAGGAAGAGCATCTAACTGTAAAACATTGCTTCAAAATGAACCTCATCAATGAGTATAATTAAACCTGTTATATGGCTCACAAGCCTAACCTCAGCTTTAGCAGAGTGAGTGACTTTAATGGCTTTAAAATGTTTGTTATTGTTGTGAAGTACCTTATAGTCTTACAAAGTTTTAAAGAGAAAGATTGATAAGATTGGAACTAGTGGCAAATATATTGAGGTAAGTAGTCTGAAAACTAAATAATAAATGGCATTTATTTAGTCTGTGAGATGACTTGTGGCTTCTAATTTTGGCATAACAAATTTAATCAATTTTGACAGGTACTTTCTTAAATATTTTATTATATTAGATATTATTAAAACATCTATTTTTCAAAATTTACTATAAATTGTTTTTAATAATACAATGTAATAACATTGGTTTGTTTAAATTCATTACAAATTAAAAATATAAAGACAATTGGAACTGCTAAAACAAATTAATTAGTATCTAACACAAATTAAAATTCATTATACAGAAATCAACTGTGTGCTAGCATATTTGATGTAGTAAACCAATACATTTTAATTAATAAAATTTAAAACCTTAGTGATAAGAACAGTTATTGAATGACTCATTCTGAGAAAGAAACATTGGGGAGACAACCCTAATTTTGAATTGATTAAAACTAATTAAGCATAGAATACAGTGTGTCTGATCTTTAGCAGCACCATAACAACTCCAGGCATATTTTAGTCTTATTAGACTTTATCCATGAAACATAGTTTAACTGTGACTTTGATCTGAAGGAAGAGTGGCGAAGATCTTGGAATGAGTCTAAATTTGCCAACCAAGGCCTCATCCAGGACCCCACATCTGAAACCAGCTGGCTTTGACCTTCCTAGAAAGCAATGAGTGTCTGTTAATTGGATCTGCACAACACATCACAGGACAGCCCATCATCTCCATCGATAGTAAATGAAAGACAGCACAGCATGTGACTGCGAGGACCCTGACCAGACAGTGCAACATGTTGTTTGGGATTGCCCCCTCAGACTTTTTCGGGGTGGCTTGGGGGCAATCCATTGCACTACAAATGACTCGATCTGTCTCACTAACCATTGTGCATATGTCATATGAAAAGAAGAAAACAGTGATTGAAAAATTTTTTAATAACTAGTCAAATTTCAGGAGTTCATAATTATTTTAAAATTCTAACAGCTTGTTTTTATAGAAGGAAACTAATGATTGTATTGGTCGTCCATTTGTTGTTACTATCTGCTGGTCACAACTCTTGGCAGAAGCAACGCTGTTTTACTGGTGACAGGAGATGGGATTTGAACTCAGAATATACAGTCAAAACAATTTTGCCAATCCATAACCTCTGAACTCATATATTATTTATCAATCCCGAAACAGTGAAAAGTAAAGTTGAGTTCAGTTGGATTTGAACTCAAAGAGCAGAGAGCCAGAATGATTGGTGCAAAGCATTTAATCTAACACCCTAACAACATGGAAAATTTAATAGGAGTGGAAATGGGCATTGTTGAGAGGCAGAGATGTAGAGGATAGTGAAAAATGGAGAAGTTTGTCATGGAGCCCACAAAGCTAAATCCTGCTTTAGCAGGAAAAACGGCCATAAAATGGTTGTTGTATAACAACTCTGTCAATTTACTGCCTTAAATTAAGAATTGAAGACCATTGTCTGCCTTTGAATAATCAAGAACTAATCAGAAATAGGGATTAAAATTAATAAGCTAATGTATGTGTAATATTGGTTTCTTGTAAAATGCATGTGTTCCAATATTCATTAGTAATATAGGGGAAATAAGGCAGATCTAAATAAGAATTAAAATTAGTTGACAGTATTGGTTTGCTAAGAACTTATAACCAGAAGATTAAAGAGAGGTTTAACTGAAAATTGATAGTAATTATTTCTGTATTATGGCTTTGTGACAAAGCTGGAAATAATGATCTCTCTATAATAAACTACAGACTTAGTAGAAGTAAAAATGATAAAAATAAAACCATAATCTTTCTCATGATAATTGCAGATATTTGTGATATAAATGTTACAAAAATAGTCTTAGTTGATCTAACTAATGTAATAGTTTTAAACAGAATACAACTATTACATTTTCATAAAAATTATAGAATTAGCATAATATAAAACAACTGAAACCCTTGTGGAAACCAATTTGTAAGGCTGACTAATGACAGAGATAATAGAAATGATAAAGAACAATGAGGATTGATGGGTGACATGCAGTACTGGAGAAGACTCACCTACCAGCTTAAAGGTTGTGACCTGACCCAGTCATACCTTTCTCCTCTATTGCTATATGGTAGCTATTCTCATCATCACTGTATAACCCCACCCCCACTCTATCCAGGATTAACTCTCACCTCTCTTAAATCCCAATACTCCACTCTATACAAGGTCACCTCTATCTTATCTAGGATTTACCCCCAACACTCTCAAATTCTAATGCACTAGTCATAACTCTCTAGTTACTGTTCTCACAGAACCCCCAATACTGCTGGGGATCACCCCTTCCCTTCCCACTCTTCACCCTGTCCAATCCTACTATACTCTGCCATACATATATGGCATACTTTCTTCACATCTCCTACCTGCTCTCACTCATGACACCATACTTATCTTCCTTTTTACTTTCCTTGGTGCTATTACCCACATAGGGTAGAGAGGGCTCTTCAGTTGAGTAAATGACCAACAATCTCTCTAGTGTTGGTGCCACAAAAAATGCACCCACTACACCCTGAGGTGGTGGCAGAGGCAGTGGAGGTGGTGATGATAAGGAGGAAGAGGATTCATGTTGAGATAGAATATATATTTCATAAATTAATTGTGTAACATTAAGCCAAATAAAATATTGTTGACAACTGCCAATCCTTATTCTAAGATAGGTTAACTTAATGTTTCAATGTTAAATAAACAGATGTGATAATGTCTAAATAAGCAAGAAGCTTTGCTATTGTGCATTGATGAGCTTAATGAGCTTAACTACAAGAATAGCAATATAAGTTAAACTGAGACACAACAATTTATCATCATCATTGCAACCACAGTTGAATATTCCTGACAGAGTTTCTCCACAATTTAAGATTTTCCATTGCTCCTGGTAACTGGTTTGTATAGTCTGAGAGTTGATCAATGAAGATTCAAGTAGGTCTTCCTCTTCTGTGTCTTCCCTGAGTTGGTTCCCACAATAGTAGCTTGTGTATAATTTCCTGCCTACTTCTCCAGCAATGTCCTGCAACAACTAACTTTTTATCCAAGTAAGAAATATTTTTCTCTTCTTCAAGATCAATTTCATATACTAATGAATAAATGTGTCATAAACAAATCTTGCTATTGCCATATTCTTTCATGAAATACAATTGTGAAATGGATAAGAATATAAACTACTGACACAAAGATCATAATTCTAAATCTAGCTTCAGGAGTAGTATTGTGTCTCTGAAAAAGTACTTAGCTTTACTTGCCAAGCAATAAATTATCTTAACAACCAAGCAATAAATTATGGCTTATTTGTTTCTAGATATCAACAAGAACAAAAAAATAGATACTGTAAGCAACACAAAATCCTCTTAACGATTTCTGCCACAGTTCAAATTGTTCATGAATGCAAAATATTGGACACATCACCAGTGTGTATCCTGAGTCACTGGGTGTTTTGGGTTATACAACATACTATCTAAATGAGATTGATCAAGCCTCAGTCTGTGGCAAACTGGCATACATACTACCCTCAGCTGCCCACATCTACTGGCATACACCTAGTCCTCCACTCATTCCTGCATCAGTTTTCCTCCTATTCCTGGTACTTTGCTGTTCTCTTCCTCAAATGATCCTTTGATTACCCTCTTCTCCCAGACAACAGTTAGTTCCAGTAACATGAGCTATTTTGTCAATATATTCTTGATTCCAAATGCGGAGACACTTATATATTTACATGTTGAAAAATCTGCTATCAATTAATCAAAAATCATAGAGCTTAGGTGACAATTAGGTTAGGTTGCCTCCAGCTATTATTGAAGGCCTTCAAAAATTACTTTAATCCCTATTGTAGTCATAGCTAGGTTAATAGAAGATTAAGTTGGACACAAGAACATATAAAGAACACAGGTGTAAATGTAGAGAACAACTGGAAAGGAAATTATCTATTATATCATTCATGACATTTTTCATAAAGAGCCTTCTATCAACAAAATTCACACAAATCATGTGACCATAAATGTTATCCAATGTTAATAGACTATTTCCTGGGAGCATAACATAAATAGTATTCACCAATGCAAAGATAATTCACAAAGCTCTATCTCATACTTGTAAATCTAGAAATGAATTTTGTTTGTCTGCCTCTAGCAAACAATGTGAGGGAGAGCAATGGTTCATAGATAACATAATGTTTGTATAGAGAGTATATTATGTGTATGTAAAGAAAACAAGATGTAGGTATAGAACATATATTATGTAGATGTTGAAATGACTAGATGTACGTATTGAGAGTATAGGATTGAAAGCTATATTTACAATGTTACAGTTTGAATGGAGATGAACTTTAACACTTTAGCATTTAAACCAGCTGTATCTGGCCAGAATTCTCTCACCTCTTTCTGTTCAAACCAACCATAACTGACTGCTCATACTGATGTTAAGTTATTGTTCTCAAAATAAATAATATCAAAATCTCATATATTCGATATTATGTGAGATAATTATGTAAGATAAAGCCTTTACTACGAAAATAAAATAGTAAATATAGATTAATGTAAATGCTAAAGGGGTAAGAAATTAAGTTTCTTAAATAAGAATCTACAGAATTAAGGCATAAAGAAATGAGATTGTATACACTTCCACTGTATGTCAACATAGAAAAATAAGTGTTGATTTGAAGACAATTATGATAGCAATCATAATTATGATGTTGCCCAACATATTCTTTAACCTTTTTCTCCCAACTCTTTTATTGTGATTTCTTTTTTCTGTTAGACATCTCTATAGAGATATTTCCAGTAAGCTATAAATGTGAACATTTATTTCAGCAGCTACTTTTGCTCTGTTGTATACTAATGGCACTGTTTAATAGCTGTCAATCTATCAAGTACTCAATCAATTCTATAATACAAACACAATTTTTAGACATATTCTCCCATGCTAGCATGGAAAAATGGACGTTAAATGGTGATGGCGGCGGTGGTGGTGGTGGTGGTGGTTCTCAAGACGTACTAAAAGATTGGTAGGTACAGAAATGGTTATACAAAAATATAATCACAACTTCTCCAGTATTTGTGACATTATGCTGCTGACTCAAGTAGTAACACACTAACCCATCCTTTTAAAAAATTGAATCAGTAAATAATTATATACATCACAAGAGTAAAAAATAATCTTAAGATTTGATTGAATCTACCATTTTAAATAAGAATACTATTTGATTTATTTGATTTGTTGCTGGTTAGTTAATTTTCTTACTCAAAGAATTCAATTTTAGACGTTTTAAATCTATTTATAAAAATCAATTGATTTAGCTTTTTAGAAAGAACTCCCGGCAGACATTTTAAAAACAGATAACCATGTTAGACAAAAATAAAACAGTGTTAAAATAATGATTAAACTAATGTCTTCAGGAATGTTAAGGTTTACAAACACAACAATATACATATATATAGATATATGTATGCAAAAAGTAAACAGAAACAACACTGTACAATGAAGAAATATATTAGTTTAATGCTTGATATAGAAGGAAAATAGTCTTTATGTTTCAGACACTATTCCTTCATATGTTTTTTACTGGTTTCAGTCATCATTAGTTTAATGTTTATTCATTATTTAAAGACAAGACTCAGTTTCATCGTAATGGAGGTTAATTGAATGAACCGTATTTTATTGACTTCAAGAACGTAAAGAGCTACATCAAAAGATTGGCAGAATTTGAACTCTCAAAGTATAATGGACATATGTAAATACTGCAATGGAATTTGGCTTCTTGCCTCCTCCTCCTACTACTAATACTACTACTACTACCACTACTACTACTACTACTGCTGCTGTTACCACTACTACTACTACTACTATTACTACTACTACCACCGCTACTACCACCGCTACTACTACCTTTACTACCACCTCTACTACTACCTCTACTACTACCACTACTACTACTACTAATACTACTACCACTACTACCACCACTACTACTACTACTACCACTACTACTACCACTACTACTACTATCACTACTACTACTACTACTACTACTGCTGCTGCTACTACTACTACTACTACTACTACTACTACTACTACTACTGCTACCACTACTACTACTACTACCACTACTGCTACCACTACTTCCTCTTCTCAATCTTTGTCATTCCACCATTTAATGATATGATGATGTTACCACCATATATAACTGTTGCTGTTGATGCTGCTAAAGATGATGATAAGTGGGGAGGAGAAGAAAGTGGAGATCTTTCATGATAATTGTGAAGGTGAGGATAAGGATGAAGATACGAGATAGCGGAAGTGATTGGGAGGAGGAGAGGGAGGTGGTGAAGGAATAAAAGTATGATTGGGGAGAAGGACAGTATGTGTGGGCCAACAACCACCATAGTTTATAAAAAGTTCATAGTGAAGAGAGAAAAAATAAACGAAACAAGATACAGGAAAAGAATATTAGAAGATCTGATATTTAACTTGACACTTTTAAAATGTATTATCTCTTGCTAGGAAGATAATGTATTTCAAAATCTCACTTGCAACTGAACATAGACAGTGAGGAGGAAGCCTCGTGATATAAGGAGGCTGTTGCAGCAGGTGTCTCAGGCCATTCTCTGCAGTAATGCCATTGCCATTTTGTTTGCGGGGTGCAACTGAGGTACCGCTCGGTATGTGTGCATGTATATGTGCACATGTTTATTTCGGTATATATGTGTGTGTGGTTGTTCATTTAAGCTTCATGTCTTTGCCCCATAATAAACAAACATAATGAATAAAAGACATTGATGATCCCATCTCAGTTATCACTTCATACACTTGTTGACCTCGCCTTCTATTCTCAAATATCAATAAAAATAGTGAGAAATAGCTGACAAAATTCTCATCAGATCCACATACTGCTATTGGATAAGCTGAAATGCTTTGATCATAAGTCAATTTGATCAGAACTGACCTGAGGCTAAACAACAAAATAAATGGTAAAAATCTTATGATCAAATACAGATTCTTAAGATACAATGTGCTATCAGCCTACTGTACTATTTTGCTCTGTAAAGAAATGTCTCCACAAGTGTATAATCAATAGAACCAACAAAAGCTGAGGTATTTCAGTAAAATTAATCATTGCTGAGAAGTGGATTTTTTTTTAATCTTATCTTAAAAGAAAATAAGTTCAAAACATCTTGGCAGATACCATATAAAAGAAAAATAAAGCAATTTCTCTTCTTTAACAATACATTTGAAAATTTATTTAAGAGCATATATATATATCGTTTCTGAATTTGTTTAGCAAGATTCTTTATCTTATTGGCAACATGACCCTCCCAAAGCATAACAATATATCAGGATTGAACCAGTTTTAAAGTAGTTAGACCATTTACTAGGTACTTAGGGTAGTAGAGTATGACTATATTAGAAAGAGTTGGGACCTGACAGCTGAGCTCTCACTGTTTCAACGACTAGTTCCAGACCCAATATAATATATATATATATATGACAACTTATGCAAAGTTACCGAATGGATAAAATACTAGTAAAGCTAACTAATACTAGAAAGTTTCATTCACATTTTTCCCTGACTGCATAAGTTATTCTATATGTATATGCTTCTCTGATTTAGATATATTTTGGCTATCCTTTCATTGAAATGGACTGTATATTAGTGACCTTCTGTGTGATATTGGCTACTCCTTAACTGTTGAGTTGATAGACAGATTTTATGTGAATTATTTCTAGCATCATTTTGATCCTATCATATACAAATATTTATTTAGTTGGTCTTTGCACGCATGTGTGTAATTTTATACACACACTGGATGGATAAGGATAAACTCCATTTACTAACAGATGAATATTTTTTTATATACTTTCAAAGAAACCCTCTGAGGAGAGAATTCATCTTCCAGTATTGCTTGTCTTAATTTATTGAGATAATCAATGCTGTTTTTTGATTCTTGAAACTGAAGTAAGGAAAAAAATGGGAGTGAAACTTTCATGTATTAGTTGGCTTTACTACTACTCTATCCATTTAGTAACTTTGCATAAGTTATTCTATATGTATATGCTTCTTTTATTTAGATATATTTGGGATATCTTTTCATTGAGATGTTCTGTATATTAGTGACAAATAACCTTCTGTGATATATATATATATATATATATATATATATATATATATATATATATGAAAAGGGAAGTAAGGTTCTATACAAAATAGTGGTTATAGAGAGAAGGTGAGATTGGAAATAGCACTGAAAATATATTTAAGGGTCTGTTTTTCTTTTACTCTCTTTCCTTTGATTCGTCAAAGTGGCATTATTGAAAAAACGAGAGGGACAATTCTTTTAAAAAAAGAGTTTTATATAAAGTATCACCAATTTCGATGTATTAGTAAAATTCCTCTTATCAAATGTTGATTATTACAATTAAAAAGAATTAATAAGGATTAAAACCTAAAAATTAAAGATTTAAAACCAAGTTTTTGCATCTTCCTTGTTGAGAGGGAGACTGTCATCATCATCATCATCATCATCATCATCATCATCATCATTTAACGTCCATCTTCTACGCTAGCATGGGTTAGACGGTATATATATATATATATAAATTGTTGTCAGAGAATAAACAACCAAATTCTTGAAAAAATATATTTATTGTTTTACAATTGTTTCAGAAGTCAGACCATATTTAAGACCATAAAAATAAAATCTATCAATCATAGATTCAATAGGTACAGATGATATTAAAACTGAACTATGATTTGACCTCATCTTCAGAACCAAAAAGAAAACAAATATAAAATTCAAAAATACAAATCACTGATGGGTGGGGACTACAAAAAACATGAAACACATATCACTTATCAATCAAAGAATTAAAACAGAAGGATACGACATTGTAATTCCGGCTATGTCAATCCTCCATTACTTACAGGCATAACAAACTTCCTTAAATTACAATATTGTATCCTTCTGTTTTAATCCTTCGATTGATAAGTAATATGGTAATGGTTTCATGATTTTTGTAGTCCCCCACCCCCACCTATCAGTGACTTGTATTTTTGAATTTGGTTGTGTATTCTCTGACAATAATTTTATATTAACATGAATTATATTAGCATAAATTATGATTCTCTTGCTTACTTTCACTGTTCGCTTGTCTTGTATTTAATACACATTGAGCACACTGTCCTCTTTGCTACTGGCTTATAATTCTCACAACTAATCTCTTATTTCTCCTTCTTGATTGGTTTTTACACTTACTTTTAATATATATATATATTATTTTCCTGTGAACTGAGATCTATTTTGAATAATTTTGAGGGAAAAGATAAAAGGAAGCACTCTGAATTAGAGAATTAATTCATGTGGTGGTGTGGAGATATATCATGTTTTGTTATCACCATCATGCCCAAAATCGCCATATGTTACTAAGGCACCCCTATGACTTCACCAGGAGATATGGATTTCAGAAGAGAGAGAGAAACATATTCGTCAGCTGAATGACTTCCTTAGCAAACAACATAATCATTTCTTCAAACCCTATTTGAGTCTCAAATATATTTTATTTTAGATCTCTCTAACATACTATTACAGCGAAGAATTTTCCAAATATATTTAAGAAATTTTGAAGGGGAAAAGGTAAGTTTTTCTTTATAGATTGAGTCATTATATTCTTAATTTTTTTTTTCTTTTGTTTCAGACTTAGGAATAGAATGTAGTTATTCATATGAAATAAATGAAGAGCTAAAAGAACTTAAATACAATTTAAAAAAGTGAAAAATAAAATGGAGAAGACAATATAATACAAAAGAAATTAAGGAAGGTTAGAAAAGACAGGAATTTTATAGGAAAATAAGAGGAAGAAAGAAAGAGAATGGAAGATAGAGAGTGAAAATAATGGGAAAGTAAGTAAAAGAATGTGTGAGAGTGAAGATAGAGGGGCAGAGGAGAGGGGGAATTGTTGAAAGAGAGAGTGAAACAAAGAAATTGGAGGAATATACAAGAGTAAATGATGGAAAGAATGGAGAAAGAAGATTGGGAAATATGATGAAAAGAGAGAAGGAGGTAAAGAAGATAAAGAAAAAAGTGTGAGAGAGAATAAATGTCCCCTTGTCTAAACAAATAAAAAGTTATTTGAAAGAAAAAATATGGATTTAGACACAAAATATAAATATCAATAAAGGCACAGGCATGGTTGTGTGGTTAAGGAGTTTGCTTTGCAACCATGTAGTTTTGAATTCAATCTCACTACATGGCACCTTAGGTAAGTGTCTTTTACTATAACCTTGAGTTAACCAATGCTTTGTGAGTGGAATTTTGTAAATGGAAACTGCAGAAGCCCATCATATATACACAGCCAGACACACACACACACACACATATATGGGGGGGGGGTATATATGAATGTGTGTATGTATGCGTAAGTGTGTATCTGTTTGTCTGTGCATGTGTGTGTTTGTGTCTGTGTGTCTGTGACAATAATATAGTGATTCTATATTTTAAAAAAAGGGAACAACAAAATAAGTACCAAACTTGGGAACTGGTGTTGATGTGTTTGACTAAATCAAATCAATGCCCCAGCATTGCCACAATCTGATGACTGAAACCAGTAAAAAAAATTAAATCTATTGAAAAATTGTTTTCTAAATATGGAAGTTAAGATATTCTTCAAAAAGAATTCACATAATCTTAAGAAATAGAAAGAAGCTTTTATTTTTTCAATGGCAAAATCTTTAACAAAACTAAAAGCAGCAGTTAACTTCCCTGTTTCAATAAGCCAGTTTTATTTCATTATAATTTCTTTTCCATAAGTTTAAAGTTTATTAAACTAAAGAGAAAATATGATAAAAACTGTACCATATAAATGGCAATACCTTCACAAATTTTGTCTGCGTGGTTCAGCTGAAATATATCACTCAGACTGGGGTGTAGAGTCTGTTTCTCCTTCCCCCTTTCTCTCACAGGAGCAAATATTTCAAAAAGTTCTCAAATAATGCAGAGTTAGGGGGAGGCTTGCTGGAAGCATGGGGCTTAGTGACATCACTGAGCCTCTTACCAGAACTACAGGGTCAAACGACATCATGTGAGTGGAAGGTCTTGCCGTAAGGCCCTCTCTCTTTCTTGACCGTTGCTGAGGGAAGACATGTCTGTGGTTTAAACACAAGTATATGTCCTATGTTTTCTTATCAAGGCTGAGCAGATAGGGCTTTCATGGATATTTTCTACTGGGAAAGATCAACAATAGGAGAGGATCAGCAAGGTATGTGGTTATGTTGTTCCCTTACAACATAAAAAAGGAATTAAAGTAAGTTATTTTCATTGTGATTCTAATAAGATTGTAATGTTGCATGCACTTTACATGCTCACATGGGATCAAGACTATCTAAATCTTTTAACACCAATTCACCTGAAACCACAATATGAAGCTGTTTATTTATCTAAAAGTTTTCCATCATAATTTTATGTAATTTTATGAACCTTTGTTAACTTATTCTCCAAACACTAGTAATAATGAAAATGTTAGTTATATTACTAAATCCCTCCAAATTCTTGATTACTTTCTTGATCTGAAAACCATAGACAGTGTCTTGCATTAGAAATATGGTAATGAAACGATTAAGTGGGTGTCCAATAATATGACAAAAAGCTTAAGTATTAGTTGAATAAATCACTTAGATGTAAAGGATTGCATATGTGATTACAGCTTTATGTTTTTAGTATAACATGGAACATGGTAGTTGATAAACTAACAACCAGTAGTACTTGAATTAATGAATTATTCTCTTGGTCATTATAAAATCAGTCTCAAGCATTATAAAATACCATTTACAAATTTACAGTTTTCTATTTGTTTATAATTAGGAAATAAATACAGACATTAAAAACAATAAATAACAGTGTACTGTCATTATTGTCAGCAACAACAACAACAAGTTGCTTAAATGTTGTCATGGGATGGAAGAGTCTGCATAACCGTTTATCACTAACCAGCAGTATCCTATATTCCAAATATCTCATCCAATAACTTTCACCTAAGTCAACTTCAGTTTATCAATATCTGTGTTATCATCAATCATTAGATCATGACCCCTTTCATATCTATATCATATCAGTTGATTCAATTCCTGACTATTGACCAATGCCTCAAATAAACAACCCTAATCAAGCAGACTTCTGATTAAAGACATTCCAATGGTGACTATTCTGCCATTCTCTTGGGTACTGTGCACTAAGGGCACATTATCTAATATGTTCTGTTTCTCTAAGATCCTAGGGTATGATTTGATGGAGATTTATGTTATTTCTAGTTGGTCATATACCATGTATAGGCTCTCTCTTGGGTTAAATTTTTTATCTCAAGTGTACATGAAATAAATCTTCCTTTCAAGTTACTGCCTTTCTTGTTTATGCTATATTTTAAAACTTGTTGAATGAGAGTTCTAGTTATTTAATCAATGGAACAGTCTGCTTGTTAACTTCACAGATGCATCTAATGGTAACATAATTTTCAGGGATATTGTGTGAAAAAGGCTGGTCCTTTGAATTACAGATACAGTCCATCCAACAGACATCCAAACATCTACCCACTTTCTCTCCCAAGGGATGGGTTGACTTGAGGCTATGGTAAATGACACCCTATCTCTCAATAGCAAGGATAAGGAACTCCACAAGTTTATAAACAATAGCATTGTTGACAACAGATTTCCTATGGACTAATCTCTAGTTCACTGTAGTTCCAAAGGTGTGTGTGACAAGAAAACATCTGTAACTTGGTACAAAACAAATATATATCGCAAGAGAATTTCTTCGAAGGACCCCAGGTTTTCATTTTCTTTTTCATGCTGTTATTTACACAACCCACTCAACCAAAAGATACATACATACATGATGGCAGTCACCCTGTGATCGAGTATAACTATCAAATAACATCAGCTTAAGTCCTGTGGGTGCTGTAAATGAATATGGCTTTTCAGGCCTGCAACTGACTTGCAGTGTTTTGCACATAGTCAGCAGGTGTGCAACACTCTTGATATAACACCACTGGCCTCTTGAAATTATTCACTAACTATTTCTCTATTATTGAATTTATAAAACCATATTCACTTTCAGTCCATGTTTTCTTCAGGCTATGCTCATCTTTATTTCAATTCAATTAATATAGATCCCTTAGAAATATTGAATATTTTATGCAGCTCTTTATTTAATTATGCACATAAAACTAAAGAGATTGTTAATTCTGTATTGCTTTGTAACAGTCTTAAACATAAGTCAGAACATGGATTATTCTCAAGTTTGAAAAATACTCTCTGCTTTTAGTGTTTGTGCTGCAGCTGACACCAGAAATACATCAACCTAAATACCAATTCAAATGTGAAAACCTAAACTATATTCTTTCTTTCACTAACATTACCTTAAATATTCAATAATTGCTTGTATAATTTATTCATTTCTTTCTATATATATGTGTATATATATATACACACACAGGCATATATACATACATATATTGGGAATTACCAGTTTACACTAGTAAGACCATTGTTTAGCTAAGTACTCGATACTTGTGAAAGTAGAGTGTAGGTATTGTATATATAAAAGTTTATAGTAGTATTCACTATCAGACTTCAAAAGCAGCTCTTAACTACATAACCAATCAATCAAGTTCTTGCTACTGGTGCAACCAGTCATTGGGGTGCCACTATGGTAGTTACCAGTGTATGGCTGGAAATGTCTTAGAACCAGAAGTGAGAGTCAGGTGAAAACTAATGTACTTGTCCAGACATCAAGGTATTCTCTAAATTAAAAAACCCCAGTTTTAAGATATATTTTTAAAATACCATAGGTTAATCGATGGCTACTATTATCCTGCTTGATATTTTTACAATCTCTAAAGGTTAAAAATTATTCACTTTCTTCCAATGATCTGTCAGAGTTTCAAATGTTTGATTATTGGCTAACAATTTAGATTTCTCGCCTAGAATGACCATAACCTATTAAACTATGCACTTTACGCGTTTTTGGATCAATACCTGTTCAGGTTTACCCTCAATACCCCTAAAGATAATCTACTGAATGATGATGATTAAGAATAAACACAATGATAACAATATCTTTGTTAAAAATCCATGAGCCATTTACATGAATATTATTGTGTAAGGCTTTCCTGTTCACCAAGTAATGATGGGTATAAATCAATACTATGGCTGCAAACATGTAGTCCGTTTAGTATTATGTACATTATAATAATAGCCATCACCTGTTATTCTGTTGTACCTCACTTAATGCTTTCACATCTTTTTCATCTCCTATTCACTGATTTCAACTATTGCACTCTACATATTTCTATAAATATATACAATAATACTACAACTCCCCTTCTAGGTATAATGATTTTCATATTAGGAAGGGGTAAAGTTGATTAACTGAATCCTAATTTATATCAAGTACATATTTATTGATCAACATCATTTAACAAGATTATTGGCAAAGTCGACTCTAGTTTAGTTTGAATTAAATTCATTGGTCATTAACTGCTGCATTTATTATTGAATTTATTATCATGCATTATTATATGGATGGCAGAATCATTAAAGCATCAGAAAAATGCTTTGCAATATTTAGTTATGACCGTTTACTGTCTGAGTTCAAATACTACTGTGGATAATTTACCTTTTGTTATTCCAGGGTCAATAAAATATATACCATTCAATTACTGAAATCAGTTTAGTTAACTTTTTTCTCCTAATCCAAGTTTTGGCCATGTACCTATGTAAGAAATCATTATGTCTTATTAAATATGGTGGTGACAGACAAAATATGTAGAGCAACAGTTGAGATGCTTTGAGATACTTAGTTAATTTCTTATATGATTTGAGTTCGAACCTCACCAGAGTCAAATTTGTGTTTCCTCTGTGCAGGCCTAATATAATAAGCAACAATTAAGAACTGGAGTTGATATAATTAAATATCCACCCTGCCGAGGTTAGCTTTGCCTTTCACCCTTATGGGGTTGCACTGGAGTCGATTTAATTGACTTTCCCCTCCCGCCAAATTACTGGCCTTGTGCCTATACTAGAAATCATTATTATATTATATGATCAATAAGGATCAATAAGGGCGGTGGATTGGCAGTATCGGTAGAGGGTCGGACGCCATGCTTTCCAGCATAGTTATGTCCCTTTACAATCTGAGTTCAAATCCCGCCGAGGTTGACTTTGCCTTTCATCCTTACGGGGTTGATAAAATAAAGTACCAGTAATGCACTGGGTAATTGCTGGCCTTGTGCCTAAAGTAGAAACAATTATTATATTATATGATATGATAGGATGAAAGGCAAAGTTAACTTTGGCGGGATTTGAACTCAGAACGGCCCTTGCCATTCTGAGTTCAAATCCCGCCAAGGTTAACTTTGCCTTTCATCCTTACGGGGGTCGATAAAATAGAGTACCAGTAATGTACTGGGTAATTGCTGGCCTTGTGCCAATAGTAGAAACAATTATTATATGATATGATTAAGATGGTGGATTGGAAGAATTGTTAGTGTCATACAAGTGTTTTGCAGTATCTATTCAAGCTTTTTATGTACTAAGTTCAAATCCTACCAAGGTCAACTTTGCCTTTCATCTTTCCAGGATCAATAAAATAAAGTATCAGTCATGTATTGGGGTTAATATAATCAACTTTTCTGTCCCCCAACATCAGAAATCATTATTGTGGATTGGCAGTATCGGTAGAGGGTCGGACATCATGCTTTCCAGCATAGTTACGTCCCTTTACAATCTGAGTTCAAATCCCGTCGAGGTTAACGTTGCCTTTCATCCTTACGGGGTCGATAAAATAAAGTACCAGTAATACACTGGGTAATTGCTGGCCTTGTGTCTAAAGTAGAAACAATTATTGTATTATATGGCCAGTGGATAGGCAGAATTGTTAGAGTGTTGCACAAAATGTTTAGCAGTATTTAACTATGACTGTCTATGTTCTGAGTTCATATCCTGGTGAGGTCAACTTTGCCTTTCATTCTTCTGAGGTGGATAAAATAAAGTACCAGTTAAGTACTGGGGTGAATATAATCAACTTTCCCCTCCCCAACAAAATTATAGACCTTGTGTATACATTAGAAATCCTTACTATATTATATGATTGACATTTTAGTATCTTTTATTCTCTCACTGGTTTTAGTCATTAAATTACAGCCAGATTCACATACTACTTTCAAATATTTTGGTCTCAGTATTTTGTCAGACACTTATTTTATTAACCACAAGGTAGTCATACTAGTGCCATGAAAAAAGCACCCAATCAACCCTGGAAGGTGGTTGTACTAGTGCGATGACAAAAAGCACTCTGTCTACCCTGTAAGGTGGAAGTGTTGTTGCCACGAAAAAAAGTTCCCAGTACATGCAGTAGTAAAGTAGATGGCATTAGAAAGGACATTTAGCCACAGAAAAATAAATCAAAATTTCATTGTATAACCAAGATAGACATGGTCACCTGATCTGTCTGGCTTCATAATGTGACAAACCATCTAACCTACATATATATATCAATAATATTAATAAATGGAAACTATCTTTATAAAACCATAAAGATAGTTTCCATTTATTGATATTATTGATATTATACTCCAGAAGAATACTGTAGAGTGCTTCAAATCTGTTATAAATAAATTTGTTGAATAACCAACAAATTAAATAACTCTTTGCTTATATATATATATATGAATGAATAAATAAATGTGTGTGTTTATGTGTATTTTTTGTGTATGTATGAGACTCAGTTTACTACATGGGTCTTCATATCACAACATTTAACTACTAACATGTAATGATTTATCAGAAAATATCTAAAAACACGTTTGTTAATTCAAATGCTTACAGTATCTTTATTGGTGGACAGATCGTTGTAAACAGTTGCTATAAACTAAAGTAAAGACTATTTTTAATGTGATGCTGTCATAGTGCTGTTTTATACTTTTCAAGAATGCAGTTTCATGCAGTACAAGATGTTAAGATTTAAAGCAAGCTTTGACAATTGTTAATGTCCCACATAAACTATGTCCTGCTGTATAATGGTTCAATAAATAAATAAAGTCTAATCAGAGAAAAGTCTTGTCTAATTGATATTAGCATTGAAAAGAAGACATAAAAACAATGGAAAATGTTTCTTTTTTCATTTCTTCCTCTTCTCACTCTCATCTGTCTTTCTATGTCTTCTTTTATTATGCATTCTATCTTCTGATAAAGAACTAATGGCCAGAATGCTAATACTCTTTTCATACTATACTATATCAAGCATTAAAGTGGTATATATATATATCTTCATTGTACTGTATCATTTGGCTGTCTTATTTATTTGTTTCCTTTTTGCATCATAATCATTGTCGTTCCAAGTCTCAGACCCGTACAGCAGCACAGACTCCACTACAGGAATGAAGAGGCAGATTTTCAGGTCTTTACAAAGGACAGACACTGGTCTGTTGGAGATGCAGGACATGGCAGCGATAATGAGGGACAGAGACCACTGGAGAGAACTCATCCATGGAATTTTACCCGCCCTAGATAGATATATATATATATATATATATAAAATAATAAACAATCTTCGGCCTCCAGGATGCATGGTAGATTATTTTAGACTTATTTTAGGAAGAAAGTAGTGTCTTCAACGCCAGGAAATACGGTATATTCAGCATTTTTCAGCATTTTACGTCCGCTTTTCCCTGCTTGCAAGGGTGGGACGGGAACTGATTCTGGCTTGATTTCTGCAGCTGGATGCCCTTCCTAACACCAACCTCATTTACAGTGAGTGCTGGGTGCTTTTTTGCCGTGGCACCTCCACGACCACTTTAGAGTGGAATGATATGGAGCCCAGTCCTATCATCTCATTTCTACAGCTGAGTAAACTGGAGCAATGTGAAATAAAGTGTCTTGCTCAAGGAAACAACACATCACCCGGTCTGAGAATTGAACTCACAACCTTTCGATTGCAAGGCCAATATATATATATTTCTTTAGGTCGTTTTGGAAGCCTCAACAATGCAGATGGGTAAATCTCCGGGTAACAAGATCCGGTGGAGGAGAGAGAGATGTAAGTGAATGTAAGTTGAGATGTGTAACGGGTAGAAGAATGTAGGAAAGAGCGTAAAGGATAAAAATAATAACACGAGATAGTCTTGGGAGAGATTTAATTGTATATATATATATATATATATATATATATATATATATATATATATATATATATATATACTGTATTTCCTGACGTCGAAGACACTACTTTCTTCCTAAAATAAGTCTCAAAAATCAACCATGCATCCTGGAGGCCAAAGATTGTTTATTATTTTTTTTTTATTTTTGGTTGTCAAAATTAGGGTGCATCCTCGAGGACAAAGCTTCTTCAGTGCCGGGAAATACAGTAATTATTTCATTACCGAAGGTTTCAAGAAACTAGATGATTCTTGCAAGAAACATCTAGCTCGTTCATCAGACAAAACATCTAAACATAATTGTTTTGTCTGACAAATGAGCTAGATGTTTCTTGCAAGAATCATCTAGTTTCTTGAAACCCTCGGTAATGAAATTATTATATTGTGTTGCTTATTATGTAATTAAATAGCTCTGTACAATACATGGAGCATTCTTCTTTCCTTTACATTTTCTACGTTTAATGTCCATCTTCCACGCTAGCATGGGTTACGCGGGAGTTGTCCCACTTGAGGCAAGGTTGGTCGGGTGACCGTGTCTCGCTCATATAGGACTATCTGGCAGGTTTTCTACGGCTGGATGCCCTTCCTAACACAAACCACATTTACAGTGTGGAACTGGGAACTTTTTACCGTGTTACCTACACGGCCACATTACAGCGTGGACTGTGTGTTTTTTTGTCGTGACACCTATTATATATATATATATGTGAATAGTGTGTTTCATTATCAGTTTCACATATGTCTAACATCAGTACACGTTAGCAAATTAAAGAGAAATATTCTACATAATCACTTGAACCATTTTAATGCAGTAGTGATATGTTCTTTAGCAACATTCCTTACTATTAAACTAATAGCTGATCACACAATCTAATCTGCTCCCTAATAAGACATCAAGCAGTTCAATTGGTATTAAATTGGGAAGGGATTAAATTCGAGTTGAGATTACTGAATTAATTAATTTACTGAAAAAAAATTATTTTACTGAAAAAATAAATTACATTAAATATGTTTTTTTTTTTTAATTTGTTTATCTGTACATGCACATACACAAAATATCACACACATAGTAGCATAGTATGAGTTTTCAGCACATAAGCCTAAAAACCCTTTTGATACCCCCAACCAGAGGAAATTTTGTACTACTTCCAAATTGCAACTATAGGAGGGGCTCTCCTCTCACCACCCTATGTCATTTATGTCCCTGTATATATATATATATTTACCATATATACTCATGTATAAGCTGACCTGAATAGAAGCCAATCCTTCTATTTTATGTCTAAGAAATGGACAAGAATTCAACGCCATGCATAAGCCAAGGCAGTTAATCAACACATTATGTTTAGGTAGAGCTGGTTTTGTTTCATAGTATCAGAGCTGGTTTTGACCAGGCTGGTATCAACAGGGTTAAAGTATTTATATTTATCTAAAAACCTTCAGTTAAAATTTTATGTAAGAATCCTTAATTATACTTTAAACATCAGCTTAATAATAAGAAAGTTAAATACCATATATACTTGTGTATAAGCCAAGAAATATATTACAAAGAAAAATGGATGATAAATGACATATTTGAGGTCATTATTTTGACAATTTTCGATGGATTGGCAGTATCGGTAGAGGGTCGGACGCCATGCTTTGACGCATAGAGTTACGGTCTTTGCCATTCTGAGTTCAAATCCCGCCGAGGTTAACTTTGCCTTTCATCCTTACGGGGTCGATAAAATAAAGTACCAGTAATGCACTGGATAATTGCTGGCCTTGTGCCAAAAAGTAGAAACAATTATTTTGACAATTTTCACTAACTTCAGCATCTATATAAGAAAGGTGCCAAGAGTGAACAATATTCTTATGAAGTTTTAATACATTAATGTCTAAAATACAAAGTAGTATAGTTAATATGTAGCATTATGAGATATGTAATAAATGACTGATAAGTTTCAGAAAGTCAGTACAATGTAGTAGAAACATATAAAGGGCAAAGGATGACAAATAAAACAAAACAAAGTAATGTATATACTCAATATATTTCAACACAATATTTCAGAGTTAATACCCTCTTTTCAAATGTAAAAACAAAAACAGTTCAAAACAAAATGAACAATCGATGTGTTCTTCTCTAACTGGCCTGTCCAACCCATGCCAACATGGAAAGCAGATGGAAAATGATGATGAATGCACATACATCATCATCATCATCATCATTTAACATCTATCTTCCACGCTAGCATGGGTTAAACGAGTTTGTCCCATGTATAAATATATTCAAGTATATCACATATACACACATTACATTAAAACACATGTACATGCATGTCCATAAAGGATTTAAACTAGTGATAAATCCACATACACACAATCTCATATGCAGTCAGACATATACAGTTATATCCATATACATGACTGTCTCATTCACACTCTTTCACTCTATCTCTCTCTCCTTTTCTTTCCATCTCTCTCTCTTATCACCTTCTCTATATATCTCTATTCCTTTCCATTTTTATTCTCTAATCAATAGAGATTTTGAGCATTGCAGTATGTCGTTCCTGACCTTAATGTAGATCGCAGTTTCTATTACAATCTGATGTACTGACTGCACTTCAGACTTTCATATTTATAGTAAAACAGTAGAATATCTGACCAAGTGGTTAAGGTGTTCGGCTCATGATTGTAAGGACAAGGGTTTGATTCTCAGATTCATTGGGTCAGGCAGTGTGCTTTTGAGCAAGACTCTTCATTTTACGTTGCTCCAGTCAATTCAGCTGAAAATGAGTACCAATAACAGGTGGGGATGAAGTCAACACCAATAATTCCAATAAATGTTCTTGTTGTTTTATTTTTATTTACTTGCTCCAAGCAAGATAATAGAGCTACTAAAATTCAAGGTGTTACTGAGAAGGGAAAAGGACAAAACAAAGAGAATATAATTGAAGGAGAGAGATGACAACTGGTGTTGCTTTTGAATCTGTTGTAGGCAGAAGAGAATTCCATAGACAAAAGGTGTTGGGGAAGAAACTATCAGAATATAATTTGCAATTATATTTAGTTCTATGCTAAACTATTGCTAAACTATCGCCTTTTGGGAAGGACCCTTCAGTTGTGTCAAGAATATAAAACCCTCCCTAGTGTTGGTGATCTAGGATTGTTCTGGAGTTTAGCTTGTGTTGTTTTAGTGTTTGATCTGTTGTGTATAATATGTGTATGATGTTTGTACGTTGTGTGTAATGTGCTTTGTTCTATTTTATTAGGTATTAATCTTGTAGAGTTATATGTGAAAATTGTTCTATTTGAGCTGTGCTATTGAATCAATAGTCTTGTGTGTGGGATGTGGGCTGTTCCTAGCAGACAGTGTGGAGAATGAGGAGGACAGTAAAGTAGAATTAATCCTTAACAAAACAGGGCTGACAGGCTAAAAGTCATTCTGGAGAAAATTTAAACTCAGAACTATAAACTATGAATCTAACGCAGTTCCCAACATAAATTTCCAGTGATGATAAACTGTTTTGGATGCTACTGTGGTACAAAGTACACCAGTCTATTTCTACGGGGTGGAGTGGTTTTATACTTACATGTGTGCATAGCTAATACAGATTCCCTACTCATTTTTCCTCTCCTTAGAAACATCATGACAACCTGTAAAGCTAGTAGTTCAATAATTGATTAATCATAGTATTGTTGATATTTCAATAGAGATTGTTACAGTAGCTAGTACTGCTGCTATTGTCATCCTGCTTTAATAATTTTTCTGAATAACTATATTAATTGATTTTACAGGCAAAAACCAACTGGCAAGAGACCCAGGGGTAGACACTGAGCAAGATGGTTGGATAACATCTATGAGCTTGGCTGGTTAGGCTTGGGGATCCAGCCAGATCAGTTGGAGACAGTTGCTTCTGACAGGACCCGCTGGAAGAAGTGGTTGAGGACTCTGCCCCCACGACCCTCTCTGGAATAAGTAATAAGTGGCAGCAGCAGCAGCAGAAGAAGAAGAAGAAGAAGAAGAAGAAGAAGAAGAAGAAGAAGAAGAAGAAGAAGAAGAAGAAGAAGAAGAAGAAGAAGAAGAAGAAGAAGAAGAAGAAGAAGAAGAAGAAGAAGAACTATATTAATTTCTTTTGACCCAGGCAGAAAGACAATTTTTTGTATGAGAGGAATATAGTTTCATCATCATTTCATCATCATTTCATTTTACGTCCACTTTTCCCTGCTTGCAAGGGTGGGACGGGAACTGATTCTGGCTTGATTTCTACAGCTGGATGCCCTTCCTAACACCAACCTCATTTACAGTGAGTGCTGGGTGCTTTTTTGCCGTGGCACCTCCACGACCACTTTGCAGTGGAAAGATAGGGACCCAAGTCCCTATCATCTCATTTCTACAGCTGAGTAAACTGGAGCAATGTGAAATAAAGTGTCTTGCTCAAGGAAACAACACATCAGTTTAGATCACTTAATTTACTAGTACTTGTTCTAGCCACATTACATTGCCCATAACTTTCAAATAATTTTGAAAATAATTAAGAATTTGGAAAGATATAACTAACTAACTTTCTCACTGATCTAACATTTAGAACATAGCTTAATAATGGTTGTTACATAAAATTGTGATGGAGACTAATCACAGGCAAACAACAGAGATATAAACTCTATTGGGTAGGAAATGATGATGGAGTAGGAGGTGTAAGCATCTTACTAACTGAGAAGTGGGTAGATAAGGTGATAGAGGTAGTTAGAGTAAGTGACAAAATCATCAAGTTTAGAATAGCTGTAGGAAATAGAATGGTGACAATTATATTTACCTATACCCTACAGGAAGGACTAAGTAAAAACCAAAAGGACAGGTTCTATGAAGAACTTTTACAGAAAACCTGATGAAAGAGACCTCATCATCCTGGTAGGTGACTTCAATGGACATGTGGGGCAGTACCAGGACAGATTCTGTGGAGTTCATGGCAGCTATAATTATGGCTCAAGAAATTAAGAGGGATTGAGGCTCCTGGAATTCTGTGACATGAATGAACTAACACAACACAAATTTCAGGAAACTGGCCAGCCACCCAATTTCATATCAATAGGCAAACACACAAGCCAAATTGATTACTTACTCATAAGACAATGAGATAAATTGACTGTAATAAACACTAAGGCCTTCCCTGGGGGAAGAATGACCTAACACAAGTTAGTCATTCATGATATCATATTAAACACAAGACAGAACAAGATACACAGGAAAATATGGAGATGGAGAGTTTGGAAGCTAAATGACCTTCCAGTTATATATAGGTTTAGATATGCCCTACAGGATGCAACAGATGAGAGGAGAGATGAGCTAGGTACATATAACATAGAGGACAACTGCAAATTCCTATATGACAACTTTTTGCAAACTACTGAAGAGACCTGTGGCTGGAGCAAAGCACCAGCCAGACAGAGGGTGACCTGGTGATGGAACAGTACAGTGGGTAGAGTCATTAAGGCCAAGAGACAAGCATGGAATGACTGGAAAAATGGGGATAGCAGAGACCAGTACCAGGCAACTAAGAGAGAAGCTAGATGACAGGTAAACACAGCTCAAAGAGAGGCTGAAAAAAGAAAGTTTGCCAATGTCTTGAGTCATGAGGACCAGAGATGTGAAGTGTTCCGTTTTGCAAGGCAGTGAGATAGAGTGAATCAAGATGTTGTTGGGGTGAAATGTGTTAGAAATGATGCTGGTGTACTTCATCATAATCACCGTTTTACGTCCGTTCTTCCACGCTAGCATGGGTTAGACAGGTTGTCCTGTGGTGGGCAGTGTCTGGTCGGCTGACCATGCCTTGCTCATACAGGAACTGATTTGGCTTGATTTCTACAGCTGGATGCTCTTCCTAACACCAACCTCATTTACAGTGAGTGCTGGGTGCTTTTCCGTGGCACCTACTCGTCCACTTTACAGTGTGGGCTGGGTGCTTTTTTGCCGTGGCACCCCCACGACCACCTTGCAGTGGGAGGGTGTGGGGGGCATATTGTCTATATGCTTTAGCTTGTACCCACGGGAGGTCGGGTACTCTATTACTGCGTGACGCCGGAGGTCACGGTCGTGTGTCATCACCTTTGAGAGGTGTAATTGGGTAAGGTCGGCTTTTATCACCTCATCCCAGGTCACCTTGGGTCTCCCCGCTCCGCGGTTTCCATCGACTTCTAGTGCTCTGCACCTTTTTATGCAGCTGTCATCCTTCATACGTATCACATGTCCATACCAACGCAACCGCCTCTCCTGCACACAGCATTTGATTCCTCTTATGTTCAGTCTCTCTCTCAATTCATTTATGCTTTGTCGTTCGCGTATATTACTATTACACATTCATCGGAGCATGCAGGCTTCGTTTCTCTCTAATCTACGTAAGTCTTCCACCTTCAGCGCCCAGGTCTCACTACCATGTAACATTGCTGTTCGGATACACACATCATACAGTCTGCCTTTCATTTTGAGGGAGAAACCTTTTGCAGCTAGCAGTGGCTGAACTTCTTCCATCCCGTTCTTACCCTAGTTATTGTACTTTCTGAACACCCACCTCCACTGCTAATTTGGTCACCTAGGTAGCAGAAGCTGTCTACTGTTTCTACAGAGCCCTCCCAGAGATTGGTGGTACTTGTTTCCTGTGGCTGTTTGCTGCTTGCTGTCCCAGTACAGCTGCTGCATGTGAAGCCTACATTCTTAATTAAGCTTCCTGAGATCCCGCTACATCTCTTGTGTACCCATTGTTTGCATTTGGGGCAGAGAATGGAATTCCTACCTACACCTTTCCTACATACTGAGCAAGGCCATTTCCCTGAGGGGATCTGTGCTCTGTTTTCTGTTTCTGTTAACACCACCAATTCCCAAAAGAACAGAAAGTGACAGAAAGAGTTATAGCATAACTAATTAGGGAAAGAGTCAAATTAGATGAGATTTGTTTGGTTTCATGCCTGGGAAAAGTACTACAGATGCATGCACTCTTCTTAAGAGAAGTTGTCAAGAGAAGTTCCTAGCCAAGAATAAGCCACTATATTTATTTAGCTTTTGTTGATCTGGAAAAGACCTTTGACAGAGTACCTCAATCTATTATCTGGGAGTCCTTAAGGAAATTAAGCGTGGAAGAATGGCTTGTGAGAGCAGTGAAAGTCATGTACAGAGGAGCTGTCAGTAAAGTGATGGTAGTGAAACATGGGCAGTGACTGCATAAGACATGCGTTGACTGGAGAGAAATGAAGCAGCCATGCTTCATTAGATGTACAAAGTAAATGTGAGAGAAAGGCAGAGCTTGAATGAGCTGAAGGAGAACCTAGGTTAAAGAGGCATCTGAGAAGGTGTGCAGAATAGAAGACTGCATTGATACAGACATGTGATGCATATGGATGATGATCAATGGGTGAAAAAGTACCAGGAAACGCCAGTGGAAGGAAACCACAGTAGAGGTAGACCAAGAAAGACCTGGGCAGAGGTGGTGTGAGCTGACCTCAAATTACTGAGATTCACAGAGATGATGAAGAAACATGGCAAGTGGAATGACGCTGTGCTGAAAAGGACCCATCCCACCCATGTGAGCGAGGAAAAACGGATGTAAAAATGATGATGATGATGATGATGATATCTGCATCCAGACTAGATTTTTAGTTTAAGAATATTTTCTTCCCTCCCATCAATCTTTGAAACCCTGTAAGTCTTCATTTTTAAATAGATTATACATGTTATAAATTCACACTTTGTGATGCAGTAAATATTCTTTTTTACTTTAATGGTACTCCAGAATGGCCACAGACATTGAGTTGCAATTAGAAATAGAGTAAAGGAATATATCTCCTAATCTACCAAAACTATCTCATTCCATTATACTACTACAGACCCTGTCTTACATTTTTGTCATTCTGATTCTTAGCAAATTTATCAAAATATTTATCAAATTCCAGTCGCCCAACATTCATATTGGTCTTTACCACACTTTAGCATAGGAAAATAAATAGAAACATCCATGATGGTGATGATGGTGATGACAATGATGGTGATGGTGGTGGTGGGTGGTGGTGGTGGTGGTTTTGATGGTGGTGGTGGTGTGGTGTTGGTAGTGTTGGTGGTGGTGGTGGTGTTGGTGGTGTTGGTGGTGGTGGTTGTGGTGGTGGTGGTGGTTGTGGTGGTGGCAATGGTGGTCGGTGGTGGTGGTAGTCAGTGGTGGCAGTGGTGGTGGTGGTGGCAGTGGTGGTTAGTAAGAGGAGGAGGAGAAAGAGAGTAATAAGGATTATCATTATTAATAGTAGAATCTGCAGCAATAGAAGCACAGACATCTTTATTTACAACTATCTAAGTAATATTTTAAATATGCTTTAAGTATGAATATACAGACTTATAATCTTGAATATGTATATAGGGATGACTATATATATAAATATATAGAGCTCAAAGTTTATGGAAGCCACAGAGTAGGAAGACTGGGGATGAGGTGATAAAAGTTGACCTTGTACAATTGCACCTCTCAAAAGCAATAACATAGGACCGGGATCTCTGGTGTAATACAGAGAAGACCCACCTTCCCATAAGTGCAGGCTGAAGCATACATATAGTATTCACCACCCACTCCTATATAAATATTGCATAGGTCGTTTTCATATCATCATGAACTCTACCTTCAACATAGCGTCTCAAGGACAGGTCAGCAAGACCATTACTGGAGAAACACACTCACTCTCTATGTGTTGTGAGTGTACGTCTGTGTCTATGTCTGTGTATGTGTGTCTGTGTCTGTGTGTGTGTTGTGTGTGTTGTGTGAATGTGTCTATATGTGTCTATATGTGTCTGTGTGTGAATGATAATTAATACTTTTATTATAACAATGGGATCATAAGGTTTGTCCTTAACTCTAGCAATTATTGTTCCAAGCAGTTGATTAACAATCTACACAGAAGATTAGAAACTAATCTCTGTCAGGTTACTTTCTCATAAGACAGTGTTGCTATTCTTAAGCTGAGTAAACTGAAGCAATTACAATTCTGTACTCAGCCCACACTGTAAAGTGGCCGTGTAGGTGTCACAACAAAAAGCACCCAGCCCACACTGTAAAGTAGTTGTGCAGGAGATGCAGCAAATAGCACCCAGCCCACACTGTAAAGTGGCCGTGTAGGTGTCACAACAAAAAGCACCCAGCCCACACTGTAAAGTAGTTGTGCAGGAGATGCAGCAAATAGCACCCAGCCCACACTGTAAAGTGGTCGTGTAGGTGTCACAACAAATAGCACCCAGCCTACACTGTAAAGTAGTTGTGCAGGAGATGCAGCAAATAGCACCCAGCCCACACTGTAAAGTGGCCGTGTAGGTGTCACAACAAAAAGCACCCAGCCCACACTGTAAAGTAGTTGTGCAGGAGATGCTGCAAATAGCACCCTGCCCACACTGTAAAGTAGTTGTGCAGGGGATGCTGCAAATAGCACCCAGCCCACACTGTAAAGTAGTTGTGCAGGAGATGCTGCAAATAGCACCCAGCACACACTGTAAAGTAGTTGTGCAGGAGATGTTGCAAATAGCACCCAGCCCACACTGTAAAGTAGTTGTGCAGGAGATGTTGCAAATAGCACCCAGCCCACACTGTAAAGTAGTTGTGCAGGAGATGTTGCAAATAGCACCCAGCCCACACTGTAAAGTAGTTGTGCAGGAGATGTTGCAAATAGCACCCAGCCCACACTGTAAAGTAGTTGTGCAGGAGATGTTGCAAATAGCACCCAGCACACACTGTAAAGTAGTTGTGCAGGAGATGCGGCAAATAGCACCCAGCCCACACTGTATAGTAGTTGTGCAGGAGATGCTGCAAATAGCACCCAGCCCACACTGTAAAGTAGTTGTGCAGGAGATGCGGCAAATAGCACCCAGCCCACACTGTAAAGTAGTTGTGCAGATGCTGCAAATAGCACCCAGCACACACTGTAAAGTAGTTGTGCAGATGCTGCAAATAGCACCCAGCACACACTGTAAAGTAGTTGTGCAGGAGATGCTGCAAATAGCACCCAGCCCACACTGTAAAGTAGTTGTGCAGGAGATGCGGCAAATAGCACCCAGCACACACTGTAAAGTAGTTGTGCAGGAGATGTGGCAAATAGCACCCAGCCCACACTGTAAAGTAGTTGTGCAGGAGATGCTGCAAATAGCACCCAGCACACACTGTAAAGTAGTTGTGCAGGAGATGCTGCAAATAGCACCCAGCCCACACTGTAAAGTAGTTGTGCAGAAGATGCTGCAAATAGCACCCAGCACACAATGTGGTTGGCATTAGGAAGGGCATCCAGCCGTAGAAATTTAGTCAGAAACAGTCCTATATGAGCAAGACATGGTCACCCGACCCAACTTGCCTCTAATGGGACAAACCCATCTAACCCATGCTAGCATGAAAAATAGACATTAAATAATGATAATGATGATATCCCCCACAGAAGGCAATGAATTGGCAGAGTTGCTAAAACATCAGATAGAATGCTTTGTGGGATTCATTTCAACTCTCTGCTCTCTGAGTTCAAATCCTCTTTGATCAACTTTGCTTTTCATCCTTTCGTGATCGATAAAAATAAGTACTAGTCCAGTACTAGGGCGGATTCTTCTTCTATATCTCTTTATCACTTCTTTTCTCTTACCATTTCTCCCTTTCTCTGAAAGAAATTGGTTGTGTTCAGGCATGAAGAAGGATAGATTTTGCCAGGTTTAAAAAGCCCAAGATATGCCATATGTCACTATGGTACCCCTATGAATCCATCATGAGTTATTGGTCCTTACAAACATGCCACACAGAGGCACCCTAACTCATGAGATAGAATTTTGACATGAGATTGGCTGGCTAATGATTTATGAACTTATCAATTTACTGACAAAAATAATAAAAATGCTAATATGCTACCAGGACCACCCTTAACAACAATGTATTATAAATGTTCCCATAATTTCTGGAGAAGCCATAGAAGTGCCACAGACTCAGAACAACTACCTCAAAACATTCTATCCACCATTTTAATGGCTCAGCAAACTCTCTGCCTACATCTTAACAATAGCAACACTTAAATAAGCAAATGGGCAAGCCTCTATGTCATTACTTGACTTGCTAAAAAATGCAGCCAATATTCCTTCAAATTACACCTGGCAAAATGTACAATTTGAATAATAGTCCTGGATGCATTGATCAAAAATTAGATGAGATGATCATAGCTTGAAAGCTTTCAAGTTATTGTTTGGCTGACTTATTTTTGTGCCTCATGTTTATTTGATCAGTTGATCCATGGCTACACAATAACAATAACAATAACAAAAACGATTATTTTACCCACCCCTACTTTACTCTACCAACACTCTCCACCATGAGCATTATAGCCTGGCAATAGCCTTCTTAGATCCCCTCCTCCTCAAAAAAATCTCTCAGCACCCTTGAATTTTATGAAGTAGCCTCTGCTGCCAGAGCAAGAGAGCAGTTTTGTTCAACTTTGCAAAATCCCTCCCAAAGACCCTGAGAACAGTAATTGTATAAAAGAAATATCTTATTATATGAGTGTGTCTTAAGTCATATATGATGTGAAGACATCTAACAATTCCATGCAGCTTGTATCCAAATATGAAATCATTGTTATGTTCTATATATTCCAGTAGAGTATAAAATATTGATAATATTACCAGAAATTAATACTGCAGAAAATAAAAAACAAAATTAGAATTTGTTTTTTCCCTCTAACTTAGCGGACTGGTTAATGTATTCATGAATTTTATATCGAATAATAATATTTGATTCATTTGCAAGCAAACAGCCTCAATACGCTATGTTTTTCAGATGACCGTTGCCATCCTTTTGTACTAGCTAAAACAAATCAAATATTATTATTCGATATAAAACTCACAAATACACATACAAGAAAATAATTGTTTCTACGTTTAGCACAAGGCCAGCAAT
Organism: Eledone cirrhosa; assembly: GCA_964016885.1. Classification (NCBI taxonomy): domain Eukaryota; kingdom Metazoa; phylum Mollusca; class Cephalopoda; order Octopoda; family Eledonidae; genus Eledone; species Eledone cirrhosa. The sequence goes on from OZ024745.1 coordinate 46,297,164, forward strand.
TACCCAGTGCATTACTGGTACTTTATTTTATCGACCCCGTAAGGATGAAAGGCAAAGTTAACCTCAAGAAAATAATATTGCAGAAAATGGGGCATAACACTCATTAGAATAGATAAAGCAATCAATTTTATTATTAATATTACAGCCACTTGTATTCCAAATCCCATCACTACCAACAGCAGTAATAAAAGTTGCACTTTCTAAATTTGACTCCAGTCCAGAAATTTAGAGGAAAATTATAGTCGATCTACTCAATTGCACTGGAAAAATTGAAAGATAAAGTCAACCCTGGTAGAATTTAAATACAGAAGGTAATATCTGGCCTTGTACTATTTGGAAAGTGAAATGAACCTGTATTGAGAACTTAAAAGGCAATCATATTGAGTTCTTAAATAAAATGGTTATAACATATGTAGGTCATATATCTATCATTACATATATTAATATACATGTATGCATGTATGCATTTATGTATGCATGTAAATGTGTATATGATAACCAGTTGACTTAAGGAGCATTAGAAAAATTTGAAATTTGAAATTAACCGTCAACTATTATTTATAGTGAAGGGTGATGGATTGGCAGTATCAGTAGAAGGTTGGACACCATGCTTGGTTAGCATTAGGAAGAGCATCTAGCCATAGAAATCTAGCCAAAATAGAATGTAAGACCAAAATGTTGTCATCTGACCTGTCTAGTCTCAGACATGACAACCCAGCATGGATAACACATACAACAGTGATAATGATGATATATATATATATATACACACCAGATCATCCTTACATGTAATATATATATCTATATATTATTACAAGCAGGTTTGGGGATTACAAGCAGGTTAAGAGAGACGGTAGACCTTGTATACAGCAAATGCACAGGAGAAATAAGCTCTAAGAGCTCACTTAAAATAGGTTTGCTCAGTTGTGCAGGAGACTCCTTAGAAGTTGTTGACAGATTCTACTACCTAGTTGACCTCCGTTGACAAAAAAGGGCTTCACTCTCAAAGTAAAGGGTAGACTGTATGATGCCTGCACAAACTCTGATACAACATAAGAGTGAGACATGGGTCTCGACTGAACAAGACTTGTGAAGGCTAGAAAGAAATGAAGCAAGTATGCCCTGATGGATATATAAAGTTAGTGAACATGTCCAGCATAGTGTAAGTGAGCTGAAAGAAAACTTTGATATTAGAGGAATTCAGTGTAGTGTGTACGAGAGAAGACTACAGAGTGTACTGGGTGTATTTATTGTGTACCTCACCAACACTAAGGAAATTGTCATGCCCTTAACACAACTGAAGAGTCTTGAGTATGTGAGTGTGTATGTATGTAAATACGTAGAGGAAGTGAATGTTAAATTGTCTAAATGGAGATCATATAGTTAAACTTCAACTATATGATGCAGAATCAGTTGACACTGGAAAATGTTAAGATACATTTCTAACCAACCAGTATAATCTGTACATATGATAAAGGATTGTTGTTGTTCTTGCAGACAATGTATTCATGTACTTTGAATGATATACAGATATATACATGAATAGATAGATTAATAGGTAGGTAGATAAAATATTGATAAGCAGATGGACAGATTCTATTTGAGTCTATTCATACTTCCTCCTTATTTAACCTCTTGGCCATCACTCTCCTTCAAATTACACACACAGGCATTATTGTCTTGAAAGGACAGAGACAACACAGAGTAGAGAAGATTCTTTTGCCATGTAGGAGCAAGGCAACTTCTCTAGAGTTCATGATTGATTATTAGAGATAGAAAAGGATTGAGAGGAATCATAGGACATGACAAGTGCTGGTGCCATAATAGAATGCTTCCTTTGGTTGATAGGAAGTGCATCAAGGTATAGAGATCATGTCAACAATTGGAATATACAAGTGAGACATAGTCCTCCAATGTGTCTAGGAGCAGCAACTCAAAATATTAATTCATTTGAACCATGGAACCCATGTCAGCATTAAAAGCTGATGTAAAATAATGATGATATTAAGGATTATGAAAATATATTATACACAAACTACTTCTTAATACAATATGACATATCAATTGCTAAAGTAAGTCATTAAGTAGACAAGCAAAATGTGAACAAGTTGTACCCAAATATTGGATTATTTGTCTAATATTGATTGAGATAACAAAAAGATAATGACTTTAGCCTAAGCTGTTTCTGGAGTATTCTGTAAGTAAAGGAAAAACTAAATGCAATGAGGAAAAATACAAATAGGATATGAAATTAATCAAGGACAGTTATGTTTGATAAGAAAAACCTGCATATCTAAAGAGATTGAATATTGGATGGGCATCTTTTTCTGTTTGGTCAGTTTTTACACACCATTACTATTAGACTATTTTATTTAGTCAAAAAGTTATGGCGAATTCTACTATTTCAATTTTATATATATATATAAAGAGGGTAAAGTCCCCCTTCGGTCATGAATGGCTTTGGGTATTGCACATACAAAGATCCCTTTCAAGGTACAAGTCCAGGTAAGGCGTTTTTCTGTTTGTGGAAGACTAGCAGTTGCCCATGCATGCCAGTTTCCCCATTCCACACCATAGATGTTGTCCAATATACACTAGTAACATTGCA
>OZ024745.1:46307271-46352271 GCA_964016885.1 Eledone cirrhosa
TTGCTGCTACTACTGCTACTGCTATTGCTGCTACTAATACTACTGCTGCTGTTATTGCTACTACTACTACTACTACTAATATTACTGCTACTACAGCTACTGCTACTACAGCTACTGCTACTACAGCTACTGCTACTACTGCTACTGCTAATACTGCTACTGCTACTACAGCTACTGCTATTGCTGCTACTGCTACTGCTACTACTACTAATACTACTGCTAATACTGCTACTGCTACTACAGCTACTGCTATTGCTGCTACTGCTACTGCTACTACTACTAATACTACTGCTACTACAGCTACTGCTACTACTGCTACTGCTAATACTGCTACTACTATTGCTGCTAGTGCTACTACTGCTACTGCTATTGCTATTGCTGCTGCTACTACTACTAATACTACTGCTACTACTATTGTTGCTACTGCTATTGTTGCTGCTACTGCTACTACTACTACTATTACTACTGACTGCTATTCCTGCTACTGCAACAACTGCTACTGCTATTGTGGTGGTGGTGGTGGTGGTGGTCGTCGTCGTGGTGGTGGTGGTGGTCGTCATGGTGGTGTTGGTGGGGGGGGGGGGGGGTAGCAGTAGTAATAGACGTATTGATGACAAACGTGATACAGCTATACAGTAGAGTCAATAAATATACTTCACAAATCCTTTAATCCTTCATTTACTCTCTCCCTCTCCCTTTCCCTCTCTCATCCTCTCTCTCTCTCATCTCTCTCTCACACATACACACACACACACTTTATGTCTCTTACCACTTGTTTTCTCTCCCTATCCTCCGCTATCTTCCACTTCCTCTACTAATCATTGTTTCTTTATCTATCTACCTACCTCTCCTTTGTTTTCTTTGTCTGTTTTTGTATTCTTTAATTAATTCTCCTCTTTGTTATTTATTTATTTATAGGTCTACTGTGCCATATCCACCAGCAATCGACCTACTGCACCTTATCTTGCAGTAGGCTTACTGCACCTTAAACTTTACCATTTACATTACTCTATATTTACTATTGTATTTTCATGGTAGATGCTTTATCTCAGATAATTATCTCACATAATATCGAATATATGAGATTTTGATATTATTTATTTTGAGAACAATACCTTAACATCAGTATGAGCAGCCGGTTACAACCAGTTTAAACAGAAAGAGGTGAAAGAATTCTGGCCAGATACAGCCAGTTTAAATGTTAAAGTGTTAAACTTACAGATGCTGAAAGTAATGACACAAAATGCGAGAGAATAGAATGGAATCATAGAGATCTCCATCAGTTTTGACGATGAATGTTCCAGTTGTTTGTTAAATGGAACAGTCTGCTCATGACATTAACGTGATGTAATTGACTGAGCATAACACAAACACGTGTACCCTTAACGTAATTCTAAGGGAGATTCTGCAAGTATAACAAGGTTGGCCCTTCGAATTTAAGGCTTCCAAGCAGTTTCTGCCTACCCAATTTCACTCACAAGGCATGGGTCAACCTGAGGCAGCAGTAAACAACACTTGCCAACATGCCATACGATGGAATTGAACCTGGAACCTGCAATACATAAACAAATATTATCCCATCAAATCAAAATAACACAATCTTCTTTTGCAAATGTCAATGCAAAGGATTAATAAGCACTCACACATTCCTTCTCCATTCTCTCTCTCTCTTCCTGGCTCCCTATTTTCTCTCTCCCTATCTCTCTTTCTTTCTTCTGTGTCTCTCTCATCTCTCTCTCTCTAACACACACACAGAAACAAAATGGCGTAGGACAGAACAAAGGAGAGGCACAGAAACAAAGAAAGGAATCCCCAGTCACTGAAGAGGTCACAGAGTGTGTGACGAAAGAACTATGACTATATATAAACAACTATCTGGTTGTGGAACCAACCAACCAACCAGAAATTTATAAATTTATAAATTTATTATAATAAATTGAAGTGAAAGCAACTGGTGCGTGTGTTTCTTATTGGCAACATGACCCTCCCAAAGTATAACAATATATATATATATATATATATATATAAATGGAAAAGAATGAAATGAAATTTCATTCTCACTCTTAGTACGGCTGATACTTAAATGTAAGTATATATACGTACATACATATATGTATACAGACGTACAGTAGTATGTATATATATATACATACATGCACATATATATATATGTACGTATGGGTTTACCGAACATTTATTATAATGTTCGGTTTGTTTGTAAACAAACAGCCCGAATTACGCCGTACAGTGTTTGGCAACCATCGTCGCCTTTTTGTTCAACAATGACACTGGAACGATGTACTAGTTTCAAGCATATTAGCTATCGTCAGCGTTGTATACCTTCCTGTCAGATGATTGAACGTTTGAAAGTATATACTTTCTTTATGCATATTAACGGCTGAGCAGCCTAATTTGCATATCGAGTGAGTTAGGCAAATTAGTGAACAAATTAGGCTACTCAGCCATTAATAAGCATAAGGAAAGTATATACTTTCAAACGTTCAATCATCTGACAGGAAGGTATACAATGCTGACGATAGCTAATAAGCTTGAAACTAGTACATCGTTCCATTGTAATAAATGTTCGGTAAACCCATACGTACATATATATGTATGTGCATGTATGTATATATATATACATACTACTGTACGTCTGTATACATATATGTATGTACGTATACATACTTACATTTATATATATATATACAGTATAGAGGAACCGTAGGAATTCCTGAAAGTTAACCTGCTGAAGCCAACAGATGAAATCTGTGGCTGGAGCAGACCTATAGGCAGGAGGAGAGTAACATGGTGGTGGAACAGTAAGGTGCAGGAGTCAATCAAGGCCAAAAAGCAAGCTTGGAAAGTATGGCAGGATGGGGGAAGTAGAGAACACTATCAAGTGGCCAGGAGGGAAGCTAGGAGACAAGTGTACTTTGCAAGAAGGGAAGCAGAGGAAAGAAAGTTCAAGCATGTTCTACAACGCGAGGACCAAAAACGTGAGGTGTTCAGGATTGCTAGACAATGTGTCAAGGAAAACCGTGATATTGTCGGGGAGAAATGATGATGGTATACTTACCATCACTGATACTGATAAGAAGGTAGCTTGGAAGTGTCACTACGAGAGTCTACTAAATGAGGAGAATAAATGGGACAAAGATAGTCTGCCCCACATCGATCCAATAGAGGGACCAGCAGTGCAAGTTGAAGGTAGTATAATAAGTAAGGCAATCAAACATATGAAGACAGGCAAGGCAGCCGGGCCTTTGGAAATAGTTGCTGAAATGCTGAAAGCATCTGGATTGGTGGGACACACTATGGTCACCCGGATAGTTAACCAAGTAATACAGAATGGGGTCATACCAAATGACTGGCGTAGCAGCAGCATCATTAACTGCTACAAGGGTAAAGGAGATGCCCTAGATAGAGGAAACTATAGAGGTATTAAATTAATTGACCAGGTCATGAAGGTCACAGAAAGAGTTATAACGCAACTAATCAGCGAACGAATTGATCTAGATGAAATGCAGTTTGGGTTTGTGTCAGGTAAAAGTACCACAAACGCTCTTTTCATTGTACGACAACTCCAGGAGTAGTACCTAGCTAAAAGTAAACCCCTATACTTAGCTTTTGTTGACGTGGAGAAAGCCTTTGACAGAGTCCCCCGTTCCATTATCTGGTGGGTTCTTAGAAAACTAGGTGTTGATGAATGGCTTGTGAGAGCTATACAAGCCATGTATAAAGAAACAGTCAGCAAGGTTAGAATTAACAAGGAATATAGTGAAGAATTTAGTGTAAAAGTTGGTGTTCATCAGGGCTCTGTCCTTAGCCCCCTCATATTTATTATTGCCCTTCAGGCTATAACAAAGGAGTTCAAGACCGGCTGCCCATGGGAACTTCTATATGCAGATGATCTAACGCACATAGCTGAATCAATGGCTGAACTAGAGAAGAAATTCCAAACATGGAAGCATGGCCTAGAATCAAAAGGCCTTAAAATTAACTTGTCTAAGATAAAAGTTCTAGTATGTAGAAAGGAAAATAGGGCACTGGTCCCTTCTGGGAAAAGGCCATGCTCAGTGTGTAGGAAAGGAGTAGGCAGAAACTCCATTTTATGTCCCAAATGCAAACTATGGGTGCATAAAAGATGTAGTGGGATCACAGGTAAGCTAACTAAGAACATAGATTTTATATGTGGCTGGTGCTCAGGTGCAAGTGCCCATAGGATACTAGCTCCTTCCATTGCCCAGATGGTTCTATAGAAATAGTGGACCCCTTCCGTTACCTGGGTGACAAAATCAGCAGTGGTGAAGGGTTCTCTGAAAGTACAGTAGCCAGAGTCAGGACGGGATGGAAAAAGTTCAGAGAGCTTATACCACTATTGGCCGCTAAAGGTTTCTCTCTAAAAATGAAAGGCAGACTGTATGATGCCTGTATAACAGCAATGCTACATGGCAGTGAGACATGGGCATTGTGTGCAGAGGATCTGCGCAGACTGGAGAGGAACGAAGCTTGCATGCTCCGTTGGATGTGTAATAATAATATACGTGAACGGCAAAACTTAAATGAACTAAGTGAGAAATTAGGAATAAGAGGGATCAGATGCTGTTTACTTGAGAGAAGACTACGTTGGTACGGTCACGTGATGTGCATGAAAGACGAGAGCTGTATAAAAAAGTGCAGGCCGATCAAAATTGATGGAAGCTATGGAGTAGGCAGACCCAGAAAAACCTGGGACGATTTGATAAAATCCGACCTCATACACTTACACCTCTCTAAGACAATGTCACTGGACTGAGATCTTTGGCGCTACGCAGTAATACAGAAGACCCGCCTTGCCTAAGTACAAAGCGAAACCTACAGTCAGTAGGCACCTCTTAAACAAAAATACATCCCCATCCCCACTACCCCTACCCCCACCCCAATCTACACAACCCCTTTCTCTGTAAAGTTATGTTGGTACCACAACATCCAGTCCTAAATAAATGAGGTTGTGTAGGTGTCACGACAAAAAAACACGCAGTCCACGCTGTAATGTGGCCGTGTATGTAACACGGTAAAAACCTCCCAATCCACACTGTAAATATGGTTGGTGTTAGGAAGAGCATCCAGCTGTAGAAAGCCTGTCAGACAGTCCTATACAAGCAAGAGAACCAATCTTGCCTCAAGTGGAACAATTCCCGTCTAAACCCATGCTAGCGTGGAAGATAGACGTTAAACGATGATGATGATGATGATGATGATGATATATAAGCAAATGAATGAATGAAGCAGTTAAAAGCGGTTATAACAAGTTCTTTATATAAAGAACTTGTTATAACGGCTTGTAACTCCTTCATTCATTCTTTTGCTTATTTCTGCTCTGATTGAACAATCTGCTAAATATTAACTTCCTCTAATATTTAACTCTGCTAACCCAAGCATTGAGCACATTCCGCTTCGGCTATTGGCATTTAGTAATCTGTATCACACTTCTCTGTACCTCTCTATTTCCTCCCCTCCTATGATACTTATACCCTATTATATATATATATATATGATTATTAAGGGCAGTTACTACAATGGTGTCATGCCAGGTACATACGTTTCATTAGCCCCAAGGACCAACTTTTTCAACCTGTGCCAATGAAAATGAACCAGAAAAAATTTTTTCAGTTCATTTTCATCAGCACAGGTTGAACAAGTTAGCTGACAAAACGTGTATACCTGGTATGGCACCATTGTAGTAACTGGCCTTAATAATTATATTCAAACTCGCCCTACAGACTTGAGTTGCTCTATACCTGGGATATTTTTACCACTGTGCATTAAGACAGTATTTAAGCATAATAGAGATGCTTATGAAAACGTATATAATACATTTATAAACAATAAACATATGTATCTTCAACTACCAGCATCATACCCAACGGATTACACCCTGGATTTTGTGTCTTTACTTGAATAACATATTGATATATATATATAAATTAATATGGATACAGTAAAAACCTGTTTAGACCATTACTCACCAGAGTACTCGATATTCAGGGTCCCAACTCTTTCTTTAATTTATATAAATATATATATATATATAAATATATATATATATATATATATATATATATATATATATATATATATATATTATCATCATCATCTTAATTTTTTGTCTGCTTTTTGATGCTTGCATGAGTTGGACAGGTCTTTTACAACACAGTATGCCTCCACTCGCTGTGGTCATTAATCATCTCCTCTGTGGGCTTCATCAATTTCAGATCAGCTACCATAACCTTTGTCCAGGTCTTTCTTGGACTCCCTCTACAGTAACTTTCTTCCTTTGGGATTTCTCGCCACTTTCTTTACCCATGTGACCATATCAGCACAGTCTTCTTTCTTCCACTTCCACAGTGAAGCTGATATCTCGTATACCCAGCTTTTCTCTCAGCTCATCCGTGTTTTGTTATTCATGTTTATTAACAGTGCACATCTATCGAAGAATGATTGCTTCATTTTTCTCCAACCTTCTGCATCCACTGACCATCTCTCGCTACCATGCAACATCACACATCACACACAGACATCTTACTACCAGTCATTTGTTCATAGAGAGAAACCTTTTTTTGTTAACAGAGGTAGTAGCTCTCCAAACATTCTCCATCCCGTTCTTAATATAACTAATATGCTCTCAGAGCAACCTCCTCCTGCACTAATTAGATCACCTAGGTTGCAGGGGCTACCAACTACTTCTATGGAGTCTTCCCAGCATTGGGAAAAGTTTATTTCACTCATGCTCTTACTCCCACCTACACCTATGTTTATGCTACCTTTTGTGTACCCTAGATTTGCATTGTGTACATCATATAAAGTTTCTACCTGTTTGTTTTCGACAGACCAAGCAAAGTGACAAAGAGAGCGCTTGTGGCTCTCCTCCCTGGCACAAAACCAAATTGCATCACCATTTTCCTTATTTAGTTGTGCTAGAACTCTTTCCATCACTTTCATAACTTGATCCATCAGTTTTATGCCTCTGTAGTTGCTCCTTTCTTGTGCATCACCTTTTCATTTTTTCATCTCCTTGGTTGCTTCTTTGAACTTATAATTCTCAATTTTAATAACTGATCCCTGAATTGGATCAGCTGGGGGTAGTCTCTCTTCTTTCCACTCATACTCCAGATTCATCAACGTCTCATAGTAGCATTTCTAGGCCTCTTTCCCTTGAGTACCAGTAATTTTAAGTACAACATCTTGGTTTTCAGATATACTGCTTATTGATGTGAAGCACCTCGCGTAACAATCTCCTGCTTTAAGCTTCTTTGCATGCTATGTATACTTGTTGTCTAGCTTCTCTTCTTCCCTCACTGGTACTGATCTTTACTGCCTCCATTTTTCCAATCTTCCCATGCCTGTCTTTTGGCTTTAACAGCTCTATCTCCAGTGCTGTTCCACCATGAAGTGGTACTTTGCTCCAGCTACAAGTCTCATCAGTAGCCTGCAGTAGATTGTCTTGTAGAAACTTCTAATTGTCTTTTATGTTATATATTTCATTCTTGTTATATTTATTACATAGAGCTTTTCTGAACTTACATTGAACAGTAGGTCTCTTCCAAAATCTCCTTCAGATTTCCCAACATTTCTTGTTCTGCTTTATGTTTATATTGGTATCACTTATAACTAACTTATGTTTTATGGTACATTCTTCCCCACGGAAGGACTTAGTATTCATAACCATCTGTTTTCTAACAAGTAAAAAGTCAATATACCTGATTAGTATATGACCAGCTTCCAAGCAAGATAACACTATGATGACACAAATACATATATAAAACAGACACATGAAGACAATACAGGAAACAATGCTTACCTCTTCAGCCACCTAGTATAGATTACATAATCCAGTTTCAATGCAAGGATGGTACAGGGCCTCTATGTGTGTGTGTGCATGTGTGTCTGTGAATAAGTTTACGTGCCTATGTATACATATAGGTGTATGGCAAGTTTTGCAAAGCATTGAGCCATTTGTGAACAGCTAAGGGAGTTCATGTTATGTAAATCAAGAAATGGCACTCATCACTCCTCAAGCTAGAAATTAACTCTGGTTTAGATTAGAATTCATTATCAAGCTAACTCCTTACAAGCTAATGAAGCCCTTATTGATAACATAATGTTTCCATTGCCTACTGGGGGAAGGGGACTGAATACACCAATGGAAAGAAAGACAAAAGAGACATGCCTAATCTTATTAAGCCAACTACATCAAACCAATGCTATCCATGAACTCAAGCATCACACTCTCTCTCTCTCTCTCTCTCTCTCTCTCTCTCTCTCTCTCTCTCTCTCTCTCTCTCTCTCTCTCTCTCTCTCTCTCTCTCTCTCTTGTGTATAGGTAATTGGAAATGAAGGTTTTCCAGAGAAAAGTGTGTGGGATATGATTGACAAATAATAAGATGCTAACCAAATTAGATTTTACTGGTAACAATAGAGAAAATACAATTAATACTTGACAGAGAATGATGGATTGGTGAGGAGGGAGGGGTGATAGAATTGGTAGAGCATCAGAAAAAATGTATTTTCTTCATTTGTTCTGAGTTCTTGCATGCATTAATTTCAACTATTCTTATTATTAACTGCATTTGGGCGGTGAATTGGCAGTATCAGTAGAGGGTCGGACGCCATGCTTTGCAGCAAAGAGTTACGGCCCCTTATGGTCTGAGTTCAAATCCCGCCGAGGTTAACTTTGCCTTTCATCCTTATGGGGGTCGATAAAATAAAGTACCAGTAATACACTGGGGTAATTGCTGGCCTTGTGCCTAAAGTAGAAACAATTATTGACTGCATTGTTTCTTCACAGGGACTATGTTGAAAAATAAACCTCATTTGATCATTCCGTGAGAGTATCTTGGTCAGCCTATGAACTTTTCAGCCAACCCTCATATATATGTGTGTGTGAGTGTGTGCATGTGTGTGTGTGTGTGTGTACAAGTATGCAGGAATGAAGTCATGATTGTGAACCACCTGTAACAATAGTTACATATACACCTAACATATATATATATGGAGGCACATGGCTTAGTGGTTAGAGCATTGGCCTTGCAATCGAAAGGTTGTGAGTTCAATTCTCAGACCGGGTGATGTGTTGTTTCCTTGAGCAAGACACTTTATTTCACATTGCTCCAGTTTACTCAGCTGTAGAAATGAGATGATAGGACTGGGGTCCATATCATTCCACTGCAAAGTGGTCGTGGAGGTGCCACGGCAAAAAAGCACCCAGCACTCACTGTAAATGAGGTTGGTGTTAGGAAGGGCATCCAACTGTAGAAATCAAGCCAAAATCAGTTCCCATCCCACCCTTGCAAGCAGGGAAAAGTGGACGTAAAATGAAATGATGATGATGATGATATATATTCAATGATTTGTTGTTCCAAATCTATATATGGGTTTCATGTGTAATTGTTTCTTTTTTCATGCATTATGACAAAATACAAGGTGATTGATGTACTTATTGTGCCTTGACTTACATGAATCTAGTTATGAATCTGGGAAGAAAGCTATATATAAATCATTCATATGCTGCTTTCTTAAGTGTTGAGTCATAGCTCTGTACTGTGATGTCATGATTCATGTTGAAGCCATGAGTTTCCTGTCACATAAATTGTATGGTTCAGATGAAACGATTTTCATAATTTAATCTCAAAATTTGACATTCATTTACATATATTGTATGTTTTCTTACAGAAGCCTACCATTCTAGTGTGGAACAACCAAAATATCCTTGTAGAATATATATTTCAGTATTCTTGGTTCAATCTGTGGTACTATGTCACCAACCATCTGGACCAGGTGTTGATTAACCCTTTAGCATTTAAGCCAGCCATATCAAGCCAGAATTTTCTCACCTCTTTCTGTTCAAACCAGCTATAACTGGCCACTCATACCAATGTTAAGGTATTGTTCTCAAAATAAATAACATCAAAATCTCGTAGCTTCAATATTATGTGAAATAATTATGTGAACAGGGGCTACGGATAATGTGGAAGCAGCAGAAAAGTGACCTGTGGGATTAGAGACAATGTGAAACAACAGAAAAGTGACCTGTGGGGTTAGAGACAATGTGAAGCAACAGAAAAGTGACCTGTGGGGTTAGAGACAATGTGAAGCAACAGAAAAGTGACCTGCGGGATTAGAGACAATGTGAAACAACATAAAAGTGACCTGTGGGGTTAGAGACAATGTGAAGCAACAGAAAAGTGACCTGTGGGGTTAGAGACAATGTGAAACAACAGAAAAGTGACCTGTGGGGTTAGAGACAATGTGAAGCAACAGAAAAGTGACCTGTGGGATTAGAGACAATGTGAAACAACAGAAAAGTGACCTGTGGGGTTAGAGACAATGTGAAACAACAGAAAAGTGACCTGTGGGGTTAGAGACAATGTGAAGCAACAGAAAAGTGACCTGTGGGATTAGAGACAATGTGAAACAACAGAAAAGTGACCTGTGGGATTAGAGACAATGTGAAACAACAGAAAAGTGACCTGTGGGGTTAGAGACAATGTGAAGCAACAGAAAAGTGACCTGTGGGATTATAGACAATGTGAAACAACAGAAAAGTGACCTGTGGGGTTAGAGACAATGTGAAACAAGAGAAAAGTGACCTGTGGGATTAGAGACAATGTGAAGCAACAGAAAAGTGACCTGTGGGATTAGAGACAATGGGAAACATCAGAAAAGTGACCTGTGGGATTAGAGACAATGTGAAGCAACAGAAAAGTGACCTGTGGGATTAGAGACAATGTGAAACAACAGAAAAGTGACCGACAATGTGGAAGCAGCAGAGATGTCATGTATGTCAGTTGAACACTAGGTCACCTAGATAAAGGTATATTGTTGTAAGACCTGAAACACTCAGTGACTCTAGAATACAACACTGATGGTGTGTACAAGGTTTTGCATCCATAGATTGTGAAGAACACAAGATATTTTATTATTTGATAGTTACTTTAATGAAGAATTTGACATAAGCTATAATTAAAAGATCTGTTGATTGATTGTTCTAAAGACACAACTGAAATGATTAGCAGAGTATTTCACAAAGCTCTTTCAGTTTCTCATTAACACTTTTCTATCTGCTGACAGTATTGAAGTAACGTTTCCATATCAGTGTATGTAGAAAGACTAAATTTCTATTTCTATTTTTATTTGCTTATAAATAGGCAATAGTTATTAGTTTAAACTCTAGTTTCCAAAATAGTACCATTTTCTGCATCAATTTTCTTTCTTATCTAATTTTGTAGCCTCTATATTGCACACTTGTTAATTTCCCCTGATAGTCAATGTACACTTTTTTCTATTATTACCAGTCAAATTTCATATTTAGTATGAATTGTTTTTGCATACACACACACTATATGTATATATATATATATATATATATATATATATATATATATATATATATATATATATATATATATATCAAAGAAGAGACATATATCATAAGAGTGGAAGAAAAAGAATTATGATATAATATATTAGATGCCAATAGCCGAAGCAAAGTGTGCTCAATGCTTAGAAATGCAATGTTAAATATTATAGTACAGATAATATTTAATGAGAGTTAAGTGCAGAAGTTAAGCAGAGCAGGTATAAGCAAAAATAAATGGAGAAGGCAATACATTAAAAAACAAAATCTATTCCTTACACAGTGTTTCATCTAGGCATAATATCAATATAACAGTTCTATTTATATATGAGTTCGGATCTAGCTGTCGAAATGGCCGGAGCTTAGCTGTTGGGGTCCTGACTCTTTTCCTATTACCCACTCTACTACCCTAAGTATCGAGTACTTTGGTGTGTTATGGTCCACCTGGTTCCTTACCACACTCTCTTTGTTATATATATATATATGTGAGAAAAACCACAGACCCTCCATCTCAACTCTACTTTTGAAAAGCAGAAGAACTGCGAAACCGGTAAAGGAACCAAATAAATATATATATTCTTTTTAAAATAAGACTCCAGTTGCATTTTCGATTTCATTTTTTTTCTTTATATATATATATAAATATATATGTATATATATATATGTATATATATATATATATATATATATATATATATATATGTATAATATATGTAATATATATATACAGCACTCACTGTAAATGAGGTTGGTGTTAGGAAGGGCATCCAGCTGTAGAAATCAAGCCAGAATCAGTTCCCGTCCCACCCTTGCAAGCAGGGAAAAGTGGACGTAAAATGATGATGATGATGATGATATAAATATATATACACACACACATGGATATTCCGACAGGCACTAAGTACCTACAGACTGAAGATCTAATTCTTTCCATTGGAAATCTTTTGATTAGTGAAACCGTCGGTAACGGCAATAGAACAGGTGAATATTTAAATCGTTTTTTAATTTATTTAAAAGATTGTTTGATGATTACTTGTTCTGCTTATATATATATATATCATCATATCATCATCATCATCGTTTAACGTCCATTTTCCACGCTAGCATGGGTTAGACAGGAGTTGTCCCACTTGAGGCAAGGCTGGTCAGGTGACCGTGTCTCGTTCATATAGGACTATCTGGCAGGTTTTCTACGGCTGGATGCCCCTCCTAACACCAACCACATTTACAGTGTGGAACTGGGAACTTTTTACCGTGTTACCTACACGGCTACATTACAGCGTAGACTGTGTGTGTTTTTTGTTGTGACACCTACACGATCTCGATCTCATTATCTTGTGCTGTTGGTGGGAGTGGGAGGATAGGGTAGGGGTAGTCGATTGGGGTGTATATTTGGTTAAGAGGTGTCTGTCTACTGACTGCAGTTTCACTTTGTACATAGGCAAGGCGGGTCTTCTGTATTACTGTGTAGCGCCAAAGATCTAGGTCCAGAGAGATGTAAGTGTGTGAGGTCGGAATTTATCAGATCATCCCAGGTTTTTCTGGGTCTACCTACTCCGTAACTACCATCAATTTTGATCGCCTGCACTTTTTTATGCAACTGTCATCTTTCATGCGCATCACGTGACCATACCAACGTAGTCTTCTCTCAAGTAAACAGCATCTGATCCCTCTTATTCCTAATTTCTCACTTAGTTCATTTATGCTTTGCCATTCACGTATATTACTATTACACATCCAACGGAGCATGCATGCTTCGTTCCTTTCCAGTCTACGCAGGTCCTCTGCACGTAATGCCCATGTCTCACTGCCATGTAGCATTGCTGTTCGTATACAGGCATCATGCAATCTGCCTTTCATTTTTAGAGAGAAACCTTTTGTGGCCAACAGCGGTATAAGCTCTCTGAACTTTTTCCATCCCGTTCTGACTCTGCCTACTGTACTTTCAGAACACCCTCCACCACTGCTGATTTTGTCTCCCAGGTAACGGAAAGTGTCTACTATTTCTATAGAACCATCTGGACAATAGAAGGAGCTAGTATCCTTTGGACACTTGATACTTATTGCACTTGAGCATTGGCCACATATAAAGTCTACGTTCTTAGATAGTTTACCTGTGATCCCACTACATCTTTTATGTACCCATACTTTGCATTTGGGACATAAAATTGAATTTCTGCATACTCCTTTCCTACACACTGAGCAAGGCCATTTCCTTGAGGGTACCTGTGCCTTATTTTCCTTTCTACAAACTAGAACTTTAGTCTTAGACAAGTTAACTTTAAGGCCTTTTGATTCTAGGCCATGCTTCCATGTTTGGAATTTCTTCTCTAGTTCAGCCATTGATTCAGCTATGAGCATTAGATCATCTGCGTATAGGAGTTCCCATGGGCAGCCGGTCTTGAACTCCTCTGTTATAGCCTGAATGGCAATAATAAATAAGAGGGGGCTAAGGACAGAGCCTTGATGAACGCCAACTTTTACACTAAATTCTTCACAATAATCATTGTTAATTCTAACCTTACTGACTGTTTCATTATACATAGCTTGTATAGCTCTCACAAGCCATTCATCTACACCTAGTTTTCTAAGAGCCCACCAGATAATGGAGCGGGGAACTCTGTTAAAAGCTTTCTCCAGGTCTACAAAAGCTAAGTAGAGGGGTTTACTTTTAGCTAGGTACTTCTCTTGTAGTTGTCGTACAAGGAAAAGCGTGTCTGTGGTACTTTTACCTGACACAAACCCGAACTGCATTTCATCTAGATCAATTCGCTCTCTGATTAGTTGCGTTATAACTCTTTCTGTGACCTTCATGACCTGGTCAACTAACTTAATGCTTCTATAGTTTCCCCTATCTAGAGCAACCCCTTTACCCTTGTAGCAGTTAAGGATGATGCTGCTACGCCAGTCTTTCTGTATGACCCCATTCTGTATTACTTGGTTAACTATCCGGGTGACCATAGTGTGTCCCACCATACCAGATACCTTCAACATCTCAGCAACTATCTCCGAAGGCCCAGCTGCCTTACCTGTCTTCATATCTTTGATTGCCTTACTTATTATACTACCTTTAACTTGCACCGCTGGTCCTTCTATTGGATCGATTTGGGGCAGACTATCTTTTTCCCATTTATTCTCCTCATTTAATAGTCTCTCGTAGTGACACTTCCAGGCTATCTTCTTATCAGTATCAGTGAGCGTAAGCACACCATTATCATTATGGACACACTTCTCCCCGACAATATCACTGTTTTCCTTGACACATTGTCTAGCAATCCTGAACACCTCACGTTTTTGGTCCCAACATTGTAGAACATACTTGAACTTTCTATCCTCTGCTACTCTTTTTGCAAGGTACACTTGTCTCCTAGCTTCTCTCCTGGCCACTTGATAGTGCTCTCTACTTCCCCCATCCTGCCATACTTTCCAAAGCCTGCTTTTTGGCCTTGATTGTCTCTTCCACCTTACTGTTCCACCACCAAGTTACTCTCCTCTTGCCATATATATATATATATATACATACATATATATATATATATATATATATATATATATATATATATATAAATATATATATATATATATATATATATATATATATATATATATATGTGTGTGTGTGTGTGGGGGATAAAATCAGCAGTGGTGGAGGGTGCTCCAAAAGTACTGTAGCTAGAGTCCGAACGGGATGGAAAAAGTTCAGAGAGCTTATACCACTATTGGTCGCTAAAGGTTTCTCTCTAAAAATAAAAGGCAGGCTGTATGATGCCTGCATACGAACAGCGATGTTACATGGCAGTGAGACATGGGCCTTGTGTGCAGACAATCTACGCAGACTGGAGAGGAACGAAGCTTGCATGCTCAGTTGGATGTGTAATAGTAATATACGCGAACAGCAAAGTGTAAATGAAGTAAGTGAGAAATTACGGATAAGAGGGATCAGATGCTGTTTACTCAAGAGAAGACTACGTTGGTATGGTCACGTGATGCGCATGAAAGACGACAGCTGTATAAAAAAGTGCAGGGCGATCAAAATAGACGGTAGATACGGAGTAGGCAGACCCAGAAAAACCTGGGACGACTTGATAAAATCCGACCTCACACACTTACACCTCTCCAAGACAATGTCACTGGACCGAGATCTTTGGCGCTACGTAGTAATACAGAAGACCCGCCTTGCCTAAGTACAAAGCGAAAACTACAGTCAGTAGGCACCTCTTAAACAAAATACAACCCCGTCCCACTACCCCTACCCTCACCGCCATCTACACCGCCCCTTTCGATGTAAAGCTATGTTGGTACCACACCATCCAGTCCTAAATAAGTGAGGTCGTGTAGGTGTCACGACAAAAAAACACACAGTCCACGCTGTAATGTGGCCATGTAGGTAACACGGTAAAAACCTCCCAGTCCACACTGTATACGTGGTTGGTGTTAGGAAGGGCATCCAGCCGTAGAAAACCCGCCAGACAGTCCTGAGCAAGACAACCAATCTTGCCTCAAGTGGGACAATTCCCGTCCAGACCCATGCTAGCATGGAAGATGGACGTTAAACGATGATGATGATGATAAATATATATATATACATATATATCAGGTAAAAGTACCACAGACGCTCTTTTCTTTGTACAACAACTACAGGAGTAGTACCTAGCTAAAAGTAAAGCCCTCTACTTAGCTTTTGTATGCCTGGAGAAAGCCTTTGACAGAGTCCCCCACTCTATTATCTGGTGGGCTCTTAGAAAACTAGGTGTAGATGAATGGCTTGTGAGAGCTATACAAGCCATGTATAAAGACACAGTCAGTAAGGTTAGAATTAACAATGAATATAGTGAAGAATTTAGTGTAAAAGTTGGTGTTCATCAAGGCTCTGTCCTTAGACCCCTCCTATTTATTATTGCCCTTCAAGCTATAACAGAAGAGTTTAAGACCGGCTGCCCATGGGAACTCCTATACGCAGATGATCTAACTCTCATAGCTGAATCTATGGCTGAACTAGAGAAGAAATTCCAAACATGGAAGCATGGCCTAGAATCAAAAGGCCTTAAAGTTAACATGTCAAAGACTAAAGTTCTAGTATGTAGAAAGGAAAATAGGGCACAGGTGCCCTCTGGGAAATGGCCATGCTCAGTGTGTAAGAAAGGAGTAGGTAGAAATTTCATTTTATGTCTCAAATGCAAAGTATGGGTACATAAAAGATGTAGTGGGATCACAGGTAAACTATCTAAGAACGTAGATTTTATATGTGGCCTATGCTCAGGTGCAATAAGTAGCAAGTGCCCACAGGATACTAGCTCCTTCTACTTCCCAGATGTCTCTATAGAAATAGTGGACACTTTCCGTTACCTGGGTGACAAAATCAGCAGTGGTGGAGGGTGCTCTGAAAGTACAGTAGCCAGAGTCAGAACGAGATGGAAAAAGTTCAGAGAGCTTATACCGCTGTTGGCCACAAAAGGTTTCTCTCTAAAAATGAAAGGCAGATTGCATGATGCCTGTATACGAACAGCAATGCTACATGGCAGTGAGATATGGGCATTGTGTGCAGAGGACCTGCGTAGGCTGGAAAGGAACGAAGCATGCATGCTCCGTTGGTTGTGTAATAGTAATATACATGAACGGCAAAACATAAATGAACTAAGTGAGAAATTAGGAATAAGAGGGATCAGATGCTGTTTACTTGAGAGAAGACTACATTGGTATGGTCACGTGATGCGCATGAAAGACGACAGCTGCATAAGAAAGTGCAGGGCGATCAAATTTGATGGAATTTACGGAGTAGGTAGACCCAGAAAAACCTGGGACAATTTGATAAATTCAGACCTTACACACTTACACCTCTCCAAGACAATGTCACTGGACCGAGATCTTTAGCACCACACAGTAATACAGAAGACCCGCCTTGCCTATGTACAAAGTGAAACTGCAGTCAGTAGACAGACACCTCTTAACCAAATATACACCCCAATCCACTACCCTCCTCCCATTCCCACTCCCACCAACACCACCCTTTCTCTGTAAAGTTGGTACCACAACATCCAGTCCAAATAAATGAGATAATGAGATCGAGATCGAGATCGAGATCGTGTAGGTGTCACGACCAAAAAACACACAGTCCACACTGTAATGTGGTTGTGTAGGTAACACGGTAAAAAGTTCCCGGTCCACACTGTCAATGTGGTTGGTGTTAGGAAGGGCATCCAGCCATAAAAAACATGCCAGATAGTCCTATACGAGTGAGACACGGTCACACGACCAACCTTGCCTCAAATTGGGACAACTCCCGTCTAACCCATGCTAGTGTGGAAGATAGACGTTAAACGATGATGATGATATATATATATATATATATATATACACACACACACATAATATATATATATGTATATCTAACGAGGGAGTTGTGGTAAGGAACCAGATAGACCATAACGCACCAGAGTACTCAATACTTAGGGTAGTAGAGTGGGTAATAGGAAAATGTATGACCCCAATGGCTATTTCTGAACTAAATTAGAATTTTTAGCATGGCTAAAAATTTTACCATGCTAAAAATTCTAATATTGTCCAGAAATAGCCATCGAAACGGTCTGAGCTCTGCCGTCGGGGTCATACATTTTCCTATATGTATATATATATATATATATATATATATATATATATATACATACACACACACACACATATATATATATATATATATATATATATATATATATATATAGGTACGTTATTCCGGGTTGAATCGGAGGTAACCACAGTAAGTAAGGTACTCACTACATTGCAGAGTATAAAAGTTTTAATATAGATGAGATTCTACAGGATTAGAACTGTTTCATTTTTAGAAATCATCAGTAATCGCTGATGATTTCTAAAGAATGAAACAGTTCTAGTCCTGTAGAATCTCATCTATATTAAAAAAAAATATATATATATATATATATATAATATATACATGTATATACATATATATATATTATGTGTGTGTGTATATATATATATACAAATATAATTCAGCGACAATCGTATTTCGGCTGGTAGAAAAAGCGAAACTAAACGCAAAATCGTAGAAATGCTGGCAAGCGCTCAATAGTTAAGAAAACTAGAGCTAAACAATATGTTAAAGCGCCATACAAACTGAAAAAGTGGTTAAGAAGGCAATAACCACCTAAGCCAAAAAACAAATCAGGTTAAACAGGTTAAACAAAATAAATGATAAAAACCGACCTGGACCCAAATGGAATTGAAGGTAAAATCCAAATGCAGGGTTTCTATGACACCTAAATCAATAATACTGTCTGCCTAAAAACTATAAGCTTTCAGCATAAAGATCAAACAAGGAATATCACGTTATCAACAGGTAATTTTGCTCTGTGACCAACTTTGAGAGTGACGCAGAACTTTGTAAACGCACATGCGTAAGTCACAAGGGGAAATTCCTCATATTTTGGCAAATGAATTCAGTATGTGTATATCATACACACACACACATACATATATATATATATAGATTAGAGAAAACATCACGGACGCTCTATCTCAAAATTATTTTTGAAAAGCATTAGAAATGCGCAACTGGTAAAACTTAAAACCAAAACTGAATACTAACCAATACTATTACTAATTTTTACTTATTCCTAATTAAACTATTTTTCACTGGGAACAATTTGTCAGCATTTTCTTTTCCTTTTACCAATATATCATAACTCGTGTGTTACACCTCTATTCTTTTAAATATATATATATATATATCTATATCCAAAATTAAGATAGATTAAAAGAATTCAATCAGAATCGAAATTGTGGGTGTCATTCCTTAACGGAATGCGCCATATCGCCCGGAAATTAAGCTCTAGGACTTTATAGGTACGAGCATTTTATAATAATAACTAGGAATTGATCAACATATATATAAATAAATATAAACATGAAAAATCACAGGAGATAATTTTTACAAGCGTGTAACCACGCATGGCTAGTAGGTAACAAATAAATAAAGTTAACTAGAACTTCAAAAATATATACCTTTTAATGATTAATCTTCCCTGTATATATTTCATTTATATATATATATATATATATATATATATATATATATATATATATATATATATATATGCAAAAGTTCTATTTAAAGGCATACCATAATTTAATGTGGTATCCCTGAAATATGTATAATGAAATAAATATGGTTTTATAAATATAGTTTCCATTTATTAATATCGTATATATATATATATATATATTGGTAAACGGAATAGAAAATGCTGACAAATTGTTCACAGTTGAAAAATGGTTTAATTAGGAATAAAAGAGTATTAGTGATTGTATGGGTTAGTATTCAGTTGTGGTTTTAAGTTTTTAAGTTTTTACCGGTTGCGCATTTCTAAATGCTTTTCAAAAATAACTTTGAGATAGAGTGTCCGTGCTGTTTGCTCTGATCTGATTAGTTTTGGGAATTCTACCTGTTTTTATGTTTAAAAAAAAACAGGTAGAATTAACATAAAAACAGGTAGAATTCCCAAAACTAATCAGATCAGAGCAAACAGCACGGACACTCTATCTCAAAGTTATTTTTGAAAAGCATTTAGAAATGCGCAACCGGTAAAAACTTAAAAACTTAAAACCACAACTGAATACTAACCCATACAATCACTAATACTCTTTTATTCCTAATTAAACCATTTTTCAACTGTGAACAATTTGTCAGCATTTTCTATTCCGTTTACCAATATATAATAACTTGTGTGTTACACCTCTATTCTTTTAACTATATATATATATATATATATATATATATATAGAGAGAGAGAGAGAGAGAGAGAGAGAGAGAGAGAGAGAGAGAGAGAGAGAGAGAGAGAGAGAGAGAGAGAGGTTTTTAAAAGGGTATGGAAAAGAAAAGAACAGAAATGACAGTTGCAATGAATGGAAGCATGCTTTATTAGTGGCAATGAATCTAATAACCAGAGAAGCAGTATAGCTATGGACAGTGTAGGCGTTATAATGGGGGGGGGGGGGGTAGTGGTGACATTAGTGATGGAGGTGGTGGTTGTGATAACATTAGTAGTAGTGGTGGTGGTGGTGGTGGTGGTAGTGGTAGTGGTAGTTGTGGTGGCGGTGGTGGTGGTGATGGTGGTGGTGGTGGTGGTGGTGGTAGTGGTGATAGTGGTGGTGGTGGTAGTTGTGATGGCGGCGGTGGTGGTATCGGTGGACAGGGTAGTGTTGACAGTAGTAGTAGTAGTAGTAGTAGTAGTAGTAGTAGTAGTAGTAGTGATAGTGGTGGTGGTAGTTGTGATGGTGGTGGTGGTATTGGTGGACATGGTAGTGTTGACAGTAGTAGTAGTAGTAGTAGTAGTAGTGGAGGTGGTAGCAGTGATACTGTGTCCACATGTTACTAAGGATGTTGTTTGTTGTTAATATTCAGCCTGAGATTCACTCTAGCCCAGTCTATTATTGTCACAGCTTTGTAGGACTCTACATTACCCAGAACATCCTTGTTTAAAGATGTTTGGATGTAATTTGAAAGGAATTTGGCTGTTATTTCTAGCAGGTCTAGCATAGTAACCTTCTTGTTTGTTCATTCTTATTGGTGTTGTTATGGCTGGTGGTGGTGGTGGTGGTTGTGGTGGTGGTGTGGTGGTGGTTGTGGTGGTGGTTGTGGTGGTGGTTGTGGTGGTGTGGTGGTGGTGATGTGGGGGGGGGGGGGGGGGGGGTTGTGGTGGTGTGGTGGTGGTTGTGGTGATTGTTGTGGTGGTGTGGTGGTGGTTTTGGTGGTGTGGTGGTGGTTGTGGTTGTGGTGGTGGTGGTGGTGGTGGTGGTTGTGGTGGTGGTGGTGGTGTGGTGGTGGTTCTGGTGGTTGTGGTGGTTGTGGTGGTGGTTGTGGTGATTGTGGTGGTGGTGGTGGTGTGGTGGTGGTTGTGGTGATTGTGGTGGTGGTGGTGGTGGTTGTGGTGGTGGTGGTGGTTGTGGTGGTGGTTGTGGTGGTTGTGGTGATTGTGGTGGTGGTGTGGTGGCGGTGGTGGTGGTGGTGGTTGTGGTGGTTGTGGTGGTTGTTGTGGTTGTGGTTGTGGTGGTTGTGGTGGTTGTGGTGGTTGTTGTGGTTGTGGTTGTGGTGGTGTGGTGGTGGTTGTGGTGGTGTTGTGGTGGTTGTGGTGGTGGTTGTGGTGGTTGTGGTGGTTGTTGTGGTGGTGGTTGTGGTGGTTGTGGTGGTTGTTGTGGTGGTGGTTGTGGTGGTTGTTGTGGTTGTGGTTGTGGTGGTGTGGTGGTGGTTGTGGTGGTGTTGTGGTGGTTGTGGTGGTGGTTGTGGTGGTGGTTGTGGTGGTGTGGTGGTGGTTGTGGTGGTGGTGGTGGTGTGGTGGTGTGGTGGTGGTTGTGGTGGTGGTGGTGTGGTGGTGTGGTGGTGGTTGTGGTGTTAGTGGTGGTGGTTGTGGTGGTGGTTGTGGTGGTTGTGGTGGTGGTTGTGGTGGTGTGGTGGTGGTTGTGATGGTGGTTGTGGTGGTGGTTGTGGTGGTGTGGTGGTGGTTGTGTTGGTGGTGGTGGTGTGGTGGTGGTTGTGGTTGTGGTGGTGTGGTGGTGGTTGTGGTGGTGGTTGTGGTGGTGGTTGTGGTGGTGTGGTGGTGGTTGTGGTGGTGGTTGTGGTGGTGGTTGTGGTGGTGTGGTGGCGGTGGTGGTGGTTGTGGTGGTGGTGTGGTGGTGGTTGTGGTGGTTGTGGTGGTGGTTGTGGTGGTGGTGGTGGTGTGGTGGTGTGGTGGTGGTGGTGGTGATGGTTGTGGTGGTGGTTGTGGTGGTGTGGTGGTGGTTGTGGTGGTGGTGGTGGTGGTGTGGTGGTGGTTGTGGTGGTGGTGGTGGTGGTGTGGTGGTGGTTGTGGTGGTGGTTGTGGTGGTGGTTGTGGTGGTGTGGTGGTGGTTGTGGTGGTGGTTGTGGTGGTGTGGTGGTGGTTGTGGTGGTGGTTGTGGTGGTGTGGTGGTGGTTGTTGTGGTGGTGTGGTGGCGGTGGTGGTGGTTGTGGTGGTGGTTGTGGTGGTTGTGGTGGTTGTGGTGGTTGTGGTGGTGGTTGTGGTGGTGGTGGTGGTTGTGGTGGCTGTGGTGGTAGTGTGGGTAGTAATAATGGTGGTGGTACTGGTGGTGGTATTATTTGTTGTGATGGTAGCTGTGGTTGTTATGGTGGTGATAGGGCAACATTTGAGTGAAATTTGGCTGCTTAGAAAACCCCTCATTTAACTGGTTTGGGCAGAAGGTAGTGATAGTAGTGGCAATGGTGAGGAACAGTAATTTCCCTTTATTAAAACAGACCAGTGGATATATAGATGGGATATCTTTGCCATATGGTTGCATTATATAAATATGGAGTAGGAAGATAGAATCAATCTAATGGTGGGGAGATTACTAAGAAAGAAAGAAGATAAATATTGAGATTGGGGAGAGTGAGAGAAGGAAAGTAAGAGTATCATGAACTGAAGAAGAGAGGAGATGGTGAGGGAGAAAGATATTAAAGGAAAACATGCACATATGTATATTCACACACATACAGTAATATATATATATATATATGTGTGTGTGTATATATATATATATAGAGAGAGAGAGATAGATATAGATATATATAGATAATATCAATGATGGTTGGCAAATCACTGACAAAGGACTATTTTTATCATATGTAACCCATGTGCAACCAGCAGTATTCTTCTTTCTTCTCATGTTTTTATATATATATATATATATATATATATATATATATATATATATGGAAAGTTATATTTAAATTGTTGGGTTACAACTAGTAAATATTTATAACTGATATAAAAGCACTCAACAAGTATTTGGAGTATATTTACGATATTAAATAAATGGAAACTATATTTATAAAACCATATTTATTTCATTATATATATTTCAGGGATATCATATTAACAATATGTTATGCCTTCCTCAGACAAAATACAATATAGACAGTTTTATAGATAAATAGATTTGACATACCGTTCAACATCGACTGTATTTTGTTAGAGATGCCTACTGGCTGGAGTAGGTTTTACTATATATTTAGGTAAGGCGGGTCTTCTCTGTTACTGAGTACCGCCAAAGGTCTCGGTCCAGTGACATTGTCTTGGAGAGGTGTAAGTGTGTGATGTCGGAGTTTATCAGCTCGTCCCAGGTTTTTCTAGGTCTGCCTATTCCGTGACTACCGTCTATCTTTATTGCCCTGCACTTTGTTATACAGCTATCGACTTTCATGCGCATCACGTGTCCATACCAACGTAGCCTTCTCTCGAGTAAACAACATCTGATCCCTCTTATCTCTAATTTTTTCCTTAGTTCGTTTATGCTTTGCCGTTCACGTATATTACTGTTACACATCCAGCGGAGCATGCAAGCTTCGTTCCTCTCTAGTCTGCGTATATCCTCTGCACACAATGCCCAGGTCTCACTGCCATGCAGCATTGCTGTTCGTATGCAGGCATCGTACAACCTGCCTTTCATTTTTAGTGAGAACCCTTTAGCAGCTAATAGTGGTATAAGCTCTCTGAACTTTTTCCAACCAGTTCTGACTCTAGCTACAGTACTTTCAGAGCACCCTCCCCCACTGCTGATTTTATCGCCCAGGTAACGGAAGCTGTCCACTATTTCTATAGAACCCTCTGCGCAATTGAAAGAGCTAGTAGTTTGTGGGCACTTGCTGCTACTTATTGCACCAGAGCACCGGCCACATGTAAAATCTATGTTCTTAGTTAGCTTACCTGTGATC
Source organism: Eledone cirrhosa (assembly GCA_964016885.1). NCBI lineage: Eukaryota > Metazoa > Mollusca > Cephalopoda > Octopoda > Eledonidae > Eledone > Eledone cirrhosa. The sequence continues at coordinate 46,331,409 of OZ024745.1, forward strand.
CCACTACATCTTTTATGCACCCATACTTTGCATTTAGGACATAAAATGGAGTTTCTACCTACGCCTTTCCTACACACCGAGCACGACCATTTCCCAGAAGGGACCGCCGCCTTGTTTTCTTTCCTACAAACTAGTACTTTGGTCTTAGCCAGGTTAATTTTAAGTCCTTTTGACTCTAGGCCGTATATATATATATATATATATATATATATATATATATATATATATATATATATGGAGGCACATGGCTTAGTGGTTAGAGCATCAGCCTTGCAATTCTCAGACCGGGTGATGTGTTGTTTCCTTGAGCAAGACACTTTATTTCACATTGCTCCAGTTTACTCAGCTGTAGAAATGAGATGATAGGGACTGGGGTCCCTATCATTCCACTGCAAAGTGGTCGTGTAGGTGCCACGGCAAAAAAGCACTCAGCACTCACTGTAAATGAGGTTGGTGTTAAGAAGGGCATCCAGGTGTAGAAATCAAGCCAGAATCAGTTCTCGCCCCACCCTTGCAAGCAGGGAAAAAGCGGACGTAAAATGAAATGAATGATGAAATGATATATATATATGTGTGTGTGTGTGTGTGTGTGTATTAGGAACGATCGACTTTCGTCAAATCGGACCGAGGAAACAATGTTTCCGTTAGTCTTTCCAATTGCTAATACTATCTATCGGTCGCAATTCCAGGTAGAAGGAGCAACGTGAAATAAAGTGTCTTGCCCAAGGACATAACGCATCGCCTGGTCCAGGAATCGAACTCACAACCTCACAATTGCGAATCCAATTCTTTAACCACTCAGCCACACGCCTTCACTGTGTGTATGTGTGTGTGTGTGTGTGTGTGTGTGTGTGTGTATATATATATATATATATATATATATATATATATATATGGTTATTATATATATATATATGTGTGTGTGTGTGTGTGTGTGTGCATATAAGTATATATAATAATTGTTTCTACTTTTGGCACAAGGCCAGCAACTATCCCAGTGTATTACTGGTACTTTATTTTATTGACCCCCCCCCCCACCCCCGTAAGGATGAAAGGCATATAAGTATAGGTATATATATGTATGTGTGTGTGTGGGTGGGTGTGTATGTATATTCAATGTAGAGGCGCACAGGACAAAAACAATGGAAGAAATAACGGAAAGACGGATAGTCACATTTCCTCAGTCAACCTCTGGAAATTACTAGTTTCAGTGCATTAAGGTTGATACTGTTCATTCTAGTGTACACTGGGACATAACAAAACAGGTAGAGACAAGTTATGCCTTTAGGCAAATTACACAAATATAGAGTGTGCAAGGGCTTAGCTAAAGGAGAAAAAATAGGAAGGAGAGAAATAGTAAAACATAAGCGAATAAAAATTCTACATTAGTAGAGTAGACATGCAGATATATATATATATATATATATATATATGTAGGAGGTGAGTTTTATTGTAGTACAATAAAGCAATGCAGATATCGGATAAGAAGCACTCTACAGTTTGTAGGACTGGAGTATACATAATATACATAGTATACATAATACATTTAAAACTGAACTATCAACAAGTGTTTTTTAGCCTTCATATCATGTCTTCCTGTTTTATCTGATGAAAACACAAATATTATTGCATGATGATATTTGTTTTTGAAATGCGCATAATAAAATACATGGAACTCCTTTAACCATCTTTTGTTCTTATATATTATATATAAATATATATATGATGGGATGTCTCATTATATATCGACATATGCAGGTTCAACAGTCTTCTCAGTTCATTTTATTTGGTTATGCCTTAAATAGCACTTTAGTCAAGATGCTGATTTACACATTAAGCCACATTTAGTGCAAATAGTAGGATTTTGAACGGAGAAGGATGGAATAGTTGACCAGAGGAGATTTTTCAAAGTTCTTTATACTTTCATGGCAGGCAGTTCTCCATTTTTCAGTCAGCAGCTAGAGCTTCAAAAGAAGTAAGAGATATGTTCACAGATTTAACATTGTATTTCAGTTTGTCTTTATATCTAAATAATGAATTGCCTACATTATGTGCACCATTATGATGTTGACTGTATAAGAGTACCTTGGCTGTACCTTCATCAGTCATCTGTAGGAGATGACAAAACTATCTGAGTTGGGATTGCATCAGAAGTGACACAATCCCACTGATATTGCACCTTGTGAAGAGATCGAAATTGGAGAATATGTCAGAAAGTGCATAACCACAGATAGATTGATGACAATGTTTGTGGACGACATCAAGCTTATAAATGGAGGTGCAATAAAGTGACCATGATTCTGAGCTGTATAAGAGTGCTGTCAGTACCACTGCACGATAAACTTTAACTTTTGTTTTTAGGGATATACCTTGTACACCCCATAAACGATGATGTAGTTTATTAAAGGTGTCAGTTGCTTTAGAGATGTGAAGTAAAGGAGTTTACTTACTTCAGATTTTGCCATCAACAGTGATGGGAACATGGAGATACCCATACCCCAGCTGTTCTTGCCCAGCATCTACTTGTCTGGGGGTGGTTGGCCTTGGTTGATGCACCACCTCGGTCTTCTTAATGCTGATTGTTATACCAAACACTTTACAGGCAAGCATGAAGCATTTCATCAATTCTTATACATCTTCAGGGGATATTGCAACAAGTGCAGCATCATCAGCAAACAGAATATCACAAATAACACTTGTTCGTGTAAGTGTTTAACCTTACAGCATAGTGGTTGAATAACCCACCTGATGTACAGAAGTCAAGTCTGTCACCAGTGTCAAAGTCACCTACAGAGAAGAACAAAGCAAAGAGAACCAGAGCCATGACACAACTCTGCTTCATACCGTTTGTGACACCAAAGGATTCAGAGCATTCGCCATTTAACATAATTGATGCTTTCATGCCCTCATGGAAAGACATAACATTCAGCATATTGTTAGGTATGCCAAACTTTTTGAGGATTTTCCAGAGAGCTTTGCAATTGTCAGAGTCAAAGGCTTTGGTCAAGTCGACAAAAACCATAAACAGTTCCTGGTACTTTTCATGAACCTTCTCTGTAACCTGGTAAAGGGAGGAAATCATGTCAATACTACCTTGACCTGTGCAGAAACAACTATATTACTATTACACATCCATCAAAGTATGCCAGATTCATTTCTTTCCAATCTTCACAGTCCTCTGCATATATATATATATGTGTGTATGTATGTATATATATTATATATATATATGATGGCTGCCCCCTCGTTATCGAGTATGGCCATTGCACGATATACCATTATTAATAATTATTAATTAATTCTATCGTGCAATGCCTGTGCGTGGAGAGATTTTTTAAAGTGAGGAAAGACTGTGCACTGAGCCAATCCCACTCTCTGAGCGACAGTAGCTATAACCCGAAAAGAAGAAAAGATCAACATCATCGGTAACTACTGAGCCTCAGGTTTTATATCGGAGTTATCCCAGTTTCCTGAGTTGCCTTCTCCTAGAAGAATGCCCTGACAAAGGCTAGGGGTCTTTCACTCCCAGTGATTTAACCGCGCAATCGGGTGTCCAGCCTGACTAGTTCTATGTCCCCATGCATAAACATACACATGCACCCATGCATATACACATATACATAAACGCACATATGTACATGTGTATATACATATTTTCACTCTTGAGTGTTACTGGTAACATGTAACCCAGTACAACCTGTCACATGGTTGGGTCGTCGGCTACTTAATTGGCAACTCCACCAAGTTTACTTGGTAAGGAGGGTGATTTTGGACACCCTGCAGGACAAAAAGCAAAACCTGTCAAAGAGCGGAAGAACTCATAAGAGTCAACGGCCATCCAAAAGTGTGTAAATATATATATATATACACACACACACACACACACACATATATATATCTATGATCGTCAGCAAATCACTGATGAGGGACTTATTTTATTACATGTTATCCATGTGCAACCAGCAGTATTCTTCTCCCCATTTTTTCACATATATTTACCTAAACTGCGATTCTGTTTTTTTTCTCTCTCTCTCTCTTACTGCTCCCTTGCTCTCTCTGTTTCTCCTACTTTCTTTCGCCCCCTCTGTCATGTCAGTTAACTCTTCCTCACACTTCCACTCACTCACTGTTTCTCCTCTTCTCACTTCACCCCGTTCGCGACGAAAACATTTTCTCTCTTTCTCACATTTGAATTCGCTCCTGAAAGGTCTTTTTTCTAAGCGCTCATATATTCACCTAGCTTATGCTAACAGAATAACTATGAAGCTTGTTCCCTTCCTTCTATGGTTAGCTATCCTCTTTGTTGTTATCTTGTCTCACTCGCTTTACGCGTTTTAATTGTCCTAATAACTTAATTTAGTTATTATTGCACCGACGTGAGGTATATGATTTTTAATGCAATGAAATATCTATGATCGTCGGCAAATCACTGATGAGGGATTTATTTTATTACATGTTATCCATGTGCAACCAGCAGTATTCTTCTCCCCATTTTTTCATATATATATATATATATATATATATATATATATATATATATATATAGGGGTAAGAAACTCAGGAAAGCTGGTGGACAGCAGGTCTTCAGAGAAGAAACTCTACTTAAGCAAGTATTTCGGCCCTTAACTTCTGAAATATATGTTTATACCTTTTGGTCTTTTCCCACCACCTGGCAGCCATAACATTGCACCTCTTGCTCTGTCAACTACATTCTTCTGCTCTTGATGACCAGACTCAGGCATGTGGCATTGGCTCTTTGAAGCACATCTTCATTTGTGATCTTGTCTTTCTATCTAATGCCAAAGATCTTTCAGAGGCATCTTTGTTGGAAAGTATCAAGCTGTTTTTTTTTCAGTTCTAGCAGTACTCTTCCATGTGTCAGCACCATAGGTTATTGTTGAGATAGCAATTGACCAGAATAACCTTAATTTCATTTGTGATGTGAGCTTCTTTGATTACCATATTGATTGGAGTTTGTTGAATACTCCAGTACCTTTGGCTATCTTTGTTTTATGTCAGCTTCAGTATTGCCATCTGCTGTCTGAATACTACTAAGATATGTGAAGTGTTGAACCACTAGTGGCAGTGGTGGTGGTGGTGGTGGTGGTGGTGGTGTTGACAATGGTGTTGGTTGTGGCAGTGGTGGTGGTGGTGGTGTTGACAATGGTGTTGGTTGTGGCAGTGGTGGTGGTGGTGGTGGTGGTGGTGGTGTTGACAATGGTGTTGGTTGTGGCAGTGGTGGTGGTGGTGGTGGTGGTGGTGGTGGTGTTGACAATGGTGTTGGTTGTGGCAGTGGTGGTGGTGGTGGTGGTGGTGGTGGTGGTGGCGGTGTTGGCAGTGATGATGGTAGCAGTGGTGTTGGTGTTGGCAGTGGGGTTGGTGTCAGTGGTGGTGGTGTTGGCAGTGGTGTTGGTGTCAGTGGTGGTGGTGGTGGTGATGGTGGGGTAGTGGTACTGGTGTCAGTGGTGTTGGTTGTGGCAGTGGTGTTGGTGTTGGCAGTGGTGGTGGTGTCAGTGGTGGTGGTGATGGTGGGGTAGTGGTACTGGTGTCAGTGATGTCAGTGGTGTTGGTTGTGGCAGTGGGGTTGGTGTTGGCAGTGGTGTTGGTGTCAGTGGTGGTGGTGGTGGTGATGGTGGGGTAGTGGTACTGGTGTCAGTGGTGTTGGTTGTGGCAGTGGTGTTGGTGTTGGCAGTGGTGTTGGTGTCAGTGGTGGTGGTGGTGGTGATGGCGGGGTAGTGGTACTGGTGTCAGTGGTGTCAGTGGTGTTGGTTGTGGCAGTGGTGTTGGTGTTGGCAGTGGTGGTGGTGTCAGTGGTGGTGGTGGTGATGGTGGGGTAGTGGTACTGGTGTCAGTGGTGTTGGTTGTGGCAGTGGTGTTAGTGTTGGCAGTGGTGTTGGTGTCAGTGGTGGTGGTGGTGATGGTGGGTAGTGGTACTGGTGTCAGTGGTGTTGGTTGTGGCAGTGGTGTTAGTGTTGGCAGTGGTGTTGGTGTCAGTGGTGGTGGTGGTGATGGTGGGGTAGTGGTACTGGTGTCAGTGGTGTTGGTTGTGGCAGTGGTGTTAGTGTTGGCAGTGGTGTTGGTGTCAGTGGTGGTGGTGGTGATGGTGGGTAGTGGTACTGGTGTCAGTGGTGTTGGTTGTGGCAGTGGTGTTGGTGTTGGCAGTGGTGGTGGTGGTGATGGTGGGGTTGTGGTAGTGGTGTTGGTGGCGGTAGTGGTGGTGGTGATGGTGGTGGTGGGGTAGTTGTGTTGGTGTCAGTGGTGGTGGCAGTGGTATTGACAGTAGTGTTGAAGTAGTGTTGGCAGTGGTGGTGGGTGGTGGTAGGTGGCAGTAGTAGTGGTAGTTGTCCTATTCTAACTCAATAGTCATTTACCATAACATTAATCTCTCCCTCTCTCTCTCTCTCTCTCTCTCTCTCTATCTCTCTCTCCCTCTCTCTGTCTCCTCCTCATATCTCTCTCTCTCTCTCTCTCTCTCTCTCTCTCTCTCTCTCTCTCTCTCTCTCTCTCTCTCTCTCTCTCTCTCTCTCTCTCTCTCTCTCTCTCTCTCTCTCTCTCTCTCTCTCTCTCTCTCTCTCTCTCTCTCTCTTATTATTACATCACCTACTACTACAAGCAACAACAGTAGCCACAGCTGCAGTAAAGCCAATATAGTTGGCAGTATTTGTAAAGATCTTAAACCATAATCACCATCTATATACTCTATCTCCCCCACCACAACCATCCCTCTCTCTCTCTCTCTTCTCTCTCTCCTTCTCTCTCTCCTTCTCTCTCTCTCTCTCTCTCTCCCTACTCTCTATCCCTGTCTCTTCCCCCTCTCTCTTCCCCTTCTCTCTTCCCACTCTCTCTTCCCACTCTCTCTTCCCACTCTCTCTTCTCCCTCTCTCTTCCCTTCTCTCTCTCCTCTCTCTTCCCCCTCTTTCTCCTTCTCTCTTCCCCTTTTCTCTCCTTCTCTCCCTCTCTCAAATTCTCCCTTCTCTCTGCCTTTCCCCCTTCTCTCTAGATTTCAGTATCTTTTCCTCACCCCCTCACATAGTCTGATGACGTCCATCGCCCCCATACCAGTAATTCGTGTAGGTTGTTTGTTTATACTGGGAGTGTTTGGCATGGTTGAAGGGAATAATTGGTTTTATTTTATGTCTTGTATATCATGTGGTGGGGAAGGTGGGGTGTAGGTTTAGGGTCTGTGTATGTTCATGGACAGTGTTGGCTTCATGTAGATTTGTTTGTATTCATAAAATATGCATATATGTATATATATATATGTGTGTGTATATACACATATATATGTGTATGTATATACATATACATAAATATGTGTGTCTATATTTATTTATTTATATATATATCATCATCATCATCATGATTTTACGTCCGCTTTTCCCTGCTTGCAAGGGTGGGACTATATATATATATATATATATACATATACATATATATAAATGTATATGTCCATATTTATTATATTTATATATATATATAATCGTCATCATCAGATATATATATATATATATATAATATATATATATATATATATATATATATATATATATATATATATATCGTTTAAGGTTATCCAAGGAGAGGTTACGAGTAATCTGTACCGTGGAGGATTTTAACGTGCGGCGTTGGTTAACTCAACAAGATGTTGAGTATATATGTGTGTATATATATATGTATATCTAGTAAAATATCAGTAGATGTGAAAAAGGAAAAAGGAAAACAGTGATCAATCAGATATTTGATTGCTCTAACAGTGTGGGGAGATGGTCAAAATTGGACCTTGAAACCTTAACCCTTTAGTATTCAAAACGGCCCAAACCGGCCAGAATTCTCTACCTCTTTCTGTTGAAACTGGCTGTAACTAGTCGTTCAAACTGATGTTAAGATATTGTTTTCAAAATAAATACTTTCAAAATCTCATAGATTCGATATTATGTGAGATAATTATGTGAGGTAAAGCCTTTACCATAAAAATATAATAGTATATATAAAATAATGTGAGTGCTAAAGAGTTAAGTCGTGCTTTGTTCCATGTATAAACATAAATAAATAAATTATGTATATACATATATGTTGGTACCGCAGAACATCCAGTCCACACTATAAAGTAGTCGTGTAGGTCTCACAACAAAAAGCACCCAGTCCACACAGTAAAGTGGACATGTAAAAAACATGGCAGAAAGTGCTCAGCAGACAATGTAAAGTGGTCATGTAGGAGACACAGTAAAAAGGCTCCCAGTCCACACAGTAAATGTGGTTGACGTTAGGAAGGGCATCCAACCGTAGAAAACTAGCCAGAAACAGTTCTATACAAGCGAGACACAGTCACCTGACCAATCTTGCCTCAAGTAGGACAAATCTGTCTAACCCATGCTAGCATGGAAGATGGACGTTAAACAATGATAATGATGACGATGATGATGATTATATATTTATTTATATATATATATATATATATATATAACAACAACAACAGTATCAAATATATAATTCTCATACTCTTCCATACTCTTGGGTTCTCTCTTTTTTAAATCTCATTTTTCCCTCACTCAGAATATTGTTTGCTTTCTCTATCATTTAATATTATTTTCTTTCCCTATTAATATCAATACTATTTAATTATTCTCTCTCTCTCTCTCTCTCTCTCTCTCTCTCTCTCTCTCTCTTCTTTCTTTCTCTCTTTCTATTCTCTCTCTCTCTGCTTTTTCCCTCTCTCCTCTCTCCCACTCTCTCACATTTTCATTGGATTTCTCTATCATATAATATCATTTTGTCTCCCAATTGATATTAATATCACTTAATTACTCTCTCTCTCTCTCTCTCTCTCTCTCTCTCTCTCTCTCTCTCTCTCTCTCTCTCTCTCATTCTCTTCTTCCCTTTCTTTTTCTCTTCCTCTTTCTCACTACCTCTCTTCTTTCTCCTTTTTCCTCTTTCCTCCTTAAACGTAATATCTTTTTATTTAAAATCAATTGATACCATTTCTCTGTGTATATGTGCATGAGTCTGTGTGTGTGTATGTGAGTGAGTACATGTACATGTGTATGTTTGGATGTGTATCTGTATATGTGTCTGTTTGGTTTAATACCTGAATGTGTGTATGATCTAATACCAATGTATGTGTGTATGTACTGTATATCTGTATATGTATGTGTGAATCTGTGTGATCAAATACCAACCACCATATGAATGTCACTATATTTCTCTTTCTTCTCTCTTCTTTCCCTCCTTTCAAGATACACAAAGTCGCACACAGTTCTTACTATAATTACAAAATGTCCATCTATATTACTTGACAAATTGTCATCTATTATAGCTTAGTGGTTAAACAGTCTGATTCACGATTGTGTGATTCACAATTGTGTGTTTGATTCCCATACCAGGCGATGTGTTGTCCCCTTCAGGAAGACTTTATTTCATGTTGCTCCAGTTCATTCATCGTCATCATCAATTAACGTCTATCTTCCATGCTAGCATGGGTTAGACAGAGAAACAAATTGTGATGTTATTAGTGCCAAGCTGTATTGGTCTTTGCCTTTCCATCAGTAGTGTGGAGAGGGGAGACTTGTATGCATGAGCAACTGCTGGTCTTCCACAAAAACATCTTTGCCCCGGATTGTGCCTCAGAGAGGAAATATCTAGGTGCAAACACCATGGTCATTTGTGACCAAAGGAGGTCTTTACCCTTTAGTACTTTACAAATTATTATGTGTATTTAGCACTATATTAATAGTGATCTATACAGTAATTTATAAATTGCCATGTATATATATATACATAAATATGACCCTTATTGCTCCAAACACTTAGAACACTTAGAAAACACCCTAAACTAAACACCAACCTGAACTCATGACTCCTGCTAAACCATCCCCTCACCCGTAGCTCTATCATTAACTTCACTCATGTTATTTTGGTCAAATATCAGCCAAAATCAGCAGAAGAAATCCCTCTAAATTTATTACTTCAAAACAAAAAATGCTGAAAGGCCAAATTTCTGCAACCTTAATGTAAACCAAATAATGCAACCTCTAAAATTGTCAAGAGGGCTGAGGGTGTCTTAGCATCACTCAGCAAGACCTTTGTCAGCCGCTCTCCAGCTATCTATTTAAGGCTGTACATGGCTATGGTGCAGCCACACTTAGAATTTGCATCACCAGTCTGGTACCCCTATCTTGCTCAGAACATTGACCGCCTGGAAACTGTTCAGAGACGTGCAACCAAGCGAATACCCTCCATCAGGCATCTACCATACTCTGAACTCCTTGCTTCCCTGGACATGGATACAATGAAGCTCCGACGTCTGGCAACTGACTTGGTAAACACCCACAAAATTGTTAACCATCTTGCCAACAACAACCCTGAGTACCTTTTTGATTTCCATGTGTCTAAGACATGTGGGCATGCCCACAAAGTCAGAAAACAGTACAGTTCCCATGACTTTCGGAAACATTTTTCACGCTCAGAGTTGCTGAAGCATGGAACAAACTACCTGCATCAGTTGTTAGCTGTCGAGACACTGCATCCTTTAAAACCTCCATGCTTCCCGAGATTCGCCAACATTACACCTAATGTTCCCCCTCCATACACATACTGTTCACTTCCCTGACATTTGTATATTATTCTATGTACTATACATGCACCTTTGACCAGTTGTAGTGCACCTGATCACTTTACACAATAATTTCATTATTATTATACTTTCTATTTCAAAGCAAATATGCTAAATATTTTTAGACATTAATGTAAATAAAATTAATTTCATAGCCATACGCTTTTCAATTGCAAACTTGAATTAATCCCAGAATTTCTTAGAATCTCTCTTTCAGCACCAAGGCAACAAAGAAAATACCATATCAGAAACTTTTCTTCATATCCCTGTTCTACTATATGTATTAAGAGATTTTCCACTTCTTTGTAAAAACATTCATCTGGCCACTTATCCTACTGTAACATATAATTTAACTGGAAAATAGATTGTATCCTAAATATATTTGTGTAAAGCTAGATGCAAAGAGCATCAAAGCTACCTTAGTCTTATTGTACCATCATCTATTGTCACTAGCATCTCACCACTCCTCTTGACTGTCACATCTAAATAATTAATCTTGCTAACATCACAACCATTCCTCTTCACCCTTCAGATAGATCTTGTGCATTAAAACATTGAAATGCTCATAATTAGAAACAAATACATCATCAATGTACCCAACTGTCTAGTTAGCCTTATTCTTCTAAACTTCCTTAACCATTCCAGATAACCAAACTCACAGGAAGATAAAACAAATCTGCCTGAAGCAAGCTACATTTTCCACACTTTATAAATTTTGTCACTTATATATATAGAGAAGAAATTCCAAACTTGGAAGCAGGGACTAGAAAGGGTCTCAAAGTCAACATGACAAAGACTAAGGTCCTTGTAAGTAGACGAGAAAACAGAACCCAGATCCCCTCAGGGAAATGGCCTTGCTCAGTATGTAGGAAAGGTGTAGGTAGGAACTCCATTCTCTGCCCCAAATGCAAACAATGTGTACACAAGAGATGTAGCGGGATCTCAGGAAGCTTAATTAAGAATGTAGGCTTCACATGCAGCAGCTGTGCTGGGACAGCAAGCAGCAAACAGACACAGGAAACAAGTACCACCAATCTCTGGGAGGGCTCTGTAGAAACAGTAGACAGCTTCTGCTACCTAGGTGACCGAATTAGCAGCAGAGGTGGGTGTTCAGAAAGTACAATAACTAGGGTAAGAATGGGATGGAAGAAGTTCAGGGAACTACTACCACTGCTAGCTGCAAAAGGCTTCTCCCCCAAAATGAAAGGCAGACTGTATGATGCATGTATACGAACAGCAATGTTACATGGTAGTGAGACCTGGGCACTGAAGGTGGAAGATTTACGTAGATTAGAAAGAAACGAAGCCTGCATGCTCCGATGTTGTGTAATAGTAATATACGCGAATGGCAAAGCATAAATGAATTGAGAGAGAGACTGAGCATAAGAGGAATCAAATGCTGTGTGCAGGAGAGGCAGTTGCGTTGGTATGGTCATGTGATGCGTATGAAGGATGACAGCTGCATAAAAAGGTGCAGAGCACTAGAAGTCAATGGAAACCGCGGAGTGGGGAGACCCAAGAAGACCTGGGATGAGGTGATAAAAGCCGACCTTACCCAATTACACCTCTCAAAGGCGATGACACACTGTGACCTCTGGCGTTACACAGTAATACAGAGTACCCGACCTCCCATGGGTACAAGCTGAAGCATATAGACAATATGCCCCCACACCCACCCACTGCAAAGTGGCCGTGGAGGTGCCACAGCAAAAAAGCACCCAGCCCACACTGTAAAGTGGACGTGTAGGCGCCACGGAAAAAAGCACCCAGCACTCATTACAGGAATTTCGAATCACCAGCGTGAGAAGAATATAAGCTACTAGAGACATTGGTAAAGCATTAAAATTAAAAGTATAAATTGAAATGAAACCATCCTCACCTAAATCACACATGTACACACTCACCAGGAGCATGTTTCGCCATTTTAGTGGGTTCCAATACGGCCCGGTGGGTCATCAGCATGTGGAAGGCCAATATTGTCTGCACTACTAGAGAGAGAACTAAAATAAACCACCCTTCGCACGTGTAGAGATAAGAGGAATGCATGCTCGAGGCAGTAACTGGTGGCATGAACACATGCAAAGCATCTACATGTGCGAAGCATCTACACATGCGAAGGGTGGTTTATTTTAGGTCTCTCTCTAGTAGTGCGGACAATATTGGCCTTCCACATGCTGATGACCCACCGGGCCGTATTGGAACCCACTAAAATGGCGAAACATGCTCCTGGTGAGTGTGTACATGTGGGATTTAGGTGAGGATGGTTTCATTTCAATTTATACTTTTAATTTTAATGCTTTACCAATGCCTCTAGTAACTTATATTCTTCTCACGCTGGTGGTTCAAAATTCCTGTAATGAAAAACACACTCTCCTGTGTCTTTCCCCTCTATATATTGTATATATATATGTATATATATATATATATATATATATAAGAATAATATTAAGAAAGATGCTGATGTTACAGAAATCTTGCTAACATCACACTCCTGTTTTTACCAAAACAACCTCTACTGAACATCTACATATATATATCATCATCATCATCATCATTATTTTACGTCCGCTCTTCCCTGCTTGCAAGGGTGGGACGGGTCTTATTCAGCACAGTATCTCTCCACTTGTCACGGTCCTTCGTCATCTCCACCGTGAGCTTCAGCGATCTGAGGTCTGTTCTCACCACCTCCGCCCATGTTTTTCGTGGTCTACCTCTACCACGTCTTCCTTCAACTGGCATTTCCTGGCACTTCTTTACCCATCGCTCATCCTCCATGCGCATCACATGTCCATACCACCTCAATCTCCTCTCCCGTACACTACATTCTATCCCTCTCAGATACAGTTTCTCTCTCAACACATTTATGCTGGGTCGTTCACGCATATTGACACTGCACATCCAACGGAGCATGCTTGCCTCATTTCTCTCCAGCCGTCGCATATCCTCTGCAGTTGCTGCCCATGTCTCACTACCATGCAACATCGCGCTCCTCACACAGGCATCATATAACCGGCCTTTCGTACACATATATGTCATCATCATCATCATCGTCATTCCATTTTATGTCCGCTTTTTCCCTGCTTGCAAGGGTGGGATGGGAACTGATTTTGGCTTGATTTCTAGAGCTGGATGCCCTTCCTAACACCAACCTCATTTACAGTGAGTGCTGGGTGCTTTTTTGCCGTGGCACCTCCACGACCACTTTACAGTGGAATGATAGGGACCCCAGTCCCTATCATCTCATTTCTACAGCTGAGTAAACTGGAGCAATGTGAAATAAAGTGTCTTGCTCAAGGAAACAACACATCACCCAGTCTGATATGTATATATATGTATATATATATATATATGTATGTATATATATATATATATATGTATATATATATATATATGTGTATATATATATATATATATATATATATATATATATATATATATGTATATATATATATATATATATATATATATATATATATATATATATATATATATATATATATATATATATATATATATACAGATATATATATATATATATATACAGGGTACCCGACCTCCCATGGGTACATGCTGAAGCATATAAACAATATGCCCCCACTCCCCCCACCGCAAGGTGGTCGTGGAGGTGCCACGGCAAAAAAGCACCCAGCCCACACTGTAAAGTGGACGTGTAGGCGCCACGAAAAAGCACCCAGCACTCACTGTAAATGAGGTTGGTGTTAGGAAGGGCATCCAGCTGTAGAAATCAAGCCAGATCAGTTCCTGTATGAGCAAGGCATGGTCAGCCGACCAGACACTGCCCACAACAGGACAACCCGTCTAACCCATGCTAGCGTGGAAGAACGGACGTAAAACGGTGATGATGATATATATACAGATACTACTTTATAAATTGTCATCTATATATAGTACTTTCTCTCATTCAAGTACGATTCTATATTTTTCTACTAACCAATTAAATCATCAGTGGTTACCATATTAAGTAATGTGTGCGAATCTATGTGTGTATATGCATATAGGTATGTATATATATGTATCTATGTATGTGTGTGTAACTATGTATGTATGTGTGTGTGTATTTGAGTGTATGTGTCAGTGTATTTCTGTGTGTATATGTCTGTGTCTGTGTGTGTATCTTTATATGTATGTATTCATCTCTGACCAGTCCTCCTCAGTTGCATTACTCCAGTGTTTGACCTAGACACAAAGGCAATTGACCATTGCGTGAGTATAAAACCATACTACTAACAATACTATATAGAGACTTTCATGTTTTGATATATCAAAACAACAACACACATATATACAAATATATATATATATATATATATATATATGAAAAGTATAGAAAATATTGTAGCAAGAAGCCAATAGTATTCCATAATTTATAAGTGACTATAGCGTCAAAATGGGAAAATAGTTAACGTAAGATGTGGGAAAAATAATTCAAACTAATTATTCAAAAAATAATTCAAAAAGAATATATATATATATATATATATATATATATATATATATATATATATATATATATATATATATATATATATATATATATATATATATATATATATATATATATGTAGAAATTATATTTAATTTGTTGGGATTCCAACAAACTTAAAAGTTTATAACTGATATAGAGCACTCAACAGATAACTGGAGTAAATATTCAATATATTAATTCACTATCCAGCGAATTTTCAACCGTCAAGGTTGTTTTCCATGGTTATGTCCCTATTTATAAAACCAATTTTGTATTTTATTTGATGAAAGCACACCAAGATTTGCTTGGTTGCCCTTGAAATATATATAATAAAATAATTATGGTTTTATAAATATAGTTTCCATTTATTAATATATTGTATATATAAGGGCGGTGGATTGGCAGTATCGGTAGAGGGTCGGACGCCATGCTTTCCAGCATAGTTACGTCCCTTTACGATCTGAGTTCAAATCCCGCCGAGGTTGACTTTGCCTTTCATCCTTACGGGGTCGATAAAATAAAGTACCAGTAATGCACTGGGTAATTGCTGGCCTTGTGCCAAAAGTAGAAACAATTAATATATTGTATATATATATATATCATCATCATCATCATCATCAACGTTTAACGTCCGTGTTCCACGCTTGCATGGGTTTGGACGGGGGTTTTCCCACTTGAGGCAAGAGTGATTGTCTTGCTCGCATAGGACTGTCTGGCAGGTTTTCTACAGTTGGATGCCCTTCCTAACACCAACCACATTTACAGTGTGGGTCTGGGAGGTTTTTACCGTGTTGCCTACACGACCACATTACAGCGTGGACTGTGTGTTTTTTTGTCGTGACACCTACACGATCTCATTTGTTTCGGCCTGGATGGTGTGGCACCAACATAACTTTACATAGAAGGGGGCGGTGTGGATGGGGGGGGGGGGGGTATTTTGTTAGAGATACCTACTGTAGTAGGTTTTACTATGTATTTAGGTAAGGCGGGTCTTCTCTATTACTGAGTACCGCCAAAGGTCTCGGTCCAGTGACATTGTCTTGGAGAGGTGTAAGTGTGTGAGGTCGGAATTTATCAGCTCGTCCCAGGTTTTTCTAGGTCTGCCTATTCCGTGGCTACCGTCTATCTTTATTGCCCTGCACTTTGTTATACAGCTATCGACTTTCATGCGCATCACGTGTCCATACCAACGTAGCCTTCTCTCGAGTAAACAACATCTGATCCCTCTTATTTCTAATTTTTTCCTTAGTTCGTTTATGCTTTGCCGTTCACGTATATTACTATTACACATCCAGCGAAGCATGCAAGCTTCGTTCCTCTCTAGTCTGCGTATATCCTCTGCACACAATGCCCAGGTCTCACTGCCATGCAACATTGCTGTTTGTATGCAGGCATCATACAACCTGCCTTTCGTTTTTAGGGAGAACCCTTTAGCGGCTAATAGTGGTATAAGCTCTCTGAACTTTTTCCATCCAGTTCTGACTCTAGCTACTGTACTTTCAGAGCACCCTCCCCCACTGCTGATTTTGTCATCCAGGTAACGGAAGCTGTCCACTATTTCTATAGAGCCCTCTGTGCAGTTGAAAGAGCTAGTATTTTGTGGGCACTTGCTGCTACTTATTGCACCAGAGCACCGGCCACATGTGAAATCTATGTTCTTAGTTAGCTTACCTGTGATCCCACTACATCTTTTATGCACCCATACTTTGCATTTCTGACACAAAATGGAGTTTCTACCTACGCCTTTCCTA
This sequence comes from Eledone cirrhosa, assembly GCA_964016885.1. Taxonomy (NCBI): domain Eukaryota; kingdom Metazoa; phylum Mollusca; class Cephalopoda; order Octopoda; family Eledonidae; genus Eledone; species Eledone cirrhosa. Next base: position 46,348,255 of record OZ024745.1, read on the forward strand.
CACACTGAGCATGGCCACTTCCCGGAAGGGACCGCCGCCTTATTTTCTTTCCTACAAACTAGAACTTTGGTCTTAGCCAGATTAATTTTAAGGCCTTTTGATTCTAGGCCGTGCTTCCATGTTTGGAATTTCTTCTCTAGCTCGGCCATTGATTCAGCTATGAGTGTTAGGTCGCCTGCGTATAGGAGTTCCCATGGGCAGTCGGTCTTGAACTCCTCTGTTATAGCCTGAAGGGCAATAATAAATAGTAGGGGGCTGAGAACAGAGCCCTGATGGACGCCAACTTTTACGCTAAACTCTTCACTATATTCGTTGTTAATTCTAACCTTGCTGAGTGTTTCTTTATACATGGCTTGTATAGCTCTCACAAGCCATTCGTCGATACCTAGTTTTCTAAGGGCCCACCAGATAATGGAACGGGGGACTCTGTCGAAGGCTTTCTCCAAGTCGACAAAAGCTAAGTAGAGGGGTTTACTTTTAGCTAGGTACTTCTCCTGTAGTTGTCGTACAATGAAAAGAGCGTCTGTGGTACTTTTGCCTGACACAAACCCGAACTGCATTTCATCTAGGTCAATTCTCTCTCTGATTAGTTGCGCTATTACTTTTTCTGTGACCTTCATGACCTGGTCGATTAATTTAATGCCTCTATAGTTACTCCTATCTAGGGCATCTCCTTTACCCTTATAACAGTTAACGATGATGCTGCTATGCCAGTCCTTCGGAACAACCCCATTCTGTACGACTTGGTTAACTATCCGGGTGACCATGGTGTGTCCCACCGTTCCAGACGCCTTCAGCATCTCAGCAACTATTTCCGAAGGCCCAGCCGCCTTACCCGTCTTCATATCCTTGATTGCCTTACTTATTATACTACCCTCGACTAACACTGCTGGTCCCTCTATTGGGTCGATGTGGGGGAGACTGTCTTTCTCCCATTTATTCTCCTCATTTAGTAGCCTTTCATAGTGACACTTCCAAGCTACCTTCTTATCAGCGTCGGTGATGGCAAGTACGCCGTCATCATTAAGTACACACTTCTCCCCGACAAATATAAACGGAGTCAAAGACTTGCATTATATTCCCTGTAAATTATGTGCTCAAAGGAAAAGGAATCCTGAGCTCTTCAAAATACAATATGTAGAAAGGATAACACACTAGAGAGAGATAGAGTGTGTGCGATCAAAAAACAGGGAAACCACCAGTGTATCCTTTCTACATATATATATATATATATATATACATATAAAATTTAATGTAGAAATGGCTTCTACAAGACTAGAACTGTTTCATTTAAAGGAAATCATCAGGAAAGCCCTGTAGAAACAGTTCTAGCCCTGTAGAAGCCATTTCTATATTAAATCTTGTATATACTCTATGTATTGAGTACCTTACTTACTGTGGCTACCCCCGATTGAACCCAGGACTCACACACACACACACACACACACACATATATATATATATATATATATATATATATATATATTTATAGTAATAATAATAAATTTGAAGACTAAAATCCAAAGAGGGCTCGATAAGGATAAATATATATCAAATATATAAGAACCGCAGAGCAAATATGTTATTTTAATTAATATATATATATATTTATATATATACATGAAGCAGAAAAGAGAGGAATACACATATATATGTGTGTATATATATATATGTGTGTGTTCAAATTATATGGGATATAAAGCCAACACATATTTATCTGCATTTCTTTACTGTTTTATAAAGAGCTCGGAATTTCTTCCTTGAGCTTGTAGGGGAATATTGTTAGTTTTTAACTTGACTCTTCAATTTCATATATATATATATATATATATATAATGTAGATAAATCTACCAAGAGTTTATGGTAGTGTCCAATCCGTATGAAGAACTCAATGTATTCCGGATATCATGGAAAGAAGAGATGTAATGAAAAATCACTTTCGGTGAAAGATAAACGGTATACAGAGTCAAGATAAAATATTAAACAAATAATGAATAAAACAATGAAACAGTTCCTTATATTAAACAAAAAAAGTTCATTATTTAACGATCGTTTCTAGGATATATATGTGTTAGAATTGGCATGCATATTCAACAGATCTATGTACAAAATTATACAAAATTATACAAACTATCAAGATTAAATATACATACCAACACATATATACGCCGTCTTCAGAAATAATGAAATATATTTATTGATAATAACAACAATTCAAAATTTCAGGTCCGTTTGGGAACAAAATTGACCAATGAAAATACAAAAGGTTTAATGCAGTTCGGTGTGTGTATATACATGTAACTACCCTTACACATATTTTACAAAAATGTATGCTCAACTTGTATACGCATACCAAAAGGATGGATGCAAATACAAAATTTCAAGGTTAATGTCTCTGTAAGTTTATAATGCACAGATAAGATGCGTATAGACACATAAATATGAAATAAGTGTATACACATATTCTCATACTCACACATATCCGTACAATCACACACACACGCGCGTATATGCATAAACATACACATAACTACGAACATACAAACACACACACACCCCCACTCATATATATATATGTGGATATAAAATCCTAAGCACATGGATATTAATTCACTCACATAAACACTGGCACACACATTTAGATCAAGATACAGAAATTAGGTGGGAGGGGGGGAGAGGTCAGTATTCAACTGTTTGGGCAGACTGCTTATTATAGATGTATCTATAAACTAAGAAAATAAAAAATAATAAATAATAAATAAACATTAAAAAGGAAAGAAAAGAAAAAGAAAAAAGAAAAAAGAAATATATCAAGAAAATATATATATATATATATATATATATATATATATATATATATATATATATATATATATATACATACATACATATATATACATATATATATATATATATACAAACACATACATACATATACACACATCCACACTTAGAACATACATACACACACATATATAAACATATACATATACACACATACATACATATACACACATACATATAAATACACATATATATATATATATATATATATATATATATATATATACACACATATACACATATAATCACACATACTATATAGACACACATATATATACACACATACACGCACATATACATACACTTACATACTTATATACATACAGATATACACATACATACCTATATATACACACAAATACATACAGACATACATACATACATACAGACAAATACTTACGCATCCATATATCGGTATATACATACAAACACCACTACATTCTCACACAACTCAGACATACAAAGAAAAAGGTATATACCTATACACATATACATATACAAATAGATAAACATATACATATATATATATATATATACACACATATATATATATATATATATATATATATATACATACACATATACACACATATACATACATACACATACATACATGTACACACACATAGATATATATACATACACACATACACACATACATATATAGTCATACACATACATACACCTACACGAACATACACATACACATATATAAAGATATATATACACACACACACACACACATATATATAAAAAATAAAGATATATATATATATATATATATACATACATATACATACACACATACATAGACATATATGTACATACATACACATACATACATACATACACACACATACATACATATATATATACACACATAGACATATACATACATACACAGACAACATACATACACACACATATATACTCATACATAGAATTAGATATATATTCATACATACATACGCACTTACATATACTCATATATACAAATACATACGCATCCATATATGCGTATATATATAGAAACACCACTACACCCTCACACAACTCAGACATACAAAGAAAAAGGCATATACATATACATATATACACGCATTAATAGAGATATATATACACATATATATATATATATATATATATACACATACACTTATATATATAGACCAC
>OZ024745.1:46362271-46364771 GCA_964016885.1 Eledone cirrhosa
CTCTTCCTCGCACTTCCACTCACTCACTCTCTGTTTCTCCCCTTCTCACTTCCTCCCGTTTGTCTAGTAGTGGGTTCTCTTCTTGCTCACATCTCACTCATGTCGGACGGTCTGTATACTGATCGCTCATGAAATCCACCCAGCTTATGCTGACCGGATAACCATGTTGCTTGTTTATTCCCATCTTTGTGTTGCTTTCATCCTTCTATGTTGTTTACTTGTCTCACTCGCTTTACGCGATTTACTTGTCCCAATAGCTTTATTTAGCTATTGCTCGCACCAACCTAAGGTATATGATTTTTAATGCGATGAAATATCAATGATGGTTGGCAAATCACTGCCGAAGGACTATTTTTATCATATATATATATATATGGATGGAAAAAGTTCAGAGAGCTTATACCACTATTAGCCGCTAAAGGGTTCTCCCTAAAAATGGAAGGCAGGCTATATGATGCCTACATACGAACAGCAATGCTGCATGGCAGTGAGACCTGGGCATTGTGTGCAGAGGATATACGCAGACTAGAGAGGAACGAAGCTTGCATGCTCCGCTGGATGTCTAATAGTAATATACGTGAACGGCTAAGCATAAACGAACTAAGGAAAAAATTAGAAATAAGAGGGATCAGATGTTGTCTACTCGAGAGAAGGCTACGTTGGTATGGTCACGTGATGCGCATGAAAGACGACAGCTGTATAACAAAGTGCAGGGCAATAAAGATAGATGGTAGCCACGGAATAGGCAGACCCAGAAAAACCTGGGACGACATGATAAATTCCGACCTCACACACTTACACCTCTCCAAGACAATGTCACTGGACCGAGACCGTTGGCGGTACTCAGTAATAGAGAAGACCCGCCTTACCTAAATACAAAGTAAAACCTACTACAGTCAGTAGGCATCTCTAACAAAACACACCCCCGTCCCACCACCCCCACCCCACCCACACCGCCCCTTTCAATGTAAAGTTATGTTGGTGCCACAACATCCAGGCCGAAACAAATGAGATCGTGTAGGTGTCACGACAAAAAACACACAGTCCACGCTGTAATGTGGCCGTGTAGGCAACACGGTAAAAACCTCCCAGACCCACACTGTAAATGTGGTTGGTGGTAGGAAGGGCATCCAGCTGTAGAAAACCCGCCAGACAGTTCCTATGCGAGCAAGACAATCACTCTTGCCTCAAGTGGGAAAACCCCCGTCCAAACCTATGCAAGCGTGGAACACGGACGTTAAACGTTGATGATGATGATGATGATATATATATATATATGATGATATATATATATATATGTCGGACAGACGGGACGTCGCCTGGCGGACCGATTCACTGAGCACCTCCGGGATATTCGTCTCGGAGGTAGTTCCCCCATCGCCCGCCACTTTGGTGGCCCTGGACATTCCGCACGCCATCTCACAGTCTGTGGCTTACTCCAATGCCACGGAACACCCGCCAATCGCCTTAGAGTCGAACAAAGAACTATCTTCATCTTACAGACCCACACTTCCCCCGGCCTGAACTCCCCACCCTTATTCCTTTAGTCTTCGACCGCCCTCCTCCCCCCACACTTATCCTCCACTAACACCAATAACACACCCCCTCCTTTTCACCGCCCACCCCACAACTAACAATACTAACACCTCCACTCCACCCCTCATCCGACCACCCTTCCCCAACTAACATACTAACATCCCTCCCTTCTTCTCCTCCTCCCCCCTCCTTATCACACGCACACACCCACCGGCATATTTATACACGCGCTCACACTAAACACACACCCTACTACCACCACTAACCCTCACCTCCACACCTCTCACCCCACACCTCCATCCCACCACCCCGCAACTAACCTCACTAACACCCCCTGACCCCAAGCACACGAACACACGCACCCACTTACACCACCCACCCCACACGCAACTAACATCACTAACACCCCCCAACCCCACGCACACGTACCCACACACCCTCGTACACCACCAACTCTACACACCCTACCACCACTAACCCCCACTCACACCTGCATTCAACCCTTCCCCACCTCCCGTATACTAACACCCACTAACACCCCTTCATCAAACTACACACACACCAGTACACCACACTCCCTCCATAGAACTACACACACCCTTCTCTCCCCGCTCCACCCACACCCTCGCTCCACACTCACTCATCCCACTAACACCTCTATTAATACACACACACACACCCTCCTCACTCCAACTTTCACACCTACCCATCCTCGCCCCTTTACCATTCCACCGACTGCTGCTATGCCCTCTGACCACCTCGCAGCACAAACAGACACACAGCACTCCCATTGCTTGACCACTTCCTGTTGCGCGCGCACCCCACATCTCTCCTCTTCCGACCATCTCTTCATGGAATACTCGTATGGGGAACTTGACCACCACAGAATCCACTAAACATCCTAGGATTTTACCAACTTTTCAACCATCCTCTTACGGAATCATCTATATAACTCACCCACACA
>OZ024745.1:46372271-46417271 GCA_964016885.1 Eledone cirrhosa
GAGGTAGTCACGGTTCTGGGACAGCATTCCTCACCATATGAGATGTCATCTGGTGTACCACAGAGATCTGTTCTTGGCCCCCTTTTGTTTGTGGCATATATTAATGACATAGATGCCAACTTAAAGAATGCCACAGTACTAAAGTATGCAGATGACATCAAGCTGTACCTTGAGATAAAAAGGACAGATCCTGAACACTATAGATCTTGCTTGCAGTCTGACCTGGACACAATGCAACAATGGATCTCAGACTGGCAACTCAAGCTAGCTGTGGACAAGTGCACCACCATGCATTTTGGGAGTAAAAACCCAGCGTCCACATACTCCCTCCACAGCACTAATATCAAGAAGTCTTCTTGTGAATGTGACCTGGGCATTACGGTCAGCAGCGATTTGCGTTGGATGAAGCACATCTCTAAAATTGTCAAGAGGGCCGAGGGTGTCTTAGCATCACTCAGCAAGACCTTTGTCAGCTGCTCTCCAGATATCTATTTAAGGCTGTACATGGCTATGGTGCAGCCACACTTAGAATTTGCATCACCAGTCTGGTACCCCTATCTTGCTCAGAACATTGACCGCCTGGAAACTGTTCAGAGACGTGCAACCAAGCGAATACCCTCCATCAGGCATCTACCATACTCTGAACTCCTTGCTTCCCTAGGCATGGATACATTGAAGCTCCGACGCCTGGCAACTGACTTGGTAAACACCCACAAAATTGTTAACCATCTTGCCAACAACAACCCTGAGTACCTTTTTGATTTCCATGTGTCTAACACATGTGGACATGCCCACAAAGTCAGAAAACAGCACAGTTCCCATGACTTTCGGAAACATTTTTTCACGCTCAGAGTTGCTGAAGCATGGAACAAACTACCTGCATCAGTTGTTAGCTGTCGAGACACTGCATCCTTTAAGGCCTCCATGCTTCCCGAGATCCGCCAACACTACAGCTAATGTTCCCCCTCCATACACATACACACATGTATACCATGACTCATACACTATTCACTTCCCTGACATTTGTGTATTATTCTATGTACTATACATATACCTTTGACGAATTGTAGTGCACCTGAGCACTTTACACAATAATTTCATTATTATTATTATGTGCACAAGCATACAAATCTGAAATAAACTGAAACAAAAAACTGTGGATAAAGACATGCAAATCTAACCCCTCACTGAGGTCTAGAGAGTTGTTAGATTTGCATGGCCTTCTTAATATTTTGCTAATTTATTGTTATTACTATTTGGCAGAATCGGTAGAGGGTCGGACACCATGCTTTGCAGCAAGGAGTTACGGCCCTTTATGGTGTGAGTTCAAATCCCGCGGAGGTTAACTTTGCCTTTCATCCTTATGGGGTCGATAAAATAAAGTACCAGTAATACACTGAGATAATTGCTGGCCTTGTGCCAAAAGTAGAAACAGTTATTATTATTCTAGGGCAGTAGATTGGAAGAATCGGTAGAGCATCAGACACCATGCTTTGAAGCATAGAGTTATGTTCCTTTATGTTCTGAGTTCAAATCCCACCAAGATTAGCTTTGCCATCCTTCATCATCATCATCATCACCGTTTTATGTGCGTTCTTCCATGCTAGCATGGGTTAGACGGGTTGTCCTGTTGTGGGCAGTGTCTGGTCGGCTGACCTTGTCTTGCTCATACGGGAACTGATTCTGGCTTGATTTCTACAGCTGGATGCCCTTCCTAACACCAACCTCATTTACAGTGAGTGATGGGTGCTTTTTTTCCATGGCGCCTACAAGTCCACTTTACAGTGTGGGCTGGGTGCTTTTTTGCTGTGGCACCTCCACGACCACTTTGCAGTGGAAGGGTGTGGGAGCATATTGACTATAGCTTCAGCTTCGGCTTGTATCCGTGGGGGGGTCGGGTCTTCTGTATTACTGCATGACGCCAGAGGTCACGGTCATGTGTCATCGCCTTTGAGAGGTGTAATTGGGTAAGGTCGGCTTTTATCACCTCATCCCAGGTCTTCTTGGGTATCCCCACTCCATGGTTTACATCGACTTCTACTGCTCTGCACCTTTTTATGCAGCTGTCATCCTTCATACGCATCACATGTCCATATCAACACAACCACCTCTCCTGCACACAGCATTTGATTCCTCTTATGCTCAGTCTCTCTCTCAATTCATTTATGCTTTGCCGTTCGCGTATATTACTATTACACATCCATCGGAGCATGCAAGCTTCGTTTCTTTCTAATCTACGCAAGTCTTCCACAGACAGCGCCCAGGTCTCACTACCATGTAACATTGCTGTTCGTATACATGCATCATACAGTCTGCCTTTCATTTTGAGGGAAAAGCCTTTTGCAGCTAGCAGTGGCAGTAGCTCCCTAAACTTCTTCCATCCCGTTCTTACCCTAGTTATTGTACTTTCCGAACACCCACCTCCGCTGCTAATTCGGTCACCTAGGTAGCAGAAGCTGTCTACTGTTTCTACAGAGCCCTCCCAGAGTTTTGTGGTACTTGTTTCCTGTGGCTGTTTGCTGCTTGTTGTCGCAGCACAGCTGCTACATGTGAAGCCTACATTCTTAGTTAAGCTTCCTGAGATCCTGCTACATCTCTTGTGTACCCATTGTTTGCATTTGGGGCAGAGAATGGAGTTCCTACTTACACCTTTCCTACATACTGAGCAAGGCCATTTCCCTGAGGGGATCTGGGTTCTGTTTTCTCGTCTACTTACAAGGACCTTAGTCTTTGTCAGGTTGACTTTGAGACCCTTTCTTTCTAGTCCCTGCTTCCAAGTTTGGAATTTCTTCTCTTGTTCTACCATAGATTCAGCTATAAGTGCGAGGTCATCTGCATACAGGAGTTCCCATGGGCATCTGGTCTTAAACTCCTCCGTTATTGCCTGCAGGACTATGATGAACAGGAGAGGGCTAAGAACAGAGCCCTGGTGGACACCGACCTGTATGCTAAATTCCTCACTATACTCATTGCTAATCCTAACTTTGCTGACTGCTCCCCTATACATGGCTTGTACAGCTTTCACAAGCCATTCATCTACTCCTAGTTTTCTAAGAGCCCACCAGATTATAGCACGGGGAACTCTGTCAAAGGCTTTCTCGAGATCAACGAATGTCATGTAGAGTGGCTTACTTTTAGCTAGGTACTTTTCCTGTAACTGCCTCACAAGGAAGAGGGCATCAGTGGTGCCTCTTCCTGGCACAAACCCAAATTGCATCTCACCTAGTTTCACCCGGTCCCTAATCAACTGTGCTATAACTCTTTCTATTACTTTCATGACCTGGTCCATCAGCTTTATACCTCTATAGTTTCCTCTATCTAGTGCATCACCTTTACCTTTGTAGCAGTTGACAATGATGCTACTGCACCAATCCTTTGGTATGACACCCTCTAGTATTACCTGGTTAACAATACGTGTGGTTATGGTGTGACCTACCGACCCAGATGCCTTCAGCATCTCGGCAGCTATACCCGATGGACCAGTTGCCTTCCCCGTCTTCATATCTTTGATTGCCTTACTTACTACGGTGCTGCTGACTTGTACTGCTGGCCCATATATAGGGTCTACTTGGGGTAGGGTCTCTTCTTCCCATGCATTCTCCTCATTTAGTAATCTATCATAATGGCTCTTCCATGCATCTTTCTTCTCAGCACTTGTGAGGGCAAGCTCACCTTTATCATTCCGGATACACTTCTCTCCAATGACATCACAATTCTCTCTGACACACTGCCTCGCAATCTTGAACACCTCCTGTTTCTGGTCCTCACGTTGCAAAACATGCTTGAATTTTCTATCCTCTGCTTCCCTCTTAGCTAAGTATACTTGTCGCCTAGCTTCCCTCCTGGTCTCTATGTAATGTACTCTGCTTCCCCCGTTCTTCCATCCTTTCCATGCCTGTCTCTTGGCCTTAACTGACTCATCTACCTTATTGTTCCACCACCAAGTCACTCTCCTCCTGCCTGTGGTCTTACTCCAGCCACAGATCTCATCCGTCGCCTTTAGTAATCTATTTTTTAGGAACTCCCAGTGCTCTTCTACATTGAATGTCTCTATCTGTTCTTCTTTACTGTCATAGGCGTTGAGTTAAATATCTTTAAATCTGGTACTGGCTGAGGGGTCTTTCAACTTCCAGATCTTTCTTCTCCAGGTTGGCTTCTGTTTCCAGGTTCATCTAGTTCTGACCGTGAGGTCGCTGACAACTAAGCTATGTTGGGAGGTACATTCCTCACTAGGGAAGGTTTTTGTGTTTACGACCGCCCATCTATCACGTCCTCTGATGAGGATAAAATCTATCTGACTAGAATGCTCCCTTGATCTATAGGTGATCAAGTGGTTGTCGGGTTTTTTGAAGTTTGTGTTATATATCGATATGTCATTGGCGTCGCAGAATTTTAGAAGCCTGAATCCTTCTTCATTTCTTGTGCCAACCCCCCCATGGGATCAATTTAATCGACTTTCCTCTCCCCCAAAATTGCTGGCCTTATGCCTATAGTAGAAATTATCATCATCATCGTTTAACATCCACGCTAGCATGGGTTAGGCGGGTTTGTCCCACTTGAGGCATGATTGGTCGGTTCACCGTGTCTCACTCATATAGAACTGTTTCATTATTATTTTTATTATTTTTAAGGGTGATGAATTGGCAGTATCGGTAGAGGGTCGGACACCATGCTTTGCAGCACAGTTACGTCCCTTTACGGACTGAGTTCAAATCCCGCCGAGGTTAACTTTGCCTTTCATCCTTACGGGGTCGATAAAATAAAGTACCAGCAATGCACTGGGTATTTGCTGGCCTTGTGCCATAAGTAGAAATAATTATTATTTTTATTATTATTATTAAGGGCAATAGATTGGCAGTATCAGTACGGCATCAGACAACATGCTTTGTAGCATATAGTTATGGCCCTTTACATTCTGAGTTCAAATCCCTCAAAATTATTTTCAAAGGACTTTGTTTCAGTCACCAACTTTACAACCTCAGGTTGGTTCTTCCCTGAGGGACGCATCCCTTGCTGACCCACTTGACAGATGATGCAGTATAATTTGTTTCTAGTCTGCATTTTATATGACGAATCCATTTTAACCTTACTGGCAAGGAGTGATTTTCCTCTAGACAGATTCACTTCAACAAGCTTTTGGGTCAGGTCAGGTGTGTAGCCATACTCACTACGCTTGGCCAGTTGCATTTTGGTGAGGCTATTTAACCCATAGTTGAGGTGGATGGCCATTGACTCTGAGGAATTCATCTCTCATTTTAACAGTTGATTTTTTGTGCTGTTGGGGTTCCACTTACCCTCCTCCCCCGACCAGAGTCTGGTGGGGGAGCCGGTTTAGTGTCCGACCACTCGACCATGAAGCCTGTTGTACTGGGTTACATGGTACCAGTAGCAGGCAGAAGCCTGACCTGACTATAATTTCACATATAAAGCTATGGTAAAAGATATTTGCTTAAGATGTCCAACAGTGGGATCGAACCTGGAACCTAATGATTGCAAAATGAATTTCTTAATCATTCGGCCATGCTGCATCCACAAAGATATCAGTAACAGTTGGGGGAATGAAGTATTTTTTGGTCTTGAAGAGAAGAGCCAGTCATTGGCATATGGTCCCTGCTATATACATTGACCAGGGAAGATGCTCGGTGATTGTGAGACCTAACATCAAAAGAGATCGCGCGATATCAAGCTGTGTATTACTCATGCTTAAAATATGATAGTATTTTTGTTTTGTTTTTATGGGCTCCAAATAAATAAGTCTACTAAATTAATCTATTATAGCCAACCTTAGTCAATAGTGGATGATTTTCATTGGGTGACTGATTTTTTGTCCAAAGTTATCTCCCTTACCTCTGCTGTTGACACCGTTTAACCATATTTATGTATCGTAAAATAAATATTTTCTTGTTTCAAGTAAGCAGAGATTTAATATATTTATAAACTATTATTCTACATAAATGTCCGTAATAAACAATAATATTATAATTACATCCTAATTAGCTTTCATGTATTGAAAATTACTATTATACATCAATTTGGCATCGATATACACCATACAATAAACTTTATTCCAGAAAGAAATAAAAATATTTTGCAAGAACTATAATATTTTGCTATAGTAAGTACTAAATTTTCCAATCTTTCATTTGTTAGAAAGACGTTAGAACTTGTCAGATGATTATATGAAGATTTAAAGAATAATTTCCGAATCATTTAAGGTATGATTTGTTGTTGTTTAACTTATAACCAGCCATTCAGTTCTACTTTGTCAACAGATATAATATAAATATATGAAACACTTTTTAATCTCATTTTCTTCTATCCCGTTTCTTAGTTCATAATCACAACTGCACATACGACAAAAGATTATTGGTTTCGAAACCGCATTCTAATCATTTGTTATACACTCTCCTATTTAAGCAGCCCGAGAGCTTTCTGTGCGATAAATACTAGTACAGTGTGCCATGTGTTTTATTGGGTAAAAACCATAGCTTCGGTCACGAATGACCATGGGTTTTGTATGTAGAAGGTTCCACTACAAGGCACTAGACGGGGCAAGGTGGTTTTTTTTTTGGGGGGGGGGGATACTAACAGTCGCCCATGCATATCAGTCTCCCGTCCCCACGCCACCGATGTCCAGCTGAATAAACTGGAGCAATGTAAAATGAAGTGTCTTGCTCAAGAACACAATTGAGCCTGGGAATCAAACGATTTTGAAACTAATCGCTAACCAGTAAGCCACGCGCCTTCGCATGTTTTTTTTTATATACGGTAATATATGCATAAGTATATACAGAGGTCGGTAAAAAAATGTATTACTGAGGTTGACTATATCATCATCATCATCATATATATATACACACACACATACACACAACATACAGAGAGAGAGAGAAACTGATAAAATAAGCACCATACAAACCTTTGAAAACGGTGCCCCAGCAGGACAGCAGTGATCAGGCCACAAACTGCTACAAATATTTTGGTACCAAGAAAATTTTTGTTTGTTTTTTATGGCTAAAATGTCGTCTCTTCCATGGTGTAATGTATATTTTCATATATGTATATTCATTCTGGCAGTGAATTTGTAGAGTTATAGAATGGTGGTCATTCCTTCTCTCTGCCAAGGTCAACTTTGCCTTTCATCCATTCACAATTAATGAAAAAGTACCAGTCATGTACTAGAGTCGATTCTTCCTCTATATCTCTTTCTCACTTTCTATCATTCACTCTCCTCCTCTGGAGGAAATCAGCTGTGTTCAGATCATGAGAGGAGATGGACTCTGCCAGGTTTTAAGAGAGGCCAGGAAACACTGTGTCACTACGGAACCCCTATGACTCCATCAGGAGTTACAGGTCTAAGAAAGAAGATATTCATTCCATTCATGAAAAAGCATGTAGAAGGGGTGAAAAGACAACAACTTTGTATAAACTCTATACACAATTACAGTTGTCTCGGCTGATGGCAATCATTCATGCGTGCTTATGCACATGAACACGCCTCCAATTAGGCATTCGTTATATCTCTAGCTCTCCTACTCTTTAACTGCTACTTGGCTCAGTATATACACTCCTTCTTCAACTCTTATGTTAATTCTCTTTCTAGGATTATATATTAGAGACATTTCTTTTCATTTCCTCATCCATCAGTTTTAGCTGTCTTTTTTGGTCTTCCTCTTCCTCAACACATGACCCAACCATCTCATTCTATTTCTCTCCACAACATTCATCATTGATTCTATTCCCATCATTTACAATTCATTGTTTATTTTTCTTATTTGAATATAAGAAATAAATGCCACAAAAAGGAATAAAATTCTATTTCTCTTATTAATGATAGCAATTTATTTTTTCTTCACCAGATTTCTTTATCATCAGAAACTGTTTGATTCCCCACCAAAATGTCAGTGCCATCAAAATCCACTGACCTCCCTAGAGGTTTAATAGATCGTAAAGGGACGCCTGCTGGTCGCAACACAAGGTAAGACAAACAGTTAAAGAAGTGTAATAAATTAAACAATTAAAGAGTGTTAGGAGAGCCGGTACAATGTAGATGGAAATATAGAGATGAAACTGGGGTAAAAAGGATGACAAAACTAAACAATATAATGTTTTTACCCTATATATATATTATTTTGTTTTGTCATCACTGGTACAGAACAGTGAATTAAATAAAGATAGATACTTGTACCATTTAGAACACTCACTTATGAAATGAAAATAAAATTTACAGCTCATAACATATGTAGGCTTAGCTGGCCTCCTACAAGGTTGTATGTTATAAGAAGTTTCTTGGGCACTTTAATGATAGGGCCCTCCCCTCAATCCTATCAGGAAAAGCAAGATGAGATGAAATCTTTTAACTTCTGCATCAGCCATCCCTTGGGCCATGCATAAAGGTGATATTGCATAATATTGAGCCCAGGTTGTATAACGACTTGAATAAGCTGCCAGAAAGGTGTATATGAGACAACACAATAACATAGAGGCAGGGAAAAACAACTAGGTCAACAAAGCGGGTACATAAACAAATAAGCATAAAAAGTCTTACAACTGGAAACGGGATAGGATACGATACAGGAAAGTTATGCAAATCCCTCAAATTACCATTTGCACAACTTTCCTGCACTGTATGCTGTCCTGTTTATCATGTCCACAGCAACCACTTACAGAGTGGTCTCCATGCATTTTATCATGACAACAGCACTGTCACTTTACAGAGTGTTCTGGTTGCATTTAGAAATTATTCAGTATGTTCAGTGTAAAACCAGAAAGATATGGCTGGAGGACTGATCAGATCTAGGAAATTTGGCAACAAATTGACATTCCATAAATAAATAATTCTCATATGGTATGTAAATTCAAACAGTTTTTCTCAGCAAACACCTTTATCGTTGTCTCACATTCTTTTAATGTATTGTGAAGTGTTATCCAAATGCACATCTAACATTGTTATTCTTTGAAATCGAGTATTGCTATTCTTTCACTATTCATTTACACCAACAGATTGCCTTCAATTCGTGGTCCCAGAGATTTGACTCTTGGCGGCATCCCCAAGAAAGTTTTTATGCCAAATATTCCTTCTCGAAGAACAAAGGAAGAGTAAGGAGATATTTTCTTTTCAGTTTCACTGCTTTTGTTTTTTTTATTTTTCAGTTGATTATTTTATAAATACTGGAGGGGTAAAAATATGTTCTGCAAGTGACAATATATGGTTTTCATATCCTAAAGAAAGAAGTCAAAGTAGCCATAAAAATACTAAAAAAGGGCAAACCCCCATAAATAGATGACATCCTAGGAGAGATATCCATGATGGAGGTGATGCCGTTGCTAATCATTAGTCTTCCCAAGAAAGGCAATCTTTGACAGTGCTCAATCTATCATACATGCCTCGTCAATCATGCCAGTGATTCTGAATCAATTGAACCAACAAGCAGAAGAAATTATTGTGGAGGAAGAAACTAGATTCCACAAGGGAAGAAACACCTTAGAACAGATATACAATCTCCAGATTCTGTAGGAGAAATATTGTGAATACCAACAAGTGATATACTATACCTTCATAAATTTCAAAACAGTATCCAACAGTGTGTGGCACAAGGCAGTATGAGTTATGGTGAAGGAATAGAACATGGGTAAAAAGCTGACTGGAATCATCAGCCAGCTCTACAAAAAGGCAACTAGCACAGTTCTTGTTCAGAGCAAAATAAGAAAGTGGTCCTATACAGCAGTTAGAATTCAGCAGGAAAGTCTCCTGTCATCAACACTCTTCAATATATTTCTGGAATACATAATGACTGGGGCCTTTGAAGGTCACATTAACACCATCAATTTTTGAGGATGCAACATCAGCAACCTCAGGTTCACCAATTACATCGAAGAGTTGGCAGATTAGAAAAAAGGGGTGTGTTTTAGAATTACTACTAACTAGATGGGTTATCAAGCAAACTCAGAGAGGCTTCATCTGCCCTCATCAAGGAAAAGTTATACCACACTGGTATTTCCAAAACTTCACGGAAATTTTTATTATTTTTACTAAGCAGAGGAAAGAAACTAGGAGAGTGCACTTTTAATGCCAATGAAGTAACAGAGTAATCCAGGGCTTTGTGTAGGGTTTCTCCCTGTGATTACCCTAAAGTGCAGTCCCCCACTTTTGGGGAACTTGTTCTTGTTAACATTTGTTATTATTTCCTTTTGTTTGTTTTTCTATTGTTTTGTATATTTATTGCGATTTCTATTATTGATATTCCTACTGTTTTTACTTCAGTGATGTCCCCTTCTCTTTACCTGATGTATTGTCCCCAATATCCTGGGCCCTTGTGGCCAATAAAAGAAATCATTGTTATTATTATTATTAGGGTGGTGGATTGGCAATATTAGTAGAACATCAGACAATATGCTTTGCAGCATAGAGTTATGGCCTTTTACGCTCTGAGTTCAAATCCCACTGAAGTTAGCTTTGCCTTTCATCCTTATGGGGTCGATAAAATAAAGCATCAGTAATGCACTGGACTCAATTTAATCGACTTTCCCTTCCCCTCAAATTGCTGGCCTTGTGCCTATATAAGAAACCATTATTATTAAAAGGATGGTGGATTGGCAGAATCATTAGAGCATTGGAGTAATTTTTCTTACACACTTTGCATTCTGAATTCAAATCTTGCTGGGACTAACTTTGCTTTTCATTCTTCCAGGGTTGATAAAATTCATACAAGTCCATCAATTTAACTTACCTCTCCCCAACTCGAATTGCAGGACTTGCACCTAAATTAGAAACCATTATCAATATTAATGACAAATATTTTTAAGTAGATGTCAGGAACACTGATGCAATTGGTAATTCACTGCAAATCAATTTTGTTTTTCAGTCATTACTGGTTTTATGTATATTGTTAATGCACTCAAGAAAGGCATGAATATCACATAGTTCTCTATTCTCTCCACTAAGTATTTCATGTTTTAATACTTTTGTAAGAGAAATACCATTATTTAATTAAATATTTAACAGTTGCTAAAAAAAATTGTTCATTCTATAGTGGTTCCACCAGTGCAAATGTGAAAGCTGAAGGAAAACAGCCAAGTCCGAAAGCAGACCGTCATTCACGGCATGAACGAGATCGTGGCAGAGGTCGAAATAGAGGGAGAGACAATGTTGTACAGTCACATTCCATCTTTGAACAAGGTCCTTCTGGGGAATTTCTTTCACGGAATAGTAAGTTGTTTTTTTCTTTTGTTGTTGTTATTATTGTTTTATTTTTTATAACCCATATTGAATCTGTGATTTTATATTGCAAGAGTTCAGTAACAAATATTTATTTGTCTATATAGATTAGAGGTTCCCAAACTTCTTTGTGTCATTGCCCCCTTTCATATGGGAAAATTTTCCTCTGCCCACCTGTTTGCTAAAAATTTGTAACTCGTTTGTAAACTGACTTTTTATGTAATAAAAAACACCAAAGGGAGGTAACAAATAACGCTGACTTATGCTGCTGCTACTGCTAGTGTTGTATTGTTAAATTTAATTGTAATGGATAAGTGCAGTTTAGAGGGATTTATCCATTGTTTCTTTCTGTAGGAGCTCCATCTTATTCCTCCGGTGAAGGTGGAGGTGGTGGTGGAGGTGGAGGAGGAGGTTCCAAGGTTTACAGGTCATCTATCAATAAGAAAGAAAACAAAGAAGAAACAAAGAAATTACTTGACAAACTCCTAAAAGATGATGTAAGTCAGATTTATAATTGATATATTTTGGATTTTGTTTTTACTATTTAGTAAGGGAGAGAAGTGCAGTGTCCATAACTCCATTCAGGGCCTTTATGACCAGTGGAAGAGAAATAGGCAGGTATTCTCAAGCTAGAGATCTGCTCTGAAGGCTGCCTAAGGGCTAAGTAGTGGTATTAAACTAGGTAACAGATTAACTCTTATCGTTTTGTACTACATGAACCCACCTTAGCAGGACATTACTGAAAAATACAAAACACCACTATGACTGCATAATATTAAAAATTAAAGTCTTCACTTAAAATACTGCAAATTTTTACAATGATCTGCCCATTAGGTTTTAGATATTTTCTGTTAAATCATTACAGAATGTTAAGAGTTAAGTCTACCTCCAAATAGACTATGGCAGGATTAGAACTCAGAATACAAAGAGCTAGAACAAATCCCATTAGGCATCTTATCTGACACTAACAATCTGCTTTACAACTGCCTCAGGTCACCTGTCTTTTAGGGATAGATGTCAGATGTGGGAGTGTTACCTATAATATAACAGCATCCTATTTGTTGAAAAAGGTTTAATTGTTCCTTAAAAGCCTCTTTGTGTGGGGTGGGTCTCAGAAGGTATATTTTCAATTATGTACCTATATACATAGTTATCTAACTAGTCTTAATCATCCCTGATCAAACTCATGATGAAATATATTCCAGCTATTATCATTTCAGACAATGCATCTAGGATTGTGTTATTCAATGTTGTTAGGGTTTTTTTTTTATATTTAAGGTTGTCGTGTGAAATTTGGCTGCTATTTCTAGCAAGTCGAGCAACAGTGTAAATGTTCACCCATTATCTTGAGTCATTTCATGTGTTCTATTTATCTTTCAGTTTATAGAACCAAATCTGCTAGATGATGAAAGTATGCAGCCAGTGCGGCTCCCATTCGTCTGCAAAATTGAACGAAAAGATGAGAAGGAAAATATTGATTTGAAACCATCTAAAGGTAAGTATTTCAACTTTAACCTTTTTGTTACTAACCCAGCCAAAACTGCCTCCGGTTCTATCAAACAAAACCACCCATTTTAAAAGGCTCCTATTTGAATTCAAATCTTTCAACACAATTTAAATAAGGTTTGTTAGAAATACCATCTGAATGAAATGATTTTAGTAAATCCCTGCAACTTCATTAATTCAAATACAGTGTATTTGATTAGAAATATCATAGTGAAAGTGTTAAAAGCTTTAACTAATAAACCCACTCTTGTGTTTCTCAATCAGTTGTCAACAACATGGTACTGTGCCCATATAGCTGTAAATAACTATTATGAGCAATGCAGCTTCTCCAAGGAGTTTAAGACTGGCTGTCCACAAGAACATCTATATGTTGACAACCTGGTTCTTATAGCTGAATCTGTGGAAAAGCTCAAGAAGAAATTCTAGCTTTAGAAACAGAACTTATATTCAAAAGAGCTGAAAGTAAACTTGGGTTTTAATAAATAGGAAAGACGACAGACACCCCCTGATCCCATCAGGGAAGTGGCCTTGCATGATATGTAGAAAAGAAGTAAGCAGAAACTATGTGATGTACACAATGTAAATCTCGGGTACACACCAGATGTAAAATGATGATGATACATATATGGTTGGCATTAGGAAGGGCACCGAGCTGTAGAAACTATGCCAAAGAAAGGGTTGAGAGGGCTCTACAGTTGTGTCAAGGACATAACTTCCCTAGCTCTGGTGCCACAATAAAATGTACCCAGTACACTCTGTAATGTGCTGGAACATAGTGATTGATACTTGATGATGATATATATATTCTGTTACTTTTGTTTTTTTATATTCTTTCAGTTGAACCAAGTGAAGAGAATACATTAACAGATGCAAAAACAACAACAACAGAGCAGCCATTTCCAAAACATAGCTCCAGTAAACAAAACACATGTGAACAACTGTTCAGTAAATGTATGAAATCAGGTAAGACCTTATCACAGTGGACGTGATACAGTAGATAATATACTTTCCATATTCAATTTTACATTTTGAGAACTAAATTTTTGCTTTTCACCAAGAATTACATCTCAATCCTTGACTTTGATATCAAAATAATCATGTATGCAGAATCATTGCTTTCTTTCAATAATGCTCTGTCTGTAACAAATAATAGTGGAGGCACGTGGCCTAATGGTAAGGGAGTTGGACTTACGATTATAATGTCATGGGTTCGATTCCTGGACTGGGAACACTTCATTTCATGTTGCTCCAATATACTCAGCTCAAAATGAGTTCCAGCAATGACTGGAGGTTTAACCCTACAATGGACTGTTGTTCTGTGCAGGGAAGAGTTTTGTACTCTCAATCACTTCACGCCACAGAAACAAGGATAAGCACCAACCTGATGAGCCTCTAGGCTTCAGACAGACTGTAGATTTAGACTTTAACAAATAATGATGTTTATTCTTTTAATGAGGTAATAAATAACCTATAAACTGTGGAAATTTGATAATTTTGGGGGTTTTTAAATTTAACATTTATTACTTAGTAAGTTCAATAAAGTATAGTGTGGTAAGTCGAGAGGATGAGATCATTATTATTCATAATATGAATATCTAGCAGTTGGATAGTTTCAGAAAAATCTCTATATAATCATCTGTTAATTTTTTACTTTTAGACCATGGAGAACTGTTGTTTCTTCAATTGCCTGATGCCTTACCAGGAGTTCCACCAAACCAAAATGAAAATCCGCAAATAAAAATAGAACCTGGCTTACAACCATCTAACCAAAACAGAAACAACTCACAAAATACATCTGAAGAAGAAGTATGTTGTTTGTCTTAGTAATATTGCTTTTTTTTTAATTAGTTAATCATGAAAAGGACGGACGGAACCATTGATTTCTGTAGATTCCTCCCAAGCTGGTGAGATCACTGCAGGGGATGTTTAGTTTGAACATTCTTAAATTGATATATGATGGAGAAGGAATTCCAAAGAATTGCAGCTCTAAAATTGTTATATGTTGAGAATATAAATAGAGAGAAATGTTTATACTTAGAAATGAATAGATACCCAGTGGCCAGTTTCTACTATGTTTTTAGTAAAGTACTTTAAATATGGAACTTAACTCGTAGACACCATGGTGGGAACTGCTGCACTATTGGATTTGTTCTCTCATCATCTTTGGTTCTAAATACAGCTTCTTCTGCTTCTATTTTCATGGAACAATATTCGTTTTTGTTTTTTTTTATCTTTTAGTCTCTGTATATTTTTTTTTAATTGCCATTTAACATGACAATATCACCTTTGCTTCTTTGTGTATATATATCTGTGGTTTTGATACCTCAGTTTACATTCTTCCTTGTTCTGTTTCACCTTATCCTAATATTAAAGGGCTTTTTTCCCCAGGTTGCTCCTCCAAAAAACCCAAATGTTACCTCATTAAAAGATTTTTCTGAAGGCTATGTTGGTAAACTTCAAACTCGAAAGTCTGGCAAGGTTCAACTTCTATTGGGTAATGTAACCTTGGACATATCAATGGGAACTCCTTGTGGTTTTCTTCAGGTAAGGAGATTATTGTTTACCTTCACAGTATTTACAGTAAATTAGGACTATTGATTCTTCTGTCATAATCATTTCTTCATATTCTGACAGGAAAAACATTATTTATTTCTCTTCTCTTTTAGTACATACACTGTGTGTATTTTATCATGTTGAGACCTTGACACAACTGAAGAGTACTCTATTTATTTTGTACTAAAAGTTAAATCAATTTTATCTTGGCACCATCACTAGAAAGGTTGTCATGTCTTTGACACAGCTGAAAAGTCCTTCTGCCCTTTGGTAGGCAGATTTTCTATGGCTTGATGCCCTTCCTATCACTAACCACTTTACAGAGTGTACTGGATGTGTTTATTGTGTAGATCACCAATACTAGAGAGGTTTTCACGTTGATACAACTGAAGAGACCTCAACCCTTATTTTGGCATGGTTTCTACAACAGGATGTCCTTCCTATTGCTAACCACTTTATAAATATGCTGGGTGCATGTTTCGTGGCACCAATACTAGAGAAGTTGTTAGTCATTGACTCAACTGAAGAGCCCTCCCTAATCTACAGGGGAGATGGAAAGTATGACATCATGGGTGTATACAAGCATAGTGGGATTTTACAGGGTAATGAGTAGAGGGCTACTACAATGATAGCAGCTACTAAGGGGCTGTTACTGGTGTGTCAAGATTTTAGGGGGAGGTATAGTGATGGTAAGAATAGCTACTAAAGAGTGATAGTGGAGAAGGGCATGAATTGGGTGGCTGTGTATAGTGATTGTGAGGGTAGTTACTAAGGAGTGCTAGTGGGGGAGTTATATGGCTGAGCTAAGTTAGGTCACATTTTATAATTATGATGATGATATATCACCTTTTATTTCTAATTGCAGGACCTTGTATCAGTGAAAGTCAATGGTGACAAAGGTGACCTCACAGTCCTTGGTCATGTCAAACATAGGTTAATATGTACACCAAACTTTGACGGTTTAGTCAAGAGCAGTTAATTTACCTATCATAAAATTATGTGGATATACTAAGAAGGACTTTTCAAAACCTTATTTTCCAACTGAGGTCAATGAAATTCTATGAAGTTATATTTAACCCTTTAGTATTTACATTACTCTACATATGCGATTGTATTTTCGTGGTAAAGGCTTTATCTCACATAATTATCCCACATAATATCAAATCTATGAGACTTTGATGTTATTTATTTTGCGAACAATACCTTAACATCAGTATGAGTTGCCAGTTACAGCCGGTTTGAACAGAAAGAGATGAGAGAATTCTGGCCAGTTACAGCTGGCTTAAATGCTAAAGGGTTAATATGTAATATTTCCTCTAACATCAAGCTCATGCCACAACCAAATCATGTTTTATTGATTTCAGACATTTTGCCCTTGACAAAAGCATAAATGTCACACGGCCTCCGCCTACTATATATTTGGGGCCTTGTGCATATCTAAATGCTGTACTTTACCGGTTTTGTTAAATGTTGTTTTCTTCTATTTAAATTTGTAAAAATAATTAACTCATATTTATCTAGTTTCTTTTCCATTATATTCTTGATTTTTTCCATTCTTTAAATGAATTAACTAATCCAGCAAATTCAAGTATTTGCATTGTGTTGGCTTAGTTGTTATGTTACTAAACTATTCACTCAAAGGTGAAAAATTGATGTAATCATTAGAACAAAAGATAAAATACTTTGTGGTATTGGTTCTTGTTCTCTGAGCTCAAATTTAGTGGAATTGTTAGAGCATTAGAGTAGATGCCTTGCAGTATTTCTTCCAACTGTTTGTGTTCTGAATACCACTGGCTTGCTTGAGTGATAGAATGAATCTCTGACCTGGCCCTGGGATGCTTTTTGTGCACTCCACTCTTGTGCAAAGATTCAGGTGAAGTCTCTAGCTTGGGAATACCTTCCTCTCTCCATCCCTCATCAAAACAGTATATAAAAATTATGTTGTGGCAACAAAAGGTGTGAAATGTCAAGGATTGTAAGACTGTGTGCTAAGGAAAATCATGAGATTGTTGAAAAGTGGATTTGAAATTATGGTGGCATGCCTGCCTTCACCAACACTGAAAAGAATGAAGCATAGATGTGACATTATGAGAGACTGTTGATTGAAGAAAATGCATGGAAGGAGTTAGGAGGGATTATCCCAAGTATATCCAGGTTAACAGCGATATGGTAAGTAAGGCAATTAAGGATATGAAGACAGGTAAGGTAACTAGACCATCAGAGATAGTTGCTGAGATGTTGAAATTATCTAGGATGGTGAGCCACATACTTGTTACACAGATAGTAAATCAGGTATTACAGGATGGAATCATCATCACTGATTGGCATAGTAGCATAATTGTCAGCTGTTACAAGGGCAAAGGAGATGCATTGAACAGAGGAAACTATAGAGGCATCAAGTTGTTGAAGCAGGTCATGAGTGTTAATAAAAGTGTTATAGCACAACTGAATAGAAATAGAATTAATCTAGATGGGATGCAGTTTGGCTTCATCTCTAAAAGAAGTACTACTGATATCACCTTCCTTGTGAGACAGCTGCAGGAGAGGTACTTAGCTAAAAGTAAGCTCTACCTAGCATTCATTGATTTGAAGAAAGCTTTCAACAGGGTGCTCCACTGTAATCTGGTGAGCGTTTCAAAAACTAAGGATGGATGAATGGCTTGTGAGGGTTGTACAGGCTATGCACAAAGATTTAGTCAACAAAGTTAAAATTAACATTGAATTCAGCAATGAATTTAAAATGGAAGTGGATGTACACCAAGTCCCAGTCCTTAAACTCCTCCATTACAACCTGGATGACTAAGATTGGCTGTCTGTGGTAGCTCCTATATGTTGATGACTTAGTTCATAGCAGAATTAAAGAAAAAATTCCAGACTTGGAAATAAAACCTGGAATTGAAAGGCCTATGAGTGAATGTAGCAAAGACTAAAGTTCTAGTAAGCATGAAAGAAGACAGCCAATTTCCTGATGGGATCAGGGCTTTGTGTTCTGTATGCAAAAATGGAATTCTGTGTACACAGCTCACAAAAACAAGATGGTGTAGGACAGAACAAAGGAGAGACTCAAAATAACAACAAAAATAGTCACAGAATGTGTGATGAATGAACTTTGGTGACAAACTACAACTTAACAATCATCCAGTTATTAAACTAACTGAATGTGAAATTATAATAAATTGAATGAAATCCAATAGGTGCATGTGTTTTTATTGGCAGTATGACCTTTCAAAGTATAACATCTGTTTCAACACACCTTTTCAAATAAGAAATCTTGCAAAACTAATACAAAAATGAAGTATATTATATATATATATATATTGTCTTAGAGAGGTGTAAGTGGGCAAGGTCAGTTTTTATCACCTCGTCCCAGGTTTTTCTTGGTCTACCCACTCCGCAGCTTCCATCAATTTTCATTGCCCTGCACTTTTTTATACAGCTGTCATCTTTCATATGCCAACGCAATCTCCTTTCCAGAACACAACATTTGATACCTCTTATGCTTAGTCTCTAAGACAATGACACTGGATCGAGACCTTTGGCGCCATGCAGTTGTACAGAAGACTCGACTATCATTGCATACAAACCTACAGTCAGTAGGGACCTCTTAACTCAATGTACACCCTACCCCTTCCTACTGTTCCGTCCATTGTGTTGATGACACAACAGTCCACACTGTAAGGTGGCCATGTAGGAGACACAGTGAAAAGGCCCCCAGTCCGCACTGTAAATGTGGTTGGTGTTAGGAAGGGCATCCAGCTGTAAAAAAAAAGCTGCCAGAGATGCTGCCGTGCAAGCGAGACATGGTCTCTTGACCATTCCCGCATCAAATGGAACAAAACCGTCTAACCCATGCTAGCATGGAAGATGGATGTTAAATGATGATGATATATGTGTGTGTGTATGTATTATATATATAATTATATCCAAAATCCAGTTGATCTCCACCGCATCCTATTATATTGGATCATATGGGGCCAAGGTATCAGGTCAGATCATTATGCCATCTGACCTTTGGCCACCTTCTGGTTCTTCTCCACTGCCTTGGTGTCCACTCTGTCACTCTAATAATCCACCTGTTGTCTCTGAAACGAGAGATGTAGTCAATCCATCTATGTTTGCCCTTCTTGATGGACTCGATTGTGTCCTTTACGCCAATCTGCTGTCAAATTTAGGTGTTGCTCTTGCTGCACATGATTTGTTGGGCCTCTGCAGTTGTGGTCTTCAGTACCCACATCTCATTTTCATAAGTCATTAGGCTTTTACACAGTTTCCAAATATCAAATTCCATTCACAAGCTACTGGTCAACTAAATGCTTGCAGTAGAAGACACATAGTCAATGTACCCATAAATATGTGGTTGCTAAGTGAACTTCTTAACCATATACATATCAGCAGCCATCTCTTTAGCTACTCTGTGTCACTGTTACCTCTTACTGCTCCCTCTCTACCATTTGATTTGCTATTTCCATGATAGGTTTACATGTGTTGAGCTAACCAGGACCACACATCTTACTGTGGTAAGGTTGCTAACCTCACATTCCATCCCTCCTTTCTTAATAGAGATTTTTTTTTTTTTGTATACCTATCTGAAATTTTACGTAGGGGGTGAGAGCATCCATAATCCTAAATAGGGACCCATTCTAGTTGTGTCTGGGGCTCATGAAAGGCAGGGTCATCACACCCTAAGTTTACTTCTTAAACCACAAACCATCAGTCTATCATATTTAATAGATGTTCTCAAACTACAAATATATAAGCAGTATAGTAGTGCATTATATTCAACTGTAGATATGGAATTATAAAAGAAAGCATATTTGTTACCACTAATATGAGTATTTGAATAAGTATATAATTGTGTGTTTTAATCTACAAATTGCAACTGGTATTGTGTGATTAAGATAAGTCCAAGTATTACTGGATGGTTAAAAAGTTTGCTTCAAAATATCTTGGTTATAAATCCAATCCTACTGCATGGCATTTTGAGCAAGTATCTTCTTTTATTGCCTCAAACTGGCGAATGCTTCAGGAGTGAAATTGGTAATTAGAAATTGTGTTGGTGTCCATCACACACCCATATACATACATATGTATATATATATATATGTGTGTGTAGGAAAGGAGTAGGCAGAAACTCCATTTTATGTCCCAAATGCAAAGTATGGGAGCATAAAAGATGTAGCGGGATCACAGGTAAGCTAACTAAGAATATAGATTTTATATGTGGCCGGTGCTCAGGTGCAATAAGTAGCAGCAAGTGCCCACAGAATACTAGCTCATTCCATTGCACAGATGGCTCTATAGAAATAGTGGACACCTTCCGTTACCTGGGTGACAAAATCAGCAGTGGCTGAGGGTGCTCTGAAAGTACAGGATGGAAAAAGTTCAGAGAGCTTATACCACTATTGGCCGCTAAAGGTTTCTCTCTAAAAATGAAAGGCAGGCTGTATGATGCCTGCATACAAACAGCAATGTTACATGGCAGTGAGACTTGGGCATTGTGTGCAGAGAATATACGCAGACTGGAGAGGAACGAAGCTTGGATGTGTAATAGTAATATACATGAATGGCAAAGCATAAACGAACTAAGGGAGAAATTAGGAATAAGAGGGATCAGATGTTTACTCGAGAGAAGACTATGTTGGTATGGTTACGTGATGCACATGAAAGACGACAGCTGTATAAAAAAGTGCAGGGCGATAAAAATAGACGGTAGCCACGGAGTAGGCAGACCCAGAAAAACCTGGGACAACTTGATAAATTCCGACCTCACACACTTACACCTCTCCAAGACAATGTCACTGGACTGAGATCTTTGGCGCTACACAGTAATACAGAAGACCCGCCTTGCCTAAGTACAAAGCGAAACCTACAGTCAGTAGGCACCTCTTACAAAAATACACCCCGTCCCACTACCCCACCCCATCCACACCACCCCTTTTGATGTAAAGTTATGTTGGTACCACAACATCCAGTCCGAAATAAATGAGGGCGTGTAGGTGTCACGACAAAAAAACACAGTCCACGCTGTAATGTGGCCATGTAGGTAACGCAGTAAAAACCTCCCAGTCCACACTGTAAACGTGGTTGGTGTTAGGAGGGGCATCTAGCCGTAGAAAACCCGCCTGACAGTCCTATACGAGCAAGACAACCAATCTTGCCTCAAGTGGGAAAATTCCCATCCAAACCCATGCAAGCGTGGAAGATGGACATTAAACGATGATGATGATACATATATGTGTGTGTATTTGCTTGCATAGTTCTTCATTTTGTTATCTCAACAATGTTTGTTTATGTATTGCATAAACAATATGTCCCTGCAGCTCAAGTATGGTTTGACACCAAGAAAAGTGTCTGGTCTTAGAATGCTGCCTCAAAAAAGTTTCTTTGAATCCATGCTAACATAAAAAAGGGCCCTAAAAGCGGTGATGACGATCATGATTGCTATTGGACACAAAAGTAATTTTAAGGGGAGCAATGAAGACTTTTATTTTTGCTATTCTGAAGAGAAAAGTTTTTAAAAATACTACATTAAGCACAATGAAAAACTGGAAAAAAATTGGTTCTGACGACAAAATATTCTGTTTTGTTTACACATCTGCAGAAATAAAATAAAGTAAAAATGCTATTCTCATATATTTAAATCTGGTAAAGTTATTAATTTTCAAGTATTTGACAATTTGTCACTAAAAAATTCTGTAAGTCTCAGATAAGTCAACTGGTAGTTTTAAATTCAATACTTAGTTGAATAGTTATTTGTTGATAACAAATACAACTTGTTTTGTATGCTGAAAAAGGCTTAGAAACATTGTATTTGCTGTTACTAAGCTGCACTAATACTGCAACAAAAGAAATTGGACACAAACTCAGTTTTTTTGTCCAGTCATAACATATGGAAACTCCACCTTTAGGTTGACAGACAATGATCACAAAAATAAAAGCTTCACCATTTCTTTGGGGTTTAAAATCCTAGAACGGTGAAGTGACTCTGTATTGCAATCATGTTTATCAAAGAGCTGACCAGTTTGTCCCCAGTAACTTGTACTCAGTTATATCCTGATAATATAACTATTGCAGTTTCCTTAGCACACTGTGACTGTTAGCAGGTATAACTATTGCACATTCCTTTGCACAGTGTCAATGTTTGTTAGCAGATATAACTAGAAATGGAGCTGAAACCAAAGCCTATTGTCAGCTATGATAAAGGTTTCACTCTGTGACTACACTTGAAAAAAGTATTATTTGACTTCCAGCTGGGTTACTTACAGTGACAAAGGTAGAGGTTAACATGAAATTGTGCTTTCTTCTTTTCCCAAAGAGTATGTTATTTGTCATGGGATTAACCTCTGCTTTATCAGATAAAATGACCTTAAAATAATTGCTGTTGTGTTGTTATACTTAGCTAAGACGTGTGAACTTAATGTGAATGCGCCTTAATATTAGAAAATGAAAATATATCTTGAAATAGCTGGGTGTTTAGTTTTTGTTGTATTCATAATTATTAGTTAGTGAAGTTTTATAAACCTATGATGTCAACCTGTTCTGGCATACCAATACTAGTTACGTATAAGCAACCTTCTGCTAACAATTAGGCTGTATATATTGATCAAGATATTTGCAGAGAGAATGGAAAGATATATACATTCATATGGGACAAACAGCATAAAATGACAGAAAAAATAACATTGAAACCATATGTTTGAAATCTGATAGCAATTTTCTTGAGTTGATTAGGCAACTGCCTAGTTTATTGAGAACAAGTAACATGAATAATGCTTTCTTACACAACTATAAAGACAAGGTGAGGTGTTTGGGATGAGCATACCCTTCACAAGGACATAACTGACATATGAAGTGAAGCAGATAAAAACAGAAGTAATAATAATAGCACTAGGCTTGATTACTGTTGATTTTATAATAACTTTTGCCATAAAACTGAATCATTTTATGTCATTCATTAAAACAATATTGGAATTGGTTTTGTTTTCTATTTTTTTCTAGAAAATGGTTAATATAAGAATTATTGAGGTGGAAGATAAACTATTTTATGTTAGAAATCATTAGGGCAGTAAATAGCAGAACTGTTAAACCAACAATTATGACACTTTATATTCAGAGTTCAAATACTGTTGACTGTATTTTATCTTTATGGCGGTCGATAAAATATAGTATCAGTTAAATACTGGAGTTAATGTAATTAATAACTACAACAATTTGCAGCCTTTTGATATGTTACAAATTATTATTACAATAGGAAATTATTTCTAATCTGCTGGTTAATTCATTAGTTCTGTATATTCAGACTTTTCATTAGCATATTTCTAATGAAAGCCACTGCCTATGATATTCAAATTTTGAAAATAATCAAGGGATTTGGTAAGATAACTGACTTTCTCATTATTAATCTGGTGTTTGGAGCATGACTTAAAGCTTTACATAAAAGGTTTTTAGTTTACTATAAACCATGTCTTGTTTATCCTTATACTTTTTGCATATATATACCAGGTGATGTGTTGTTTCCTTGAGCAAGACACTTTATTTCACATAGCTCCAGTTTAGTAAGCTGTAGAAATGAGATGATAGTACTGGGGTCCCTATCATTCCACTGCAAAGTGGTGATGGAGGTGTCACGGCAAAAAAGCACCCAGCCCACACTGTAAATGAGGTTGGTGTTAGGAAGGGCATCCAGCTGTAGAAATCAAACCAGAATCAGTTCCCGTCCCACCCTTGCAAGCAGGGAAAAAGCAGACGTAAAATGATGATATATATATATGAGCAGGTCTAAACTGGTAATCTGTCTCTTCCATTTTTTGTTGCGCATATCCACTTTACATAAACATGAATTAGCCTACATAAAATGGATACTTCTATTTCTTCTCCTATACATATATATATATATACACACATACATGCATATCATCATTTTTATGTCCGTTTTTCTATGCTTGCATGGGTTGGATGGGTCCTGCTCAGCACAGCATCTCTCCATTCACTGCGTTCTTTCATCATCTCCTCTGTGAGTGCCAGCTATTTGAGGTCAGCTCTCACCACTTCTGCCTAGGTATTTCTTGGTCTACCTCTACTGTGACTACTTTCCACTGGGGTTTCCTGGCACTTCTTCACCCTGAAATCATCATCTATGTGCATCAAATGTTCGTTCCAAATCAGTCTTCTCTCCTGCACACCACCTCTTAAACCCAGCTTCTCCCTCAGCTCGTCCAAGCTCTGCCTTTCTCTCATATTTACATTGCACATCCAATGAAACATGGTTGTTTCATTTATCTCTAATCTATGCATGTCCTTTGCAGTCACAGCCCATGTTTCACTACCATACAACTTCACACATTGGTGTCATAGTCGTCCTTTTGTAGATAGGGAGAAAGCTTTTGTAGTCAACGTTGAGAGTAATTCAACTTCTTCCATCCTAGCCTTATTTTAGCTATTAGGCTCCCAGAGCAACCTCCACCATTGTTAATTAAGTCACCTAGCTAGCAGAAGCTATCAACCACTATGGACCCTTCCTGTGACTGGAAAAGTTTATATCACTGGCACTCTTCCCTTTGATTACTCCTGTGCATCTTCTACATGAAGTCTTCCCTTCCTGTTAGTCTAACCGTTATCCCACTGCATCTCTTGTATACACAGGATTTACCTTGTGTACATCACATGGAGTTTATGCCTACTCATTTTCTACATATTGAACATGGGCACTATATATACATACATACATGCATATGTATGTATATATATATAATATGTGTGTGTATACATACATGCATGCATATATATATATATATATATAAATACATGCATGCATATATATATATATATATATGAATACATGCATGCATATATATATATATATATGAATACATGCATGCATATATATATATATATAAATACATGCATGCATATATATATATATATGAATACATGCATGCATATATATATATATATGAATACATGCATGCATATATATATACATATGAATACATGCATGCATATATATATATATATATATATATATGAATATATGCATGCATATATATATATATATGAATACATGCATGCATATATATATACATATGAATACATGCATGCATATATATATATATATATATGAATACATGCATGCATATATATATATATATGAATACATGCATGCATATATATATACATATGAATACATGCATGCATATATATATATATATATATATATATATGAATACATGCATGCATATATATATATATGTGAAAAGATTCAAGACCCCGATGGCTGAGCTCCGGCCGTTTCGACAGCTATATCCATACTAGCTGTGGAAACAGCCAGAGCTCAGCCATCAGGGTCTTGAATCTTTTCATATTACCCACTCTACTACTCCACGTATTGAGTACTCTGGTGGGTTATGGTCTACCTGGTATCCTACCACACCCTCTCTGATATATATATATATATATATATATATATATACATATATATATATATATATAATGGTTTCAATAAGGAGCAGAAACGATCGTACCTTGAGCTGACCGATCACAAAACGCACATAACATGTGAATAAACATATTGGTATTATATTGATACTTCATTCCTGCTCCTTTTTACTGTTATTATTATTATTAGGGCGGTGGATTGGCAGTATCGGTAGAGGGTCGGACGCCATGCTTTCCAGTATAGTTACGTCCCTTTACGGTCTGAGTTCAAGTCCCGTCGAGGTTAACTTTGCCTTTCATCCTTACGGGGTCGATAAAATAAAGTACCAGTAATGTACTGGGTAATTGCTGGCCTAGTGCCAAAAGTAGAAACAATTATTATTATTAACATTCTTCTTCTTAAGGATACCAACTACAGTGAAATACCAAACATAGAATCCCATATCAGCAGCTGGACACAAGTATTAGGATTGAGTGATTAAACTAATGAACCATCAGTAACTAAATGCTATACACACTATATATATATGTATTCCTACCATGTCTTAATCACTCCAACTCTCACCCATTCCAATAACTTCCTATTGTTGCATAATTACAAAATATGTGATCCTGTGGCCAAGTTATGTCGTCAGATGGTATAAACATAAAAGATTGAGTTAAGTAGCCTCTGACTGGGGCACAGCAAAATATAAACAATGAATTGATACAGAGGTGGCCTAGCTAGTGATGCTATCACTACAGCAGACAGTCTCTATATCAATTCTTTATTTATATATTGCTGTACCCCAGTAATGATTACTTAACTAAATCTTTTATGTTCTTACTACCTGAAGACATCAGATGACTATATTGGCTTTCACTTTGAAGAATATGCTTTTGAGGAACAGGAAATAACAATGAAATAGGCACAAAAGGGATAGGGATGCAGGCAAAACACCTAGATGTGATAACAGATGCAGACCCTGCGGAATAAACATTGAGAATGTCACCCCCATCATAAACAGCTGACCAAAGATGTCCATAGTAGTGGAAGTCAACTACCTAGCAGATATCAATATTATGCTAAAGATTAGTGAAAAGGAGGATTTTTATGCTAAACTAATGCAGAATCTGCAGATACTTCACCCTGATTATGCCTTTAGATTTGTACCTGTAATCATTGAAGCTCTGGGATATGTTACTAACTGCCTCAGTTCAAATCTTGAGAAGCTGGGCTTCACAGAACCAGTAAGGACATGACAAGTTAGGAAGTTGGAAGTACAGTCCATTAATGGAACTGTAAAGATATGTAAAACATTTCAGAAATTCAGCATGTAATAACTGCATATACATATGTAACGATACAGAAACATGTACACATATAACTCAAAACATATAGATTATGGAATAACAACCATACCTGCACACACACACAAAAAGATACAGACATATATACGTGTTTACCTAGTTGTTGTTTACATTCCAATGAAAGAGTCTTGCTTCTATGTTAAAAACCAATTCTCTTTCTATTTGTGAAAATTTATAAAATAATAAAATCATATAAACACATGCATATATACATACAAATATACATATATATCTGATGATTTCTTATGAACGAACAGTTCTAGTCCTTAAGCTGATCAATAGCAAACTACTTGTCACACCTGAATAGACTTAATGATGATATTCTGACACATTCTTACATATTTTAATTATATATATATATATATATATATATATATATATAAAATCTTTTCCTGGGTCATGTATTTTCGTTGCTCTGGTAATGCGGTTGGACTGCCGACTGCTATATATGATTTGCTAAACTGTCTGAACGTAATGTTATTACTCTGGGGTCTTACCTCATCCGAGTGCTAAAGCTACAGACCGATTATGCATATACGCTAGCTTGGCCGTATACTAAAGCTTCGTCAATGCTGTACTAAAATATATATATATATATATATATATATATATATATATATATATATATATATATATATACAAGGGTGTAGTTTGCTTAAAACATTATGGAATATGAAAAATGAAAAGTAGGTATGTTTAGGAAACCGTTACAATGCAGGTGGGTTTGAATTACTAAGGTAACAAAGTCGAAAGGGAATTGAGAGAGGTGAGATAGAAAGGTAATGAGTGGGAGAAGGTCTGATTGGTATCTTGGTAATTTATTAGTCCTAATATTTCAGCTTTTCCCTCCAATATATAGGGGGATCTTTAGTGGAAAACCTCTGAGAAACTGATTATTGTCTTTCCTGTACACTGTTTATTTTATTTTCCTCTACAGATCCCTTTGACAATGGATGGTACATCCGGAATATTGGGACTAATAAATTACTAAAGTAACAGTCAGTCATTCTTGTCCTTGTTTTCCTCCTTCTCCCACTATTTGTGTTCTACCTTACATCTCTCAATTCCCTTCTGACTTTGTAGATATGGTATTTTAAACACACCTGCATTGTAACAGCTTCCAAAACAGACCCACTTTTCATATATATATATATATCATCATCATCGATTAACGTCTATCTTCCACGCTAGCATGGGTGTACATATATATATATATATATAGTGGAAGTGATTCAGTGAATTACTGGTGCTGGTACTAAAACAAGCACTTGATACACAGGCAGAGTATATATATTAATATATACTGAAGAGCAGATTGATAATGGAGTCAGGTCCATAACTTCTATGGGTGACCCTGAGCCAATCTTCTGTGAAACGCGCATAATAGCTCAATACACAATAAGAATCTAAATACATGTAAATGAAACTTCATCATTCTTATTAATAAATATATATATATATATATATATATATATATATACATATATATTTTCAATAATTTTTCAATCATATTTTATTTGTTTGACCCAAATTACTTGGTCGTTTCTATGGCTGTGCGGATAATGGTTTAACCATCGTCTCAGTGTGTTTGGCCTTTTAACTTATGTTGTAGCTCTAGTTCATTAGCTTCTATGGAGCACTTGCCACACATCTCGGAAGTTGTTTTTCGCTAATTTCCAATAGCCGAAATACAATTCTCGCTAATTTATATATATATATATATATATATATATATCATTCATTTCATTTCATTTCATTTCATTTTACGTCCACTTTTCCATGCTTGCAAGGGTGGGACGGGAACTGATTCTGGCTTGATTTCTACAGCTGGATGCCCTTCCTAACACCAACCTCATTTACAGTGAGTGCTGGGTGCTTTTTTGCCGTGGCACCTCCACGACCACTTTGCAGTGGAATGATATGGACCCCAGTCCCTATCATCTCATTTCTACAGCTGAGTAAACTGGAGCAATGTGAAATAAAGTGTCTTGCTCAAGGAAACAACACATCACCCGGTCTGAGAATTGAACTCACAACCTTTCGATTGCAAGGCCAATGCTCTAACCACTAAGCCATGTGCCTCCATGTGCCTCCATATGTGTATACATATATATATATATATATATATATATACACATCTATATGTGTGTGTGTATATATGTATAAGTTATTTGAAATGACAAGAGTATGCAGATAGGAGGTTCAACTAAAATGTTCATAGGCTGACCAAGATACTGTCATGGAATGACCAAATGAGGTTTATTTTTCAGCATTGTCTGTGGAAAGAAGCAGTTATTGATAAGAAGAGTTGAAATTAATGCATACAAGATTTCACAGCTCTAGCATGAATCCTTTATAGTCAGCCAACCCTCGTATGTTTATATAAGATAAATGTGTCCATGGGATTTTGAGCAGCAATTCACACCTGAGGTTTAGCATATATTATTGATGAATGTGATACAATAAGGAGTAAACACACAAAAGAAACTCTACAAAAATTTAGTGGTCAGATTCTCACACTCAAATATACTTTCTACTAATAAACATGTTTCAATAGACTCCCTCTATATATGTATGAATTAATGTTTATATTCATAAAAAATAGTCTCTATGTGTATATATACATACTTGTGTACCAGTATCAAATAAATGCATACATCCATGTAAAATAAATAGTACATAAAATGAATGTAAATATGTAAGAAAGTTTTTGATTCACTCCTTGAATGTTGGAAGATTTCAGGAACTCTTCAATGCTTGTTCTAACCAATCAGCTTCCATAGCAGTTGAATCATCACTGTTGTTTCCTTCGTCTATCTGTAGTAAACGTTGGTAACGAACTGACTTTTCACGTGGCATGTACTTTTCAATGAAGAAGAATATAACACACCATATTAAACAAACTGCTGCAACTGCACGGAAAAGGACTGCAATTCCATAAGTACCCACAACATAACCAGATGCAATACTTCCCGCAGAAAAACCAATTCCAAAATAAACAGATGACAAGATATTACGGATGGTGCGATCAACATCAGGGCTGATGTTAAATATTGGGTTGCTGAACACAGCATACCACAGAGAGGTGTGTGTTAAAGCATGGAGTACTTCAAGAGGAAGAAAATACCACGGGGAATAGACAAAACTGTAAATAAAAACCCTTATACTACAGAAAATCATTGAAAAACATGTCGTTCCTGCAGGGCCCAAATATCGTACCAGATAATCTCCATAGAGTAACACTGGTATTTCGGAGAAAGTATTCACTAGTATACATAAACCCATAATGGTTTCATTGCTTCCAATGTCTTCAAGGTACCAAAATAAGAAATTGCTTATGGTTGAATAAACAGCACCCATTACAAAAACTGTAATCATGTACACAAATCCATTACAGCCAAAACATGTTACTTCAATTCCTTTCCTATGGCGCATTGCAGGAATACACTTTTCAAACGTTGGTGAAGGAAAGACAAAAGAAAAAAGCAGTGAAATGAACATAAATATAGCAAATGCAAAACAATGTATGAGAATATGGTTCATATGTAGAGGTAGTTGGCACTGAGTATGGTCAACTAACATTCCAACTCCAGTTGGCACTATGAGGAAAGCTAAAGAACTCCAAATACGGTGTGAGCCATATTTTTCAAGTATATCTAAAGAATCTAGCAGATCATACCAACAGTCATCAGAAATTTTCTCAGCAGCAGAACCAAAGATTTCTCCAATTAATATTATTGTTAACAATACAAAAAACACTTGTGACTGTTCATGTGTTCTTACATCATCAACCCAGGACTTTAAGTTTTGCCACACCATTTGTAGATTCCAGGATTCATTTGTAGAATTCATAGTTGATGATGTTTCATGCGGATTAGCTGTAACTTCTGGCTGAATATTTCGTTCCACCAATTTCCGTGAGATCTCACTTTCTTGCAAGGTTCTATAGAAGACATTCAGATTTTGTAGACTTTCAGTATTTACTGAAGCTAATTTGGGAGTGGGAGTTAATTCTTTACTAATTCTTCTACTCCAGTAATTTATTAAACTTCCATTATCAATCAGATGCTCAGTTGATTGAAAACTTGTATCTCCTAAAATATCTGATTTCTTTTCATTAGTTGTTTCTGAGACTTTTTCATTCGATGTTTTAGAATAAACAGGACTTGTTACTGATGTTGGGAAATATTCTGATATATTAAAAATAGGTTCTTGTGTATCACTATTATTCATATAATTACTTGGAAATTCTGTAATTGATGTAAAGTTTTCAGTTATATTTGAATGGGATTCTGAAACTGGTAACGTTGTATTAGAAGTCAGAATCTGCTGTTTAGCCTTTATTAAAAGACAGCTATCTTCTAGAAATGTGTCTATAGATCCAGATACTAACCAAATAGAAAGGTTAGTAGCCATCATCATTATTATTGAGAAAACTAGGAAGAGTCGTCTTTTTTTTAATTTTATAGAATATTTTGTCCAGACTGGGACCCAGAAAAATGTTGAAAGCATTTTTGCAGCCATAAGATATCCAGTTTGAATAGCAGTGAGGCCAAGATGTCTGTAAAATAATGTCAAAAAAGGAAACAGTGATGCCTTCGCTGCTGCAAAAAATAAATGGAAGACATTGAAAATAAATATAGCCCGTGGGAGGTTGACAGAGTTTGGATTATT
The DNA here is from genome assembly GCA_964016885.1 of Eledone cirrhosa. NCBI lineage: Eukaryota > Metazoa > Mollusca > Cephalopoda > Octopoda > Eledonidae > Eledone > Eledone cirrhosa. Next base: position 46,404,007 of record OZ024745.1, read on the forward strand.
CATAATTGGTGGAGCTAACAGTGCTCAGAAATGACTGGGATGATCAGGAAATCATGGTACTGAAGGTCAACTGGAACCACAAACAATTTGGATATGAAAAAAGAAACAAAAGAAAAAAATCAGTAAGATGAATAGGAAATTGAAATAAATTGAAACAAAAACTGAATGGAGGTATATTTGTTATTAATATTTTTTATTGTTTAGTCAGGAAATTAAAGGCAATAACTATGACACCTTTCAGGGCCTCTAAGACTGGTGGGTGATAGGGAGGAAAGTATCCTCAACAATAGACCTATCACAAATACTTGAAGGACAGTGGACGCCACTAAAGACACCCAAGGATACAGTGGTGGTGTTAAACAGAGTGATGGATTAAGTCTACCAACCAAGAATTATTGTTGTGAAGTAGCTTCCTAGTCTAAGATGATCCTATGGTACAAAGCTGTAAGGTAGCTTTAGTATATTAGTTTCTATTGAACCATAGCAGTCAATCAGTTTTCTAGCAGTAGTTATTATATCATCTTTGTAGAATACAGTCTTAAAAAATTGAGCAGGCTGAGGGACTACATAATAACTCCTTCTCTAGCTCAATAATCTCCTTATAATATATAACCAGCAATTTCTCTGTCTGTCTGTCCGACAGTGGAAACACGTGCGCGTGTGCGAATGTTTTTTGCGCACACGTAGAGAGAGAGTGAGAGTGAAAGAAAGAGACAGACTACGAGAGGGGGATAGAGAGAGGGAGAGAGAGAGAGAGAGTGAATAGACGCTAAAACACGTGCGCGCGTGCGAATGTTTTTTGCACACGCGTAGAGAGAGAGTGAGATATATATATATATATATATATATATATACACACGGAAATATATATATATTTCTGTGTGTGTGTGTGTATATATATATATATATATATATATAGTTTAGCGTTTAAGAGTTTAGCGTAATATATATATAGTTTAGCGTTTAAGAGTTTAGCGTAAAAGTTGGCGTCCATCAGGGCTCTGTTCTCAGCCCCCTACTATTTATTATTGCCCTTCAGGCTATAACAGAGGAGTTCAAGACAGGCTGCCCATGGGAACTCCTATACGCAGACGACCTGACACTCATAGCGGAATCAATGGCCGAGCTAGAGAAGAAATTCCAAACATGGAAGCACGGCCTAGAGTCAAAAGGACTTAAAATTAACCTGGCTAAGACCAAAGTTCTAGTTTGTAGGAAAGAAAACAAGGCGGCGGTCCCTTCTGGGAAATGGTCGTGCTCGGTATGTAGGAAAGGCGTAGGTAGAAACTCCATCTTATGTCCTAAATGCAAAGTATGGGTGCATAAAAGATGTAGTGGGATCACAGGTAAGCTAACTAAGAACATAGACTTTACATGTGGCCGGTGTTCTGGTGCAATAAGTAGCAGCAAGTGCCCACAAAATACTAGCTCTTTCAATTGCGCAGAGGGTTTTATAGAAATAGTGGACAGCTTCCGTTACCTGGGCGATAAAATCAGCAGTGGGGGAGGGTGCTCTGAAAGTACTGTAGCTAGAGTCAGAACTGGTTGGAAAAAGTTCAGAGAGCTTATACCACTATTAGCTGCTAAAGGGTTCTCCCTAAAAATGAAAGGCAGGTTGTACGATGCCTGCATACGAACAGCAATGTTGCATGGTAGTGAGACCTGGGCATTGTGTGCAGAGGATATATGCAGACTAGAGAGGAACGAAGCTTGCATGCTCCGCTGGATGTGTAACAGTAATATACGTGAACGGCAAAGCATAAACGAACTAAGGAAAAAATTAGAGATAAGAGGGATCAGATGTTGTTTACTCGAGAGAAGGCTGCGTTGGTATGGACACGTGATGCGCATGAAAGTCGATAGCTGTATTACAAAGTGCAGGGCAATAAAGATAGACGGTAGCCACGGAATAGGCAGACCTAGAAAAACATGGGATGAGCTGATAAACTCCGACCTCACACACTTACACCTCTCCAAGACTATGTCACTGGACCGTGACCTTTGGCGGTACTCAGTAACAGAGAAGACCCGCCTTGCCAGTAGGCATCTCTAACAAAATACACCCCTCCCGCCGCCACCCCCACCCCATCCACACCACCCCGTTCTATGTAAAGTTATGTTGGTGCCGCGCCATCCAGGCCGAAACAAATGAGATCGTGTAGGTGTCACGACAAAAAAACACACAGTCCACACTGTAATGTGGCCGTGTAGGCAACACGGTAAAAACCTCCCAGACCCACACTGTAAATGTGGTTGGTGTTAGGAAGGGCATCCAACTGTAGAAAACCTGCCAGACAGTCCTATGCGAGCAAGACAATCACTCTTGCCTCAAGTGGGACTACCCCCGTCCAAACCCATGCAAGCGTGGAACACGGACGTTAAACGTTGATGATGATGATGATGATGATGATATATATATATATATATATATATATACACACACGGAAATATATATATATTTCTGTGTGAGTATATATATATATATATTACACACACACAGAAATGTATATATATTTCTGTGTGTATATATATATATATTACACACACAGAAATGTATATATATATACACACAGAAATATATATACATCCCTTAGCTACTGTACTGTATCTGTTGCTATCTCTCTCTCTCTCCAGCTATCCCTCTCTTTTAGTCTGTCTGTTTCTCTCACTCTCCCTCTTTCTCTTTGTAACTCACTAACATTCCTCCCCTCTATCGCTGTGACAAATGGGGAGATGGAGGAGGAGGAGGAGAGAGTCACTTCGTCACTTCACCTCTGCCTTTCTTTCTCTCCCCTCTCACTCCCTCATTACGTACAGACATTAGCGCGGTGGATTGGCAGAATCTGTAGAGAGTCGGACACCATGCTTCATAGCATGGAGTTACGTCCCTTTATGGTCTGAGTTCAAATACCGCCGAGGTTAACTTTGCCTTTCATCCTCACGGGGTCGATAAAATAAAGTACCAGTAATGTACTGAGTAATAGCTGGCCTTGTGCCAAAAGTAGAAACAATTATTAGAAACATTGCTTCATTTTTACATATCTAAGCATTAGTAAAATAACTAATAATTTCAAAAGTAATTTTTCAATTCCAATTGTTATGAACAGCAAAACATTAATAATAATTTTGTTCTAAGAAATATATATACATTTCTGTGTGTGTAATATATATATATATATATACACACAGAAATATATATACATTTCTGTGTGTGTAATATATATAAATATACACACAGAAATATATATACATTTCTGTGTGTGTAATATATATATATATATATATATATATATATATATATATATATATATATATATATATATATATATACACACACACACAGAAATATATATACATTTCTGTGTGTGTAATATATATATATACACACACAGAAATATATATAAATTTCTGTGTGTGTAATATATATATATATATATATATATATATATATACACACACAGAAATATATGGCCATTTCTCTGTTTGTCTGTCTGTCCGTCCCTAAAACTCAAATGTAGGTGCTACAGAAATATTACCTTCCTCTTCCTTTCTCCACTTTGGTACTACCAAGAGAAACACTGTCGGCATAGAAACATTACCTTCCTCTCTCCACTAATTTTGGTCACCGAGGCTGAGGGAATCGCTGGTTGCTATAGAGACACCTTGCACAAGCCAGAAGTAACCAGTTCGAAGCGGTTCTGACCTGACACCATGCCAAGGACCATTTGAAGAAGGTTGCCATTGAATTTGTGGTTTGAAGAAGGTTGCCATTGAATTTGTGGTTGTTGCTGCTGATAATAAGGACCATTTGAAGAAGGTTGCTGCTGATGAGGTAATTTATTAATCAGATTGCGCAGTTCCATAACCTCAGTCTGGAGCTGCGGGATTTGATTAATACGTTTGATTTGTTCAATTTCTCATCCAAATCTCAACAATATCAGTATATACACTAGATTTGCTAGCAGAAAACCGCCCACCGGGTGGTTTTCTGCTAGTCTATATATATAAAACTGAGGATGTCTGTGTGTGTGTGTGTGTGAGGTTGAATCCCTAAAATTCGAGAAGTACCCAACCGATTTTTTTCAAACTTTACATCTGTATTACTTATGTTTCAGTGAGTGTTATGCACATCAACTTTTTGATCTCCTAGAGCCCGCATTAGGTGAAAACCTGCGTTTATTCAGCTTTTTAGGGGGTTTTTGAGGCGTTACGTCAGACCGATTTCGTTGAAATTGTAACTATGTATTAGTCAGTCTCTTCTTCATACCGTGAGCAAAGATAATCAAATTTTTTTATGGCCTAGAGCCTGCATTAGGTGAAAAACTTCATTTTTTCAGCTTTTTAGGGCTTTTTTGAGGCGTTACGTCTAGCCGATTTTCCTGAAATTTCAAGGCATATTATGCACACAAAAAATTTCCTTTTCTTGATCCCCTAGAGTCCACATTAGGTGAAAACCTGCATTTTTCCTGCTTCATCGAGGAAAATCTTAAAGATTATCCAGCCATCAGAGTATTCGGTTTATTTTCTTTACATATTTTCCAGGCATGCAGTTTTTCCACGATTAGGTCTGTTGGCGGCCCGCATTCCAAAATACCTTATCCCGTGCAACGCCGAGTACCACTGCTAGTTATTAACATTTATGGATTGAGATAGGGGTCAGTTTTGAATCTCACTTGGAGCAATTTCCTGTTCACTGATATTGTAATGACTTTCAGAAAGATGTGGACATCACACATTACCAGTTCTTTCTCCAGAGTATTTTATGCTTCATGCCTATGTAAGAAAAAACTATTAGTAATTCAGATCCATATCTTCATTTGCATCCCTAATATTTGTTTTAAATGCTTGAACATCACAACATCTCATTGTCCATACCTGTGATATTGTGCTTGTTTGTATAAGTCAAATTAACTTTATTAATGTCTACTGAGAAGGCATACACTTATCATTCTCCTTTCTCATATATAGAAACTTTGTTTTTGGTCACAGAAATTATAATTGTGCTATCTTCAATTAACTAGAACATAAAGGAAATCAATCGAAAATTTAGGAGTAGACACTGTTAATTACCATATGAATCTTGATCTTTGAAAAATACTCCCCCATCAGTAAAATGAGGAAAAATAACAATGATGGTTTAATACCAGCTTGTAGTAAGAGTTGCTTCCCTTGTTGTGACGATCACATCACCAATAGAGTAACGCTCTCTAGACAGGAAGTAGCTGGAGTTGCTTCCCGTTGGGGTGGCAGAGCCCTTTTTGTCACTTCCGTACCAGGACCTATAAAGGGAATAACTTTCAGCTCTCAACCTCTCATTTTGCCTTTCGGCTCCTGGCCTTCTAACCTGCCTGGCCCTTCAGCCAGGCGCGTTTGTCTGGCAACCCTAACATGGCCTCTTGCAAGCTAACTTCAAAACGGTAACAAATAACTTTACTTCATTCTTTCATCTACTACTCATTGACATGTCAACTATACTGTTCTACATAACCTCAACTTGCTAATTAATCTTTATACACACAACCGAGCATCTTTGTTATATTCATACACACCAGAACAATGTTATAAGCTATAACATGACCATATAATCCAGTTTAACCTACCATTTATGTCACTGATAAGTAAACATTTTCACATAAATATTATGAGCTCTTCAATAAAAATAATATTAAGGTTAGCTACAACTACTGCAATAATATTGCAGTTAAAATATCCAACCACAACCAAAATCATATGACGGAATACACCTCACCCACCCCAAATTACCAGAATGCAAATTCAGTAATACTCTGTCTTGTGCTTTAACAGAAAATACCTTGTAAAGGTGCTGCAGTATAGAGCAAAGAAAACAACTGTGAATGGTACAGAGAGAAACTAGATTGACCTCTTGGAAAAGACGAACAGACACAGCCCCCTCATTACATTATAAGGAGAGATAGAAATCAAACTTCAGCTTTCCATCTCAATACATCTGCAAATTAAAGAATATTTAATCTTTTCAAACCATGGTTATTTTTTTCTAACTGGTAGTACTAGCGCCTGATTGTGACTGAGGTCATATAAATACCAGGAAAAATATATATACTAAAATTTTGTGATATAAAGTTGACATAACTCATTTGAAAAATCCATAGTAAAATTTCAGAAGCAGGTGTTTGCAACAGATGGTCACAGAAGAATATTATTGATTTCAAGTTATCTACAAGTGTTCAACTATCAAATTCGGTAAACTCTTATTTTGTTACATCTTTTAACTCTCTCTTTGATCAATTCTGATCAATTTTCTAGGTGCCACGAGCTTTCTGCAAGCACAAAGTTCTCAGGGGATTAGATTGATGCCTTGCAAGTAGCCAACATTAGTGGCTTTCTCAGTCAGGATGAGCTCCGCATCTCCATTGCACTCCAAGTGGGAGTCAACGTCTGTGGGAGTCTGAGATGTTGCTGTGGTAGGTCCCTCAACTCCACAGATCTACATGGTTTGTCCTGCCACCTGAATGCTGGTCATTTCACCTACCTCACCAAGCTAAACTTGATCATCAAATGGGTCCTGGCTCGGGTAAATATCCCCTCAGTTTTGGAGCCGGTTGGATTATCCAGAAGTGATGGGAAGAGACCAGATGGCCTTACCCTTTGTCCCTGGGTAAGGGTTAGGTGTCGAGTCAGTGACTCTTTTGCTCCCTCCAACATCATGGATGACATGGTAAATGTGGGGGTCACTGCTTCCGTTGCTGAACGGAATATTATTTGTAAATACCTGGATTTATCTAGTAATTATTTTTTCCAGCCTGTGGCGTTGGAGACGTTCGGTGGAGTTAGGTTGCAGACAGCAAAGTTCTTGTCATTGCTGGCAGCTCACCTTACTGAGGTGTCAGGTGATGCTTGTGAGAGTGCCTGGTTGTTTCAGCACCTTGGCCTTGCCATCGCCCGTGGCAATGCTGTAAATGTATTAGCTTGCCTCAAAGTGTTTTGTTAACCCTTATGATGTGATGTGTGGCCAATAATCACACTTGGTAGTGAATTGAAGGTTATTTTTGTTTTTTGTTGCCTTCTTTTTTTTTCTCTTTTGTGCATTTATATTTGTGTTTATCAACCACATTATATGTGTAATGTTCTTCTGAATGAATTATAGGCAATAATGTTATTTAAGCATTTAATTATATATAAAGGGCGGTGAATTGGCAGTATCGGTAGAGGGTCGGACACCATGCTTTTCAGCATAGTTACGTCCCTTTGTTCTGAGTTCAAATCCTGCCAAGATTAACTTTGCCTTTCATTCTTACGGGGTCGATAAATAAAGTACCAGTAATGCACTGTAATCTACATAGACCAAGTCAGTAGTCAGTACTGAAGTGGGGCTACTGACCTCCTGGGTGTTTTTTCTCATGTCACCAGCACAACCACCTTACAGGATGGACTTTGTGCTTTTTTTTATCGTATATATATATATATATATATATATATATATACGATATATATATATATTAGAAATAAGAGGGATCAGATGTTGTTTACTCGAGAGAAGGCTACGTTGGTACGGTCACGTGATGCGCATGAAAGACGACAGCTGTATAACAAAGTGCAGGGCAATAAAGATAGACGGTAGCCACGGAGTAGGCAGACCCAGAAAAACATGGGACGAGCTGATAAATTCCGACCTCACACGCTTACACCTCTCCAAGACAATGTCACTGGACCGAGACCTTTGGCGGTACTCAGTAATAGAGAAGACCCGCCTTACCTAAATACAAAGTAAAAACCTACTACAGTCAGTAGGCATCTCTATCAAAACACACCCCGTCCCACCACCTCCACCCCACCCACACCGCCCTTTTCAATGTAAAGTTATGTTGGTCCCACAACATCCAGGCCGAAACAAATGAGATCGTGTAGGTGTCACGACAAAAAACACACAGTCCACGCTGTAAATGTGGCCGTGTAGGCAACACGGTAAAAACCTCCCAGCCCCACACTGTAAATGTGGTTGGTGTTAGGAAGGGCATCCAGCTGTAGAAAACCCGCCAGACAGTCCACGCTGTAATGTGGCCGTGTAGGCAACACGGTAAAAACCTCCCAGCCCCACACTGTAAATGTGGTTGGTGTTAGGAAGGGCATCCAACTGTAGAAAACCCGCCAGACAGTCCTATGCGAGCAAGACAACCACTCTTGCCTCAAGTGGGAAAACACCCGTCCAAACCCATGCAAGCGTGGAACACGGACGCTAAACCTGATGATGATGATGATGATGATGATATCCAATTCTTCTTAGAACAAAGATAAAGATATGCTAGAAAATTAATCTTTTTTTTATCTCAATTGTTTGTTTACATCCCCCTATTCCCACTTATAACAATATGGCCATTCGCTGTACATATCTTACTCTATTTCCCTGTCTCTTCTTTCTTTCTCTCTCCCCATGCATTAGCATGACATAGATGTGTGTGAGTGTGTGTATGTGTTTTTGTAAACATATCCGCATTTGCATACAAAATGCATAATGTGTATGCGAGTTTATGTGAGCATGTGTGAATATGCATGTGTAAATTTTAAAGAGTTACATATATATATCATCATCATCGTTTTACGTCCCTTCTTCCACGCTAGCAGGGTTAGATGGATTGTCGTTGTGGGCAGTGTCCGGTCGGCTGACCTTGTCTTGCTCATATGGGAACTGATTCTGGCTTGATTTCTACAGCTGGATGCCCTTCCTAACACCAACCTCATTTACAGTGAGTGCTGGGTGCTTTTTTTCCGTGGCGTCTACACGTCCACTTTTACAGTGTGGGCTGGGTGCTTTTTTGCCGTGGCACCTCCATGACCACTTTGCAGTGGAATGATAGGGACCCCAGTCCTATCATCTCATTTCTACAGCTGAGTAAACTGGAGCAATGTGAAATAAAGTATCTTGCTCAAGGAAACAACACATCACCTGGTTTGAGAATTGAACTCACAACCTTTCGATTGCAAGCCCAATGCTCTAACTACTAAGCCATATATATAAATTAGGTAGTAATATGTGCTTACGCCGTATTTGACTAAATAGAATTAGTCTGTTAGTTGGGATTTTGTGTCTCCCTATTTATATACATGTGTAATGGTTACACATTGGTCCAGCAAACAAAAGATGTGGGTTCATGTCCCATGTACATCAACACTCATCCTTTTTTCCATTCATAGGGTTTTTTTTAAAATCCCAACTAACAGACTAATTCTATTTAATCAAATATAGCAAAAGCACATGTTACTACCTAATTTTTAAATTCACTAGCCGTTGTAAACAAAGCCTGCTTTGTGTCTCCCTATTTATATGTATATATATTTATTAAAATAACAGATTAAATTTTAAGCAAAGAATCACTGCTTTCACCCTTAAAATTATTATTATTACTATATATATATATATACAATACATGTGTTGTATTATTTTAGCTGATATGGTAACGAAAGGATTAACTGCTATGTGGAGGTCTATGAAAGTTATCATGTATTGATTTAGTGAAAGAAAAACAGATGTTTCACCTTTGATTGGCAGACAAACTTTCAACAAGAAATTGCTCAATAATTCTCTCTCTGGCTTTATATTTCTGTATGTGTGTTGTTTATTTGCCTCTCTATTGTTTTCTCTCTATTTCCTATCTCTTTCGTGACCATAATTCTAATTTTAATTGATTAATGAAGAAGTTTGAAGGATTTACTAAAATTATCAATTATTTCATTACTAAGATAGTTACTTAATGTAAGGTTCTTATATAAAATTATGTTGGTAGATTTTAATTTAAATTGGAAATTTTTTAAATGGGTGGCTTTATTTCATAGAACCAGAACCAGTTTTGGCCAACATATCTTTTGAAGTGGCCAACCGAGATGATGAGGTCTGTGTCATAACTAAAGTTGTTTGTAAGAATTCTTCATAGAAACAGTCATTTTGTTCTTTACTTGTGGTGCATAAGTAGAAATAATTGTTGCAATTCTATTGCCTAGGACTATTCTGAGCTTGATAATTCTATCCTTTATTCCAACTACGTTATCTATCCACAGCTCAACTAGTAGAATGCCTACTCCAACTATCCCGTCATTATTACCCACCCAGAAAAGCTTATATCTACATTCTTTGCTGAGGTACCACTCCATTTCACTTCTTGAACACAGCATACATCCACTCATACCTTCTCAAGTAACTCTACATTTTCTCCAAATCTACATTTCAGTGTGTCCACATTGAGTGTGGCAGCCCTGAAATGTATTTACTTGATAGGATTGGATTGCCTTCTGGAAGGGAAAAAGGATTTGTGATTTCTATGGCTAGGTGCCCTTCCTAATGCCAACCACATTTACAGTGTGTACTGGGTGCTTTTTATCGTGACAGCTACACAAGAACCAAACTAATAAAACAAATCAGATATACACACACAGAATAAGCAACCAACTAGTGACAAGTAAATAAACATATAAATAAATAAATAAACACACACACACACAGATATAATACATGCATAAACCAAGTACACAACACACAAAAACAAGATGATGTAGGACAGAACAAAGGAAAGACACAAAATAATGAATCAGTCACTGATGAGATCACAGAATATGTGACAAACGAGCTTTGACAATAAACAAACAACCATCCTGTTATTGAATCAACCAACCGGAAATTTGTAATAAATTGAAGTGAAAACCAACAGGTGCATATGTTTTTATTGGCATCATGACCCCCACCATTGGATGGCCGTTGACTCTCCTGAGTTCCTCCGCCCTTTGACGGGTTTTGTTTTTCATCCTGTACGATGTCCAAATTCACCCTCCTCACCAAGCAAGCTTGGTGGGGTTGCCAGTTTAGTCGCCGACAACCCGACCATGCACAGCTTGTACTGGGTTACATGTTACCAGTAGCGCTAAAGAGCGACCTGAGCATGTATATATATATATATATATATATATATATATATATATATATATATATAAACGTTTGCATATGTATAATAAAGCCAAAACAATGCAGGTATGGACGTAGAATAAAGAATGCAAATGCAAAAGATATTGTGACAATTAGTCTTTTACCTTAGATTTATTTAAATGTCCTTAATTTTCGAGATAATATCTCTTCTTCGGAGGGAAGTAAAGCGGTTAAACCAGTGTTCTAAATAGCTTGCCAAGTCATGCTGACAGGAAATGGTATAGAGTATCTGTTCTATCTCTAATATCAAAGATATTAGAGATATTAGAGATAGAACAGATACTCTATACCATTTCCTGTCAGCATGACTTGGCAAGCTATTTAGAACACTGGTTTAACCGCTTTATTTCCCTCCGAAGAAGAGATATTATCTCGAAAATTAAGGACATTTAAATAAATCTAAGGTAAAAGACTAATTGTCAACAATATCTTTTGCATTTGCATTCTTTATTCTATGTCTATACCTGCATTGTTTTGGCTTTATTATACATATACAAACGTTTATACCTCATTACACAATGCTTCAAGTGAATTATAACTTCCTGCCATATATATATATATATATCTCATCATCATCGTTTAACGTCCATCTTCCACGCTTGCATGGGTTTGGACGGGAATTTTCCCACTTGAGGCAAGATTGTTGTCTTGCTCGTATAGGACTGTCTGGCGGGTTTTCTACAGCTGGATGCCCTTCCTAACACCAACCACATTACAGCGTGGACTGTGTGTTTTTTTGTCGTGACACCTACACAACCTCATTTGTTTCGGACTGGATGTTGTGGTACCAACATAACTTTACATTGAAAGGGGTGGTGTGGGTGGGGTGGAGGTAGTGGGACGGGGTGTATTATATATATATATATATATATATATAAATATATGTATTATATATATATATATATATATATATATATAAATGTATGTATATATATATATAAATATATGTATTATATATATATATATATATAAATATATGTATTATATATATATATATATATATATATATATATATTATATATATATATATATATATAAATATATGTATTATATATATATATATATATATATATATATATTATATATATATATATATATATATATATATATATATATATATATATATATAAATAAATATATATATATATATATCATCATCATCATCATCAACGTTTAACGTCCGTGTTCCACGCTTGCATGGGTTTGGACGGGGGTTTTCCCACTTGAGGCAAGAGTGATTGTCTTGCTCGCATAGGACCGTCTGGCAGGTTTTCTACAGTTGGATGCCCTTCCTAACACCAACCACATTTACAGTGTGGGTCTGGGAGGTTTTTACCGTATTGCCTACACGGCCACATTACAGCGTGGACTGTGTGTTTTTTTGTCGTGACACCTACACGATCTCATTTGTTTCGGCCTGGATGGTGTGGCACCAACATAACTTTACATAGAAAGGGGCGGTGTGGATGGGGTGGGGGTGGTGGGACGGGGGTGTATTTTGTTAGAGATGCCTACTGACTGTAGTAGGTTTTACTTTGTATTTAGGTAAGGCGGGTCTTCTCTATTACTGAGTACCGCCAAAGGTCTCGGTCCAGTGACATTGTCTTGGTGAGGTGTAAGTGTGTGAGGTCGGAGTTTATCAGCTCGTCCCAGGTTTTTCTGGGTCTGCCTATTCCGTGGCTACCGTCTATCTTTATTGCCCTGCACTTTGTTATACAGCTATCGTCCTTCATGCGCATCACGTGACCATACCAACCTAGCCTTCTCTCTAGTAAACAACATCTGATCCCTCTTATTTCTAATTTTTTCCTTAGTTCGTTTATGCTTTGTCGTTCACGTATATTACTATTACACATCCAGCGGAGCATGCAAGCTTCGTTTCTCTCTAGTCTGCGTATATCCTCTGCACACAATGCCCAGGTCTCACTGCCATGCAACATTGCTGTTCGTATGCAGGCATCGTACAGCCTGCCTTTCATTTTTAGGAAGAACCCTTTAGCGGCTAATAGTGGTATAAGCTCTCTGAACTTTTTCCACCCAGTTCTGACTCTAGCTACTGTACTTTCAGAGCACCCTCCCCCACTGCTGATTTTGTCACCCAGGTAACGGAAGCTGTCCACTATTTCTATAGAACCCTCTGCGCAGTTGAAAGAGCTAGTATTTTGTGGGCACTTGCTGCTACTTATTGCCCCAGAACACCGGCCACATGTAAAATCTATGTTCTTAGTTAGCTTACCTGTGATCCCACTACATCTTTTATGCACCCAAACTTTGCATTTGGGACACAAAATAGAATTTCTACCTACGCCTTTCC
>OZ024745.1:46432271-46497291 GCA_964016885.1 Eledone cirrhosa
CCTCTCGTCAATGCAAATGTGACCAGGGGTGTGAATAGAAGAGAGTGATGAATAAGAGGGTGAAAGGGAGTATGAATGTGGTGATGGAAAGAGAATGCTAGCATAGTAGAGGAAGGAGTAATGGGGGGGGGGGGGGGAATACAGTGATAACTACATGCTGGTTATTGGTAAGGAGATTAAATAGGAAACAGCATGATGATGGTAAGAGAATGAGTTGTAGCTGTCAATAATACCTCATATGGAAGAGAGAATAAGAATGATGGCTATTAGTAGAGAAGAGTGACAGTAAACAGTACTAAATAACATCAAATCTGATGCTATCTTTTATTATTGAGGCAAAGGTAGAGAGCTAGAAGTGTACTAACGGAAATGGGTAGAATGATAATGGGGAATAATGAAGCATTGATTAGAGACAGGTGAAATGCTATCTCTGATTACACAGGTGACAAGGTATAGTGATATGATAAAGAGTGAATGATAAATGTGAGAGTAACAAAGAGGACAATGTACATATATTATATACCCAAATCTCCATCACTACTATCATCATTTTAATGAGAGTTTTCAATGTTTGCGTGAGTGGGTAGGTCTTCTTTGGCACAGCATGTCACCAATTGGCAAGGTTCTTTGTTATCTGTGTATGTGGCAGTCTATATGTATGTATGTATGAATGCATGTTTATGTATGTGTGTGTATGGTCACATTTAATTTTATTTTATTTTTCTTTACTTTTTGTCTTTTATGGCTTGTTTTGTTTTAGTTTTTGATATCTTCACAACTTGTGTTGTAGATTTATTTGTTTGAATTATTTTTTCTTTGTTTTAATTTAAATATTATCCTCCTTGTTTCAATGATGTCATATTGAACTAGGATGAGTTCAAAATGTTTTTTTACTTACTGGACAAATCTTTTAATTCCTGTTCAGATGAAAACTGTCCTAAGTTTGTAACAAAGTAGAGCTCAGAGCATTGGGTTGACTAGTGTAGTGCTATGGGTTACCATGGGATTACACATACTTAGTGTGGCAGAAAGCTACAAATTGAGCAGAGTTGCCTGTATTCTTGATAAGTGTGCTATCATTGATGTAGGATGAATCTGGCTGGGAAATTTACTTTGTATTCATTTCAGATAACTAGTATCCAATAGGGAAGTGTTTATTGATGTGTATTTTCTGAAACCAAAATTTTCTGATAATTATAGATTACCAATACTGTTACCTGAGCTAGATGAATGCAGCATAGTGAATAGATGAGACTGTCACTAAGGTCAATTCTGGATAGGCCAGAAGATGAAGAGGCCAAGCTTCAGGACTTTCCAGGAATAATGCTGCACTGTTATCATCATCATTTTACATCCACTTTGAATGCTGTGACTGCTGTTAGGCATTGCAACTTTTGTGAGGTAGAGGGAAGGAGGATGATCTCAACTGTACTGTATGTGTCAAAGCTAGTCTTGTTAACTATGAGAAAATACATATGAGTAGAACCAGATAAGATCTTCAGCTGTATGCGGTTAAATCAGCCATGCTTGAGCACTGCTGTTCTATTTGTTTAAAGGTATACACATCTGCCACTGTGCTGAAAATCCATATTAGTCAAATGTTGGCAGTGTATCTATCCAAATTCTATGCCACATCTACCATGAAATATTCAAGTCAAAGCCATTTAAGGGCCTACAGCTGAAAAAACAAACATCTGATCTAGGCCAATGACTGCGATCAGAAAGTGGTTTGGTTTGGATTTGAGTTTAAGAAAGTACTATTCATGTATACAAATATGTGTGCATATTCGTGTATTCATATGTATCCTTGTTCTATATATATACATCATCATTTAACATTTATTTTCCATGCTTGCATGGGTTCAAGAGGCTGTCATATTGAGACAAGCCAAATCAGGTGACCAGGTATTGCTCATACAGATCTGTATTTTAGCTTAGTTTCTACAGCTGGATGCCCTTCCTAATGCCAGTCACATTACAGTGTGGACTGGTTGTTTATTTAATCGTGGTACTGAAACAACCATCTGACAGGGTGGACGGGGTGCTTTTTTATGGTGGTACCAGCACAATTGTCTTAATGGGTAGACAGGGTACTTTTTTGTCATGTCAACAATATGACTACCTTACAGAGTGGCCTGGGTGCTTTTTTTGTTGTCACCAGCACAACCACCTTACAGGGTTGACTAGGTGCTTTTGTCATGGCAGCAGCACTGTGGGAAAGCAACACTGAGGAGTATGTCCAATATTCCATGCTTGTGTGCATGAGTTGGACAGGAGAGGTATATCTGAGGTGGGAGAGTAGAGGGACCAGTATACTAGTCACATATGGACAAGGTATTTTTTTTGGGGGGGGGGGGGGTTAATGTGGGATAGTTGGTCGGAAAGATGTATGTTGGAGGGGGGAGATTGATGTAGATTAGTACCCTTTACATGATTGTTTCATCCTGTGCACATGGGAAGGCATCACCTTTGAGAAGCTTAATTGGGCAAGGTCAGCTTGTATCACTTCAGCCTAAACTTTCCTAGGTCTTCCTCTTCCATATTTTCCATCAACTTCAAGTGCTCAGAATTTTTTTATGCAGCTGCCACTTCCAGATGCATCATGTCATGTATATGTATGTGTATATATATATATATCATCCTCCTCATCATCATCGTTTAACGTCTATCTTCCATGCTAGCATGGGTTTAGACGGGAATTGTCCCATTTGAGGCAAGATTTGTCGGGTGACTATGTCTCACTTGTATAGGACTGTCTGGCAGGTTTTCTATACACAGCCCTTCCTAACACCAACCACGTTTACAGTGTGGACTGGAAGGTTTTTACCGTGTTACCTACACGGCCACATTACAGCGTGGACTGTGTGTTTTTTTTGTCGTGACACCTACACAACCTCATTTATTTTGGACTGGATGATGTGGTACCAACATAACTTTACAGAGAGAGGGTGGTGTTAGTGGGAGTGGGAGGATGGAGTAGGGGTAGTCGATTGGGGTGTATATTTGGTTAAGAGGTGCCTACTGACTGTAGGTTTCGCTTTGTACAGAGGCAAGGCAGGTCTTCTGTATTACTATGTAGCGCCAAAGATCTCAGTCCAGTGACATTGTCTTGGAGAGGTGCAAGTGTGTGAGGTCAGAATTAATCAAATCGTTCCAGGTTTTTCTGGGTCTACACACTCCGTAACTTCCATCAATTTTGATCGCCCTGCACTTTTTTATGCAACTGTCGTCTTTCATGCGCATCACATGACCATACCAACATAGTCTTCTCTCAAGTAAACAGCATCTGAACCCGCTTATTCCTAATTTCTTACTTAGTTCATTTATGCTTTGCCGTTCACGTATATTACTATTACACATCCAATGGAGCATGCATGCTTCGTTCCTCTCCTGTCTGAGCAGGTCCTCTGCACACAATGCCAATGTCTCACTGCCATGTAACATTGCTGTTTGTATACAGGCATCATACAATCTGCCTTTCATTTTTAGAAAGAAACCTTTAATGGCCAATAGTGGTATAAGCTCTCTGAACTTTTTCCATCCCGTTCTGACTCTGGCTATTGTACTTTCAGAGCACCCTCCACCACTGCTGATTTTGTCACCCAGGTAACGGAAGGTGTCCACTATTTCTATAGAACCATCTGGGCAATGGAAGGAGCTAGTATCCTGTGGGCACTTGCTACTTATTGCACCAGAGTATTGGCCACATATAAAATCTACATTCTTAGATAGCTTACCTGTGATCCCACTACATCTTATCATCATCCTCATTGTTGAGATCTTTGGTGTTTGCAGTAATACAGAAGACCTATCTTCCCATACACATGGGTTGAAACATACATCTAGTATGCACCACATAACCCCTATCCTCCCTCACCTTTCCATACATTTTCTACATCCCATCTCTCGCCCACACTCTTACACACACACCCTGCTCCAGCCTCCAGTCCATACTGTAAAGTGGCCGTGTTGGTATCAATGACAAAAAACACCCAGCCCTCACTGTAAAGTGGTCATTACAGTGCCACAATAAAAAGCACCCAGTCCACACTGTAAAGTGGGCGTGTAGGTCTCATGACAAAAAGCACCCAGCTCACACTGTAAAGTGGGCGTGTAGGTCTCATGACAAAAAGCACCCAGCTCACACTGTAAATGTTGTTGGCCTTAGGAAGGGCATCCAGCCGTAGAAACCAAGCCAAGAAACAGTTCTGTATGAGAAAGACACGGTCACCTGATCTGACTTGCCTCAAATGGTACAACTCGTCTAACCCATGGTAGCATGGAAAATTGGCATTAAATGATGATGATTATATATATAATATTGCAATTGAAGGCATGTGGCTTAGTGGTTAGAGCATTTGGGCTTGCAATTGTAAAGTCACAGAATAAAAGTGTTTTACAGACAAGAGCTGTTTCATTCTTTAACAGAGATGTTAATACAGCCACTTAATGAAAACCCTTTGTTTGCTTAGAATAAAGTACCTTAAAAATAAGGAGTGCCCTATATCTGTCCTGAAAACATCTGACTGACAAAATAACAAGTCAGTCAATCATATTGGTGGCCTCCCCTCAGTGAGTTCGATTCTCAGACCATGTGATGTGTTGTGTCCTTGAGCAAGACACTTTATTTCATGTTGCTCCAGTTTACTTAGCTGTAGAAATGAGTTACGACATTACTGGTGCCAAGCTGTATCGGCCATTACCTTTCCCTGGATATCATCGGTGGCATGGAGAAGGGAGGCTGGTATACATGGGTGACTGATGTTCTTCACAAACAACTTTGCCCAGATTTGTTCCTCGGAGGGAAACTTTCTAGGTGTAAATCCCATGGTCATTGTTACTGAAGGGTGTCTTTACTTTTTTTTTTTTTTATATATTACAATGACCACAGAGTGGGCTGGGTGCTTTTTGCCGTGTTGCCATCACAAGAACTTTACAGTGTAGGCTGGAGGCTTCGCTGGATATATACTCCATCCTGTCCTCATGGGAGTTGTATACTATATATATGCTTCAGCTTCGGCCTGTGCCCTTGGGTGGTCGGGTCTTCTGTATTACTGTGTAACGCCAGAGATCCTTTGAGAAGTGCAATTGGGCATGATTAGCTTTTATCACCTCATCCCAAGTTCCTGGGTCTCCCGACTCCACAGCTTCCATCGACTTTGAGTGCTCTGCACCTTCTTATGCAGCTGTCATACTTTATACTCATTACACGTCCACACCAGCTCAATCTCCTCTCCTGCACACTGCATCTGATTCCTCTTATGCCTAGTTTCTCTCTTGGTTCGTTTATGCTTTGCCGTTCACGTACGTTTACTATTACACATCGATTGGAGCATGTAAGCTTCATTTCTTTCAAATCTATGCAAGTCTTCTGCACACACCACCTAGGTCTCACTACCATGCAACATTGTAGTTCGTATGCATGCATCATACAGTCTGCCTTTCATTTTGAGGGGAATGCCACTGGTAGTAGCTCCCTGAACTTCTTCCATCCCGTTCTTACTCTGGCTATTGTACCTTCCGAACACCCAGCTCCGGTGCTAATTTGGTCACCCAGGTAGCAGAAGAGAGAAGCTGTCTACTGTTTCTACCGCTTTGCAGAATTTGATAGCGCGCGTTTCCTGTGGTCGTTTGCTGCTTACTGTCCCGGTGCAACTGCTACATGTAAAGCTTACATTCGTAGCTAAAATTAAAAATAAACTTTATACATTCTATGAATTCAGGTGTTGCTAGTTGAATAACATACTCTCCACCCCATAGAACAATGCGTTTATCAAGTCTGAATTATCTCCCTTTGAATTTGCTTATAGCCCGGAAGTTCATTTGAGAATATTTTCATAATGTGCACGTGGTGACGTTACTTACCCGTTTTATATCACTTTATTTAGATACTTGGATTTATATTTGTCAACTAAAATTAATTTGTAAAGATGGAAGAACCCGTGGAAGTTAATACTGAAACAGATTCTGTTGAAGAGAAATCAAGAAAACGAAAAATACCTTTAAATGACGATGTTGAAATGAAAGATAGCACTACGAATGAAGAATCTTCGGATATATCACCTCCAAAGAAACCGCAATATCCTCCTATATCAACAACTTCCACACAACTCAAAATAGAAAGGCGTAAAATCCCAGTTCCACCACATAGATATACACCTCTCAAAGAAAACTGGTTGAAAATTTACACGCCTGTAGTTGAACAGCTGAAATTACAAATACGATTCAATGTAAAGACTCGGCATGTAGAACTGCGTACATGTAAAAGCACCACAGAAATGAGTGCGCTACAGAGAGGAGCAGATTTCGTGCGTGCGTTTACACTCGGTTTCGACATTGATGATTGTTTAGCATTACTGCGTTTGGAAGAACTTTATTTGGAGTCGTTCAACGTCACTGACGTAAAACCATTAAAAGGAGACCACTTAGGACGTGCAGTTGGCCGTTTGGCTGGTCGGAATGGCAAAACGAAATATACTATTGAAAATGTTACCAAAACTAGGATTGTTTTAGCTGATACTAAAATTCATCTTTTAGGTTCTTTTCAAAATATCAGAACTGCCCGAAGAGCTGTTAGTAATTTGATTCTGGGTAGTCCTCCCTCAAAAATATACGGTAAGTTACGGACCATAGCTTCCCGCACATCTGAAAGTTTCTAACATCTGACTGAATCAGTTTTGATACAGTTTAAATAGAATCATTTCTAGATCCTATGCCTGTACTTTACCGGAATTTATTGATATTGACAAATACAAATATCGATTATCAACAAATAAATGTAACATTTAATTCGAATTTGTACAAGAAAAAGAAGACTATAAATTAAATTTATTCTTGTCTAGTTTGCTTTATTAATTTTTTAAATTTGTTTTGGAATCTTTTGTGTGTTATGTTTTAAAACTGAATTTATTTAAACGTATTAGATAACAGCAGAAGCAGTTCACATCGGTGAATACCATGTTTGGAATAAGAGTTTGATTTACTAAAATAAATATATTTCAATTATCGTATTTTCATGCATCAGTTCGATAAAAGTTTAATTTATAAACCCCGTATTTTTTGAGGCCCTTTACTGAAATATTTACTATTCCAACTGGTGAATTGACTCGTAGAATATGAGAACCTGTGATGAAAAGCCTTCCAACCAGGATCAACCCTTTTTTTATATATATATATACATAAATTGTGTGTCTATCTTTGACTGCACTATCCAATGTATTTTTTCCATTATTTAAAACTATGGTATATAAAATGTCTCTAGCATCCAAGTATCTGCGCGTGTCACAACGGTATCAATTATTTTAAAGTTTCCTCTCTTCAACCGGTGTATTGTAAATTAGGAAATGAGATTCCGCTAGGAGCACCACCACTCATCATAAAACCTGAGTTAAAACTAAAGGATTTGTGGAATGGGCATTTTTTTAATTTTTTTTATTTAGAAAGAAACAGAGGAAATTAGAGCATAGTCCGTCTTGGAGAAGAATAGAAAACCGAAATGTCAACAAAAGGTGCAGTAGCATAAAAACAAATCAATTTTGTTCCGTTATTTGTATTTATGTTTAGTTTTTAATTTTCTCATGGATAATGTACGAATAGATCTGACTACATATCACAATTAACTATTAAATAGCAATTAATTATTGCATATGTTAAGGTGGAGGGACCACAGATTTAATGACGTTTTTGAAGGCCCATATTCGTTCAAATCACAAACATTCAAAGGAAAAATATAAATTGCACCTTCAAAATTCTAACTACCCTTAAAATAAAATTAAAAAATACTATTACACTCATCTTGGAGACGGATATGGTAGTATTTCTTTCTAACGAAATATGGCCACATGAGCATTTTAGGGTTCTACAGTGACTTCCTATCAAAGCCTGAATGATATTTAAAATCTTACTGCTGCCCTTCAAAACTACATAGTTCACCGTATTACTTTAGTGAAAACAAGTCACCAGTGTGTTTAAGATCAAGTAACAATGGACTCATGGTACCAAGCACGAGAATAGCGTGTGGTGATCGAACATTTACCAAATCAGCTCCAGCTCTCTGGAATTAACTAACGTGTGTAGACTTTCAGATCAAATCTGAATACTTGCCCTTTCAGAACACCTGTGAACTGCCTTCAACATCGTAGAGTTATATGTATAAAGGAATGAACTATTAGAGCGCCTATGAACCTTCTTTCACTTTGTTGGATATATGGCACCATACAAGTGTTTTATTTTTGTAGCAATTAAACGTTTGATATATGGAGATATATTAAGTACTTCATCCTCCACAGTACCTAATCAACAACTACTCTCCAGGTTTACTGACAGAAATATAGCACTTCAAGGGAATCATGTATAGGGACGCAAGTATGACAAAGTTTCATAAATATGAGGTCCTAAGTTCGGTCTCATTGTGTGGCATCTTGAGCATCATTTACCAAAGTTTTCGGTTGACTCGAGCCATGCCGGTGAAATTAGATCGTCAAAGTGTGAAAACTTGTGGAAATCCGTAATTCAAAAGTTTGACCTTGTCACAGTGATATGGTTTGGGAATCACATAAGGGTAAAGTTGTTTGTCAAATACTCAATCACTTGCATGTCAATTCACAAGTCAGACACCCAGTTGATCAAACAATTGCTTGCCCGTTATCAAAACTGACGAAGGATCCATTGTACATATATGCATATATACGTAATTATCCTTATTTTTTCTATGTTCTGGTGGTAGCCCTTATTTGTTAGTCTGTTAACAGTACCAAGCAGAGAAAGTTATTACAATGACTGCTCTAGTTTGAACACACACACTTCAGTCTTGTCATTTTGTGTGTGTGTGTGCAAATCCTTCACATTAAGATGGTATGACTTAATGTGAGGAAGTTAACTAGATATAATTACGGGATGAAAAATAGAAAACAAAAACATTAGTAATTTAATATTTTAATTATTTTCGGTAAGTAAGGGAGACAACTCTGGACATATTTTTAACTTTGTAACATTTCAAAAATTAAACCAAAGAAAAGTATATAAGATATATTTCAGTTGTGGTCATGTATATATGTATATTATACATAGACATCGTGTATACTTTCATATACACTATTTTTAATCATGCTGTGTTAGTGTTACTGCTAATTATAACCTAAAGCCATTTTTTCTTGAATTAAAAAATACAAGAAAGGGCCTGTTTATAGTTAGGTACACAGTGCTGAAACCACAATTGTAAATTTGTGGTATATAAACTCATCCAGTTGACTCAGGAATTAATGAACAACCAGCATCTCGTCATCTGATGTCTCTGTAACTCCAGTTGATATGTCCCTTGCTCAAGGATAAACACAACACAATGGTGGCAATAAAATATAAAAATATCATGAGTTTAACAATTCAGTTTCATTTTATCATATGATGTACATAGCCTCAGTGGATAAAATAGATTAAACTTACAAATCTTTGGATGAACATTTTGTAGGTAGTAATTTAAGCGATGATGGTACAGAAAATTAAAATGAAGAAAGGCTTTAACTTTTGAACACAGCATAAACTGTTTAATAATTTGCTGGTGGTGAGAGAAAAACCAATCACTATATTAACCAAGTTAACAGCAAAAATGTTGCACTCCATGCTTTGCAATATTTAATTTTTAAAATTCAGAATCCACTT
Organism: Eledone cirrhosa; assembly: GCA_964016885.1. Lineage (NCBI taxonomy): Eukaryota > Metazoa > Mollusca > Cephalopoda > Octopoda > Eledonidae > Eledone > Eledone cirrhosa. Next base: position 46,441,929 of record OZ024745.1, read on the forward strand.
TGGATTTCATATCTCTGGCATTGATAAAATAAATACTAGTAATATAATCAGTGTTCATAAAGTATATTCACCTCTACAATGCTTGTTCTGGTTTGAATACCACTGTATGGCATTATTGGAAGTGTCTTTTGCTATAGTTTTGATTCAACATAGACTTTGTAAGTGAAATTGGGGAAATGGAAAATTGTGTGGAAGTCCATCAGATAGATTGTCCCTGTAATTCAAAGGTCCAGCTTTGTTATATATTGTACCTTTAATTCATGAGTCCAGCCTTATTAAATATTGTATTACACCAATTTATCTATAGAAGTGTATGTTCAAGCTAAATGTGTCTGCAAAATAATACAGTTCATTGAAACAGATGAGGATCCATCATACATCTCTGCTTCAAAAACTGGTCTTGTGTCATCATTATATAACGTTTGCTTTTCTAGCAAGAGTTGAACTACTGTGTTTAAGTAAGAATACAATAATTTTATTTAGCTTGCTCAATTGGGATTAATTATTTAACACGGAGGTATCTTTCAAAGAATGATTAACTCCACTTATCTTCAGGACAAGAAATAAAAATTAAGATATTGTTTGCCTTTTACAAGGTTATTAGTGAACTAAGTAAAGTGAAATAGCTGCAATAAGGAGTGAAAGTCAAGCTGTGCACTTGATTCTCTGGGAAATTACTATACAGTTTCAACAAACTGGTTGGATGGTAGCACTTTCCTCTTTAAGTGAAACCTGAAAAAGTTAATCATGGCTTTGCTGAAGAGGAAAATGGTTGTCTTCAACCCTTTCAAATGTGTCCACCATACAATCTTTTTCACCATTGCTACTAGGACAGATAAACAGCCTATCTTTCTTGGCTAAAGGAAGGCAGCTGGTGATCTTCACAATGGACTTAGCTGATAGCCAGATCGGCCCTGCATGTGACAGTAGGTGTTCAACATAAACCCACAAGTCAACAACACTCGAACACTGGACAAGTGTATACATCTCGGACAGGCCCTTCTATGCCTGTAGAGATTATCTCAAACTCGCAAAGCTCCCAGGTAGCACTGCAAACCAAGGATTTTCGGATGTTATCCATGAGATAGAAAGTGCCCCAGAAAAGAGTGACAATTGATTTTCATCGATGCCCAGAGTCTCCCCTAGAATATCATCGTTTTTACTCACCACTAACCCTCTATGGGATACCATAGTAGAGTTTACACCGATCATACTGCCGAATTGGCTAAGGGCTGTGAGCACTTGAAGACATTACAATTTCCAAACACTTTTTCTCAGTCTTCGTTTGGCCTAGGACTGCAGTTCTGTCAGGGAGACAAGCTGTGGGAACACATGCCAAGCAAACGGCGACCACACCTCTTCACCATCAAAGTAAAGCTGGAGATGACATAGCACATGTTTGCTCATCACTACTACTACTAATAATAATTGTTTCTACGTTAGGCACAAGGCCAGCAATTACCCAGTGCATTACTGGTACTTTATTTTATCGACCCCGTAAGGATGAAAGGCAAAGTCAACCTCGGCGGGATTTGAACTCAGATCGTAAAGGGACGTAACTATGCTGGAAAGCATGGCGTCCAACCCTCTACCGATACTGCCAATCCACGTTTCTACTAATAATAATAATGGTTTTTTTTATATAGGCACAAGGCCAACAATTTTGGGGGAGGGGAAAGTCGATTAAATCGACCCCAGTGCGTGACTGGTACTTTATTTTATCGACCCCGTAAGGATGAAAGGCAAAGCTAACCTAAGTGGGATTTGAACTCAGAACATAAAGGGCTATAACTCTATGCTGCAAAGCTTGTCTGACACTCTACAGATATTGACAATCCACCACCCTAATACTACTAATAATGGTTTCTGATTTAGCCACAAGGCCAACAATTTTGTGGGGAGGCAAAAGTTGATTAAATCGACCCCAGAGCATTACTGGTACTTTATTTTATCGACCCTGTGATGATAAAAGCAAAGCTAACCTCGACCTGATTTGAACTCAGAATGAAAATGGCCATAACTCTATACCACAAATCATTTCCAATGCTCTGCCATTACTGCTAACCACCGCCTTCAGCATTTTTAATAATAATGATTTCTTTATTAGCCACAAAGGCTCACATTAAGAGAACATTAAAGACGGCACAAGATAGTACAGTGTGGAGTTGTTTTTTTTTGTGTAAAATAAAATTTTTAACAGAGACTAAGAAAATAAACATTTAAAAAAATCAAACAAATTCCCAAAAAGTGGAGAGCCTCCAAGAGTCACTTGTGGGGAAAGCCACGGTCACCCTCACCACTAGGACAAGAGCCCCCTCCCAGTTGTTCTCCTCTAATCTACAGGTGTATACTCAAGGACTGTGCTCACCACTCTCACCCACCTTTCAACAAATTGGGTGGAAGGCAGCACAATATCCACCCTGACTTTTCTATTCAAATAAAACTAGAAAACATTATTTAGAGCTTCACAGAAGAAGGATTTGCTTTTAAACACATCACCACACAACCTCTTTTGTCATGGCCATCAGGCAGATAAAAACTGCCTGTACCTCCCCTCTAAAAGAAGACGGTGGAGTATAAGCTGATGCTGATTTGATAAAAATTGCTTTACTATTAAAAGAATAAAGTCAGATTAAACTATTTGTAGGGAAATAACTTAGTGTGTATGTATATATATATATGATTGTATGTATATATATAAATACAATCATATATATGTGTGTGTGATTTTGCATTGTGTACCAAGGCAAAACACTTTCACATTGCCCCAGCTAGCAAAAGTAAGTTGTAATTCAAAAAGGCCTGAAATTTGTCTCAGAATTCATACCAGCTGACTATGCATTAGTTTTGAGAATTTCTTTAGTGACTTTTTCTTATCAGCTTTTAGTAAAACCAATTTTTGTACAACACACTTAATTAGATATTGGAATTAGTGTAACATCTATATATATAAAACTGAGGATGTCTGTCTGTGTGTGTGTGAGTTTGGATCCCTAAAACTAGAGAAGCACCCAACCGACTGTTTTCAAACTTTACACATGTAATAGTTATGTTTCAGGGAGTGTTCTGAGCAAAAAAAAAATTTCAAATTTTCAATGCCCTAGGGGCCGCATTAGGCGATTTAGCGATCTCTCTATAATTCTTAGTCTTTCTCTTTTTAGATAGATACATACATATAACGTTGCGCCCTTATAATATCTGTCTGTATGTCTAGCTGTCTGCATTACGTCACTTTCTACAATTCGCTCTGCATCCAGAACGCGCCCTTATAATATCTGTCTGTATGTCTGGCTGTCTGCTGCTTCCGGTTATTCTGCCACCCTTGCTCAAGACAAATCTTACGCTCATTCTCCAAACAGTTGGTAAGTGCACACAACTTCTTCCTCACGTTTTAAGCCACAGTGTTGCTTACTTACGTACCACCAGACCCTTACTTCTTTGCCAGCCGTGGTTGTGGCAATACTAAGCTTAGCTAAGGCGGTTATATATTTCACAATACCTTATCCCGTGCGACGCCGGGTACCACTGCTAGTATTTAATAAATTACAAAGCCTTTACACATGCTCTCCACCATTTAATGAAAGTAGGTACAGTCAAATGTTTAACTTATTATTATTGCTGCTGTTGTTGTTGTTATTGTATATGAGACTCTGTTGCAGATTGTTCTAATTCACCTGATCAAGTTCAGAGATCAGTTTTCAAGGCCCACTTGGGTTCTAAATTGTTCCATTCATCATCATCATCATCACCGTTTTACATCCGTTCTTCCACGCTAGCATGGGTTAGACGGGTTGTCCTGTTGTGGGCAGTGTATGGTCGGCTGACCATGCTCATACAGGAACTGATTTGGTTTGATTTCTACAGCTGGATGCCCTTCCTAACACCAACCTCATTTACAGTGAGTGCTGGGTGCTTTTTCATGGCGCCTACACGTCCACTTTACAGTGTGGGCTGGGTGCTTTTTTGCCATGGCACCTCCACGACCACCTTGCAGTGGGGGGTGTGGGGGCATATTGCCTATATGCTTCAGCTTGTACCCATGGGAGGTCGGGTACTCTGTATTACTGCGTGACGCCAGAGGTCACGGTCATGTGTCATCGCCTTTGAGAGGTGTAATTGGGTAAGGTCGGCTTTTATCACCTCATCCCAGGTCATCTTGGGTCTCCCCACTCCGCGGTTTCCATCGACTTCTAGTGCTCTGCACCTTTTTATGCAGCTGTCATCCTTCATACGCATCACATATCCATACCAACGCAACCGCCTCTCCTGCACACAGCATTTGATTCCTCTTATGCTCAGTCTCTCTCTCAATTCATTTATGTTTTGTCGTTCGTGTATATTACTATTACACATCCATCAGAGCATGCAGGCTTCGTTTCTCTCTAATCTACGTAAGTCATCCACCTTCAGCGCCCAGGTCTCACTACCATGCAACATCGCTGTTCGGATACACACATCATACAGTCTGCCTTTCATTTTGAGGGAGAAGCCTTTTGCAGCTAGCAGTGGTAGTAGTTCCCTAAACTTCTTCCATCCCGGTCTTACCCTAATTATTGTACTTTCTGAACACCCACCTCCGCTGCTAATTCGATCACCTAGGTAGCAGAAGCTGTCTACTGTTTCTACAGAGCCCTCCCAGAGATTGGTGGTACTTGTTTCCTGTGGCTGTTTGCTGCTTGCTGTCCCTGCACAGCTGCTGCATGTGAAGCCTACATTCTTAATTAAGCTTCCTGAGATCCCACTACATCTCTTGTGTACCCATTGTTTGCATTTGGGGCAGAGAATGGAGTTCCTACCTACACCTTTCCTACATACTGAGCAAGGCCATTTCCTTGAGGGGATCTGGATTCTGTTTTCTCGTCTACTTACAAGGACCTTAGTCTCTGTCATGTTGACTTTGAGACCCTTTCTTTCTAGTCCCTGCTTCCAAATTTTGAATTTCTTCTCTAGTTCTACCATAGATTCAGCTATAAGTGCGAGGTCATCAGCATACAGGAGTTCCCATGGGCATCCGGTCTTAAACTCCTCCGTTATTGCCTGCAGGACTATGATGAATAGAAGAGGGCTAAGAACAGAGCCCTGGTGGACCCCAACCTGTACGCTAAATTCCTCGCTATACTCATTGTTAATCCTAACTTTGTTGACTGCTCCCCTATACATGGCTTGTACCGCTTTCACAAGCCATTCATCTACTCCTAGTTTTCTAAGAGCCCACCAGATTACAGCACGTGGAACTCTGTCAAAGGCTTTCTCAAGGTCGACAAATGCCAGGTAGAGTGGCTTACTTTTAGCTAGGTACTTTTCCTGTAACTGCCTGACAAAGAAGAGGGCATCAGTGGTGCCTCTTCCTGGCACAAACCCAAATTGCATCCACCTAGTTCCACCCGGTCCCTAATCAACTGTGCTATAACTCTTTCTGTTACTTTCATGACCTGGTCCATCAGCTTTATACCTCTATAGTTTCCTCTATCTAGTGCATCACCTTTACCTTTGTAGCAGTTGACAATGATGCTACTGCACCAATCTTTTGGTATGACACCTAGTATTACCTGGTTAACAATACGTGTGGTTATAGTGTGACCTACAGACCCAGATGCCTTCAGCATCTCGGCAGCTATAGCCGATGGACCGGTTGCCTTCCCCATCTTCATATCTTTGATTGCCTTACTTACTACGCTGCTGCTGACTTGTACTGCTAGCCCCTCTATAGGGTCTACTTGGGGTAGGGTCTCTTCTTCCCATGCATTCTCCTCATTTAGTAATCTATCATAATGACTCTTCCATGCATCTTTCTTCTCAGCACTTGTGAGGGCAAGTTCACCTTTATCATTCCGGATACACTTCTCTCCAATGACATCACAATTCTCTCCAATGACATCACAATTCTCTCCGACACACTGCCTCGCAATCTTGAACACCTCCTGTTTCTGGTCCTCATGTTGCAAAACATGCTTGAATTTTCTATCCTCTGCTTCCCTCTAAGTATACTTGTCGCCTAGCTTCCCTCTATGTAATGTACCCTGCTCCCCCCGTTCTTCCATTCTTTCCATGCCTGTCTCTTGGCCTTAACTGCCTCATCTACCTTATTGTTCCACCATCAAGTCACTCTCCTCCTGCTTGTGGTCTTACTCCAGCCACAGACCTATTATATCTCACAATAACACATACTACATAAGATGTCAAAATTTAACTATCATTATTACAGTGAGGAGTATAGTTGTGTATGTTTATAACATGTATATATTTGTCTCTGGTGATTAAGCTATTTCTTAGAACTATTATATTTCATGTGAGTATATATAATAGCAATAAGTAATATGTTTGTGTGTGTATATATGTAAGTACAACTGTATAAAAAATGCAGATGTATATATAAATAAAGATTGTATATATCAAATAGCATTTATGATTGTTTAGATGCACACAATAGGGAGAACCTTTTCAACTTTATTTCTTTAGAATTGTATATATTTCATCGTTTTACATCTGTATTGTGATGCTTGCATGGGTTGGATGAGTACATACTATCCTTTGCCATTTCTTTTGTAAAGTTTAGTCTCCTATGTTTAGCCTTCACTACTTTTGCCTTGTTTTCTTCTTCCACAGGTTCCTTCTTGTGGATTGCATGACACTTCTTTGCCCAACTCTCACCCTCCATAGGCACATGTCCATATAAGCTGTCTTTTCTCTAGCACAGGACATGATTCCTCTTATACCCAGTTGTTCTCTCAGCATTCACTCCCATAGCATTACATATCCATCAGTGCAGGCTTGTCATTTCTTTCTAGCCTTCACATTGATACCCATGTTTCCCTATCATACAACATTACACTTTGTACACAAACATGATATAATTTACTCTACACACAATGAGAATCCCTTTGTTACCAGCAGAGGCAGTAATAGCTCACTGCACCTTTTCCTATATTTGTGTATGTATGATGGTCCAATTGCTCAGTCTATTGCCCAATGCTTTAGATGAACAATCAGTATGAACTGAACAACAGAACAACTTACACTCTGATTGGATTAAAGTGGTGAAGACTTGTGTAGAACTGGCCACATATTTTGGTCTTGCTGATAACAACAAGAGTAAAGTCGGCCATGAACATAGAGAATGACAACCTCGGGTTTTCCTTGTAAGAGATTCCATCTCCTAGATAGTGAGCCAACCAAAGCTAAAGACCACTTTACAGTGTGGACTGGGTGCTTTTTGTCATGGCATCAAAATCACCACTTTACAGTGTGGAGAGGGGGCTGGGATTGGTGAGGTAGATCTAGTGTGGAGCACTTATCTGGAGAAGGGTGGTGGTGTAGGAACATGAAGGTTGAGGTGTTAGGACATGGTAGATGCAAAAAGGGAGAGAGGGACGTTGATGAAGGGAGGGGTGTTAGGGTGAGGGGAAAGTAGTGCATACAAGATGTATGCTTCAACCCATGCATATGGAAAGGCAGGTCTTCTGTATTACTGCATAACTTCAGAGATCTCAATCCTGTGTCATTGCCTTCGAGAGGTGTCTGTTTCAATTGGTCTTTGTAGCGTTGCATGGAGCAGGCATGTGTTGAGTTCACTGTAGAGGATTTAACATGGCAGTTCAGAATATTCATGCATCAGGTGTGATCTGTCTATCTAAGGTGATGTTTGATGATGATGGCCTCTATTATGGAGTAGAAATCAAATACCACTTCAATGGTAGACTTTACAATCTGTCCAAACTCTGATCACAAAGAAGGACCAACAGAACTCATATAGCTAAACTGCATATGCCAATGACAATGCCTCACCAGCTCATTCACCTAAAGAAATTCAGGTATCAGTTATCAACTTCGAAAATGTTTAGAACTGCTTTGTCTGACAATCAACATATTGATGTAACATTTTACTGATAATATTCACATCTCAACATAGTTTTAAAGATGTAACTGTAATAGTGTAATTATCTCCTCTATGGGAGATATTCTTCTTTCAGTCTTGAGTAGTTTTTGTGGATGTATTATAAATGTTTCATTTCTGAAGATCTTATAAGATTACAATTTTGATTTTGGAGATATATTTGTTTTAAAAACAAATGTATGTATATTTCTCAATTGATGTTATTTGAAATTAGTGAAACAAATGTAAAATAAATAAAATGACTTAATTGCACCTATACTCTCAGTTTATTATTGAATTTTCATGCTTTGTGATGTTACAATTATTGTAACTTACCCTATGGATTTTAACTTGGATATTTTTACTCTACATAATTGTTAACTGTAATAACACCTTGAGCTTTGGATCGTCCTGTCATTTCTGAGGAACTTTTACAGACAACCTCAGTTACTAATGACAAAGACCTCATCATCTTGGCAGACAACTTCAATGGACATGTTGGACAGTACCTGGATGGATTCACTGGAGCACACAGTGGATATGGTTATGACTCAAAAATGAAGAGGGAGTGAGGCTCCTAGAATTCTGTGATGCAAATGAACTAACCAATTGCTGGTCAACCATCTGATCACATACCAATCAGGCAAACACACAAGCCAGATTGATTTCTTACTTGTAAGACAAGAAAGACAGGTGGTAATAAATGCTAAGGCCTTCCTCAAAAAAGTATATGCTGCCCAACACAAGTTAGTTATTAGTGACATCAGAATAAACACATGGCAGAACAAGATATACAGGAAAATATGGAGACAGAGAGATTGAAAGCTAAAGGACCTTTCTGTTAATTAGGTTTAGAAATGCCCTACGAGATGCATATGACAAGAGGGAAGATAAGTTAGGTACATATGACATAGGGGACAATTGGAAATTCTTACATGAGAACCTACTGTAAACCACTGATGAGACTTGTGGCTGGAGCAAAGTGCCAACCAGACAGAAGGTGACCTAGTGGTAGAACAGCACAATGGATAGAGCCATTAAGGTCAAGAGACAGGTGTGGAAAGACTAGAAAAATAGGAGTAGCAGAAGCCAGTACCAGATAGCTAAGCAAGAAGCTAGACAACAAATATAAATAGCATGGAAAGAGGCTGAAAGAAGAAGGTTTGCCAATGTCTTGTGATATGAGGATCAGAGACATGAAGTGTTCCACATTGCAAGGCAGCATGCCAGTGTAAATCAGGATGTTGTTAGGGAAAAGTGTATTCAAAATGACACTGGTACACTTAGCACCACTAATACTCAAAAGAAAGAGGCTGATGAATTTAGAGAATGTGTGGGAAGAGAAACTACTCCCAGCCTAACCAACAGAGTGACCAGCTATTGAAATCAACAGTTATAGTCAAAGAAGCAATCAATTAGATGAAGAATGGTAAAGGTACAGCACCATCAGAGATAGTTGCCAAGATACTGAAAGCATCAGAAGTAGGAGCCAAACTAGTAACCCACATAATCAGGTAATACAGAACGGAGTCATACCCAATGACTGGTGTAGCAGTACAGTCATAAATTACTACAAGGATAAAGGTGATGCTCTAGAAACGAACAACTACAGAGGAATAAAACTAATGGATCAAGTTATGAAAGTGATGGAAAGAGTTATAGCTCAGCTAATTGGGGAAAGAGTTGAATTAGATGAGATGCAATTTGGTTTCATGCCTGGGAAAAGTATTACAGATGCTCACTTCTTAGTGAGACAATTACAAGAGAAGTTCCTAGCTAAGAATAAGCTTTTGTTGATCTAGAAAAGGCTTTTGACAGAGGACCTCAATCTGTTACCTGATGGTACTTAAAGAAATTGAGTATAGAAGAATGGCTTGTGAGAGCAGTGCAAGCCATGTACAGAGGAGCTGTCAGTAAAATGAGAGTAGAAAAGGAGTTTAGTGAGAAATTCAAGATACAGGTAAGAATTCATCAGAGTTTGGCCCTCAACTCACTTCTGTTCATTATAGTTCTCCAGGCCATAACAGAGGAGTTTTAGACTATGGGAATTTCTTTATGTGGTTCTTATAGCTGAATCCATAGAACTAATGAATAAGTTCTGATTGTAGAAACAGAATTTACAATCAAAAGGGCTGAGAGTAGAGTCAACAAATACTAAAGTGTTAAGAAATAGGAAAGAAGACAGGATCATGATGCCATCAAAGAAGTGGTCCTGTTCAATACACAGAAACACTATACAATATAAAGAATGCAAATCTTGGGTACACAAGAGTAGTGACAACACACAAAAACAAGATGGTGTAGGACAAAACAAAGGAGGGAAACAAATAACAAATTAGTCACTGAGGAGGCCACAGAATGTGATGAAAGAACTTTGACAATAAATAAACAACCAACAAGTTAATAAAACCAACCAACTGGAAATTTGTAATAAATTGAAGTGAAAAACCAACAGATGCGTGTGTTTTTATTGAGAGCCTGACCATCCCAAAGTATAACAATATCTGTTTCAACACACATTTTCAGATAAGAAATCTTGCAAAATAAATAAAAAAAAAAATATATATATATATATATATATGTGTGTGTGTCTGTGTGTGTCTGTGTATGTATGTATATATATATATATGTGCGTGTGTGTTATATAGTTTACTCTGTAGGGTGGTCATGCTGGTGACATGAAAAAAAGCACCCACTCCATGCTGTAACATTGTTGGCATTAGGAAGGGCAGCAAGCTGTAGAAACCAAGCCAAAAGCAGATCCATATGAGCATAAGATGGTCACCTGACTTGACTTGCTTCATAACATGACAACCCATCTAACTTATGCAAGAGTGGAAAATGGATGTTAAATGATGATGATGATACATATATTATATCTGCCTACAGTCACAAGAATGATTACTCAATACTATAGTAGAGATTAATATTTTCTGATCAGATGATTGCTATAAATATTAGCATAGAAAATTGGGTAAAATACCTCTATAGGTGGAAAAGGTGGCCAGCAGCCACTAGAGAAATGATCTCTGTACCACTCAAATTTTGGCTTAGAGCTCTGTACAACTCAAATAAACGACCCCTGATGACAGTTACCATCTAATTAGAAGCTAAATAATCAGCTATAATTATAACATTTGTACACTGGAGTGTTGAGTGAGTTGAATTGTTTAGAAAATGCATAAGATCTCAGGCCAGCAGCTGCTGGCCATTTCCCCCATCTATAGGGGTATTTTACCCATTTTCTAAGCTCATCATCATCATCATCACTTATTTATAGCAATTAATTCTGATCACAGTTATTTCCTGCATTCAAGATTATGTACATTTTCTAAGCCTATATATATATATAGAGAGAGAGTCACAATAAGGCAGCAGATTTGCAGCTTGTTATGAAACTTTACTGCATATTACAACTGTTTCAATATCGATCAGCTCGGGTTTGATCAGGCGATCGAATCCCAACTCTTAACCGACACCTCTTCAGATATGCGAGTTTACATGGGTGGTCCCACCCAAACTGTTTGGCTTCTTATGGTCACTCTATATATACACTCTGCAAACTACAACTGTCTTAAACCTGGAGCACAACCCAATGAGAGACGAACCTCATAACATTGAGTGCTTTGACCAGCATCGTCGCTAGTAATCACAAGTTACTCACATAATAACACACACACACATATATATATATATATATATATATATAATTGAACCTCTCGAAGGAGATGACACAGAACCAAGCTGATTGGCAATATGCTATAATAAAAAGATTCATCCACCAGTACAAGTATTGTGACACTAAAAGTAAAAGCAAATATAGTGAATGATGAGAGATTAACAGTGATGGCATTTAAATGGAGATAATATAGAGTTTGAGAGGACGCTTCAACTCTAAAATAAAACACATCCAGTACACTCTGTAAATTGCTTGACATCAGGAAGAGCATCCAGCTGTATAAACCATACCAAATATGGAACAACTTATATGCAAGATAAAGTTTCTCTGAGCCATCTAGTCTTGTACTGTGACAACCTGTCCAACTAATGCAAATGTAGAAAGTAGATGTATGATGATGATGAAAAACAGATACATGATTAATACATGGAATACACATTACTAAACACATGCAGATGTGCAGTTTTACTCCTAAATGTTAGCAGTAAAGCTACACAGTTATATGTAGGTTTTATATAAAAGTCTCAGATTTATGGAAAAGGATTTATTGTTTTAATGCTGAAGTTTAATCATGCATTGATAGATTAACATTGTGGAAAGTATTTAGAAAGTAATTGATTGAAGATTTTTTCTACATAATAACTCTACATCTTTCAAACAGATGTATTTTTGAATGATTTTAGGAATAGCTTGTGGAAACTTCTTGAAGGATATACTTACAGAACATGTGAGTGTTCTACGGTAGGCACAGCGACAAAGATGATGCAGAGAAGGGACAGTTTTAGAAGTTGTTACACACCAGTTGCTGAGATGAGGATCCACTCTACAGATATAGTCAATATACTGGGGTGACCAATGCCAACCAGAAGCAGTGGCATATACTGCTAGTTTCTTAGACACAAGCAATTTGTTTTGTTTATCATGCCAATGTGATTCCAAGTAATATTTCATAGAATTTACAATTGGTATCAGTTCAGAACCATTACTTTCACATAGTAGCTTGATGGTAAATTTGGAAAGTGTTATAAATATGTTATCCATTGGACCTTCAAAGACTGGTTGGTGTCGATGTAGCTGCAAGAGAAGAAGCTCATGGAACTTGCATGACATACAATACTTTATTGCCACTTCAGAAAGCTGGTTAATAAAGTCAGTGTTTCCATATTTTAAAGCAGTTCTTACCACATACAACATGGCATCTTTGCAAATGGGGTCAAAACTAGTTGACATAAGAATTTTGATGATTTCCCAATAGTTCACATTATCTTCAAGTTCTGTACACTGATTGTAGGCATTGATTAGTGCAATATCAAAAGTAGAACAGTTTTTTATATTCAGTTTATTCCTATCACAAGATGGTTGATTAATGAGTTTTTTCACCTGATTAGTGTGTCCCAAACGAACAGCTAATATTAATGCTGTTTCCTTGTTATCATTCAGTGGAATGTTCAAGTCAATATTGGTATCCATCAGTTGCTGTAATACACTGCAATCATCCTGCATGATAGCTTGTCGTAGATTAGCTGTTGCTTGGTCAGATGAGATGTGTTGCTCGTGGTTATTGTTTAAATTCTTCTGTTCCTTCCAAGGAGGCTCACTTGGGAGTGTGTATGGTGTTAATATATGCTTTGGAACACAACTGTACCACTGAGATGTGTTATTTCCCATGATCCTCAGCTGTCCTTTGATTATGGTTTGCCTAGAATGTAAATCAGTGATTTACAAAAGTCATAACATGCAAAAAAAGAAAAGAAAAAATGAATGTAAAATTCTTTCAAAATTACTGAGTAATTATTATGAAATTAATATATGAAAAAATTATTTTATTTATCAAAACTAGTTAAGAAAATACAGAAGGATAATATAATTTTCAAAGTATTTTTAACACTATTTATAATAATATTATTAAAAATATATAGCAAAGAAAAATATATCTCCTTTTAGATGTACAAATTATTATTATATATTAGTTAGATAGTAACATATAATCCCTCAGCAAGATTGGATAGAATTAAATTTTATAACTTTTGAAAGAAAATTAGTAGGGAAAAGAAAATAACCTTAAAAAAAAGTCAAACACAGGAAGAAAGGAAATATAAAGTTTTAATAGCAAATATTATTGTTGAAGCGAAGCAGATAACACTACAACAGACTTAGAATACAACAACAAACATCGACGTCTCTAAGAGGGAAATAAAATAACGAGAAAACTAACAAAAAAAAAAATCAAATTTTTGGTTAGTAAACAACAATAAGAGGATATGACTGGGTTCTGTTAATACGAAATTTATATAAACAATTTTTCAACGAAGCATTCACGCCGGGATTTTGTAAATAATAAATCTGTTTTTGTTTAAATATATCTGTGATCGACAGCTTTCCTCCGTTTCAGCATAGGCAGAGTTTATATATATATATATATATATATATATATACACACACATATACATATATATATATATACATACATACATATATATTTATATATCTAAAGCATTAAGTCAGCAAACAGACACAACCAAAAAATACACACACTCACAATTACAACGGAATGTTATATGCTTTTTCTATGCCTTCCCTTTTTTTGGACGTGTGATGGAATGATTTACATTGCAAATATTGAACTGGTGTTTAGGTATATATAAAAAATATTTATATATAGATGCAAACATATGAAAGAAACTAAGAATGGAATCCGAAAGAACAACGGTGTCAACTAAGATAATACCCAATTATTAATATACCTTACTATTATGCTACTAATTAGAAAACAATTTTCTTTTTCTTCTTCTCTTTCACCAGAATAGATAGTTATTTTCTTTTTTCAAAGAAAGAAATAATGATTTTTTTTTTCTATAAAGTGAAATTGTAGGAATACTATTTTCTCTATTAAACAAATAAGAAATATAATAGAATTTAGTAAATAAACGACAGTCTCCAATTGTAACATCTGAAATGAAATGACAAAGAAGTGAATATATATAATGTGGCTTGGTTGGCAAATTAACAAATAAACAAAATAAATAGACCTTATATAAAAAAAAGTAATTGTTTCGATAAACGATACAAGTTATACCTGAAATATTGATAATTTTAGACTGGCTAGCAAAATTCTGAAAAACTCTTTTTTTTTATATATATATTTGCTGCTTATAGAAAATAATTTATTTTATCATTAAGAAAATTAGATTTTTATTCATATATTTGAAGTAATCTGAGATAGAAGCTAGTTTTCATTTTTCATAGATATGCTAATCTTTCTCCGTCTCTCTCTCCATTTTTTTAACGGTCGTTTTTCCATGCTAGCATGGCTTGGACTAGGGTTTAGACATTGGGGCCCCTTATACACAAAAATATAGAATACACCTCCAACTCACTCCCACCAATTTTACATATCAAAGTCAGCTTGGCACAAATAATTGGAATTGAAAAGTTATATATACAGGTATCAAATTCGAAAATTCTAACCATTCTAAAACTAAAAACAAACCTGCTAATCTCTAAAAACCCAAAAGGGGAGTGCCATGAAAAGAAGTGCCCCAAACTGGGAGAAATGAGGCAAAAATGGGGAGATATTACATAACGAAAGCTATACCCATTTTCACAAAATAAGACATCTCTCACCCACCCCAAAGTGATCTCCGACTCGGACGGGGAGAGTTGACAGGTCTGAAAAAAGCCCAAGTGAGGGCACAAATAAATTGCTATGGCCGTCGCTGGTCCCCCCCCCCCCCCCCAAAAAAAAACACTGCAGGGGTCCGAGGCAGTTTTCCCCCCTTAGTCCCCCATTAAATCCGGCCCTGTGTTGGACACGTCCTTTTCAGCACAGCATCTCTCGACTCGTCGCGTTCCTTCTTCATCTCCTCTGTAAGCTTAGCGATTTGTGATCAGAGATTTTTGGCTCTTCTTCACCCAGCGATGATCATCCGTACCGATGCAGTTTTCTCTCTTGCATACCACTTCGGAATCCTCTTAAACCCAGTTTCTCCTTCAGTTCATCCAAGCGCTGACTTTTTGTCATATTACATCGCACGTCTAACAAAGCATGGTAGCTTCATTTCTCTTCAGCTTACACATGTCCTCTGCAGTCACTGCCCATGTTCCACTACCATGCAATATCGCACTTCGCACATAGGCGTCATACAACCGTCCTTTTGTACTTAAGGAGAAATCTTTTGTTGTCAAGTGAGAGTAGCTCTCTAAACTTCTTCCATCCTATCCTTATTCTAGCTGTTATACTCTCGGAGCAGCTTCCCCACTGCTAGTTATTATTGTTATTGTTATTATGATGTTTGGATTTTGTTTTGTGTTTGTATGAGCTGACTCCAAGACTCACCCAGAGACTTCAAGAGACAGCAAGTTTTAAGCGGGCATTGTTGACTTTGCCTTTCATCCTTACGGGGTCGATAAAATAAAGTACCAGTAATGCACTGGGTAATTGCTGGCCTTGTGCCTAAAGTAGAAACAATTATTTTTAGGGGGAAGAATGTAGTTCGGTTATAGGGATTTGTGCTTTAATCGTGTGCCTTGGCTTGTTAAGAAGTATTGTTCTAGGAAATGTGTCAGGTCGTGGGGGAAGAATCCTCAAGCACGCCTCCTGGGGTCCCATTTGAAGCAACCATCTCTAAATGATCCTGCTGAATCCCCAAGCTTGATCAGTCAAAGTTATGGATGTTATCCAGATATCTTGCTGGTACTCGACCTCTGGGTCTCCTGCTGGTTGGGGTAGCAGCTCTATTCGGAGCGACTTCACGATCTCCGAACTATATGTCCTATCAAATAATATTACTCCTTCGAAGGAACCCCACTTCGACTGCTTGTATTCGCGATCGTATTCTTTCGGTTTCTATCCAAGATTCATGACCGTGGGCACAAATACCAAATTGAAGATAATAAGTTTGGTTTTTACATTTTCTTCTCATACCATACATGGTATGAGGGAAATCAAGGGCAGGGCTTAGTAACTGATTTTTTCGATGTCTCTGATCTCTTCAATTCTGTGCTGGATGTTCATGTTAAGAGAAGACCTTAGCTGTCAACTGATCACCATCTGATTACCTGATACTTGAGATTACCTAAGGCACCACACACACGCACAAAAAAGAAAAGGTATAAGTATTCTCTGAAGAAATCCCTTCAAGTGAATCACATTGACTATCACCAATAGGCTGATGTGGCCTCTGATTGTATGATCTGGTGACACATCTTTCACCAATCTTCATTCGAAATTGCTCGTTAGGCTGATGTTGAGGAAAAAAGGATTCGGAGGAAGACACAACAACAACACCAACCCCAGAACAGGTCTGAATTTTCTATATTTGTCTCACCGGCCACCAGTGACCCTGCTATACATGTAGTCAGACCCCTTTATAAATCTTTGTTAGCGTGACCAAGCCATGATATAAATATATATTGAAACTATAAGAATTTCCAGAAGTTAACTGAAGAGAAGGGACCGTTCACCCCCCCCCCCCCCCCGTTATATTTGCCTTGTGTGAACCCTTTTTTTATTCCTATTTGACATGGTCTTAGCTACGCAGGTCTTTTAAAGTATTGTCATCATCACCATTTAACATCTATTTTCCACTCTAGCATGGGTCAGACGAGCTATCCCATTGTGAAACACGCCAGGTCGGATGACTGTGTTTTGCTCATACAGGACTGGTTTTAGCTTGGTTTCTACGGCTGGACGACCCTCCTAACACCAACCACATTTACAGTGTGTGCTGAGTGCTTTTTGTCATGACACCTACACGACCGCTTTATATATATATATATATATATATATATATTGTAATTTGTTCATGTCTCAATCTTAAGGTATATAAATATTGAGTTTTGTCCTATATTATTCACTGCCATGACTGAATTTTAACCATCTACTTAGTCAAGGTATGTCAAGCATCATCTTATTTTATCTGATGAGGACGTACTGTTGAAGATAGCTCAGTACCTCTGAAATATGTATAATAAAATATACTTGATCACACGAATGTTCTATATTTGTTAATATTTTGAATTAATATTAATAACTCTGGAAAACCATAACTGTGGAGTGCTTCTAATCTATTGTAAAACTTTATTCATTGAACCTTGTTTAACCTTTATATATATATATATATATATATATATATATATATAGAGAGAGAGAGAGAGAGAGAGAGAGGGGAGGTAAGATCCTGATCGTGGCGCCAAACGGATTTTACCTATCTCTATAACCATTCTGCAGCTCCCTTGCATTGAATACTACCATGATTAGCCTCAGCTTCGAGAATCTATATACATACACACACATATATATATACATATATGTATATGTGTGTGTGAGAGAGGGAGAGAGAGAAAGAGAGTCCCGGGTTCAATCGGGGGTAACCTCAGTTAGTAAGGTACTCAATACATTAGTAGAGTGTAAACATGTTTAATATAGAAATGGCTTTTGTTGTGTTCGACGCCTGATGGGGAAGAGCTTGAAAGTTTTCTGCATTGGATTTCATGTTATTTTCTCCAGTCGACCGACAAGCAGTATCAAGGTCCTTCTGTCAGCTTTTAATATCTTCTGAACTTTTAATGCTTTCGGCGTCCTGGTATCATTACTTTAGTTTGTAGGGATGGTTTTGCTGGCAACCGAGAATAAATGTTAGAACTGTTTCAAACAATAATTGTTTCTACTTTTGGCACAAGGCCAGCAATTATTCCAGTGTATTACTGGTACTTTATTTTATCGACCACGTAAGGATGAAAGGTAAAGTTAACCTCGGCGAGATTTGAACTCAGTCCGTAAAGGGACGTAACTATGCTGCAAAGCATAGCGTCCGACCCTCTACCGATACTGCCAAAGTCTCATGACAGTCCCCTAAAGCACCGCGCTCTGGATAGTTAACCTTTCAGAGATGTCATTCTTGATTTCTGTCTTTCTGGAAGTCATATAGCAACTCTCCTAGAATTTCGACCGTATGTGGCATATCATCATGAAATCGACTATGTCGAAAGCTTTTTCCAAGACAAGGCATACCACATTTACATTTGGTTGGATGGCTAGCTACTTTCACACCCAGACATAATGCGGCATGGATAGTCTTGAGGCTCTTCTTGGCGCATCTACTCGATGATGCATTTAGCATCGATGACTGCTTCAGTACGAGGTTTGAAATATTGACATGGATACCCAGAATTGAAAAAAATACAATACCAAAATCAGAATTTATGTGTCGCCTGGGAATTGTAATGCATAATGCAAGAGGATGTCGATTATTTCATTCTATCTTTCTTGGAGTGTTCTGTTCTGCACTACATGCCATTGTACAAAGAGAACTAATGCATGCGATACTAATCACATCTCCCTTTTAGATAAAAATACGAGGTGCGTCAAAAAAGTAACAGGGCTTACTGTGCTGTGTGAGTTATGAGTTGGGTAGGCATTAGCGGGTTGCGTTAATTGTACGTTTTTTTCTTTTGTTAACAGCTTCAGAATACTGAAGCAAGTCTACAGAGATGAGATTATGTCACGCTCACGGGTTTTCGAGTGGCACAAAATGTTCAAAGAGGAACGCGAAGATGTGGAAGACGACCTCATGGGCGGAAGGCTTTCAACGAACAGGATCGAGACCAACGTTGAGCGCGTGAGGCAAATGATGCGTGGTGATCGTCGGCTGACTATTCGACTGATCGCAAGTGAGCTGGGCATGCACCGCGACGAGTTGTAACAGGACAACTCGTGACAACTCATCACAACGAGCCGGTTCACTACGCCCTGAGCATCCGGCAGATCCTAGCCTAGAATATCGCCATACTGGTACAACCTCCTTATTCACCCGACCTGGCTCGTGTGATTTTTTCCCTTTTACCCAAACTCATGGGGTCATCAAGGGGACCCGTTTTCCGGACGTGAAAGCCATATTTTTCAGGGTCTCTAAGATTTGTGGGAATAAAGAAGAAAGTTATCTTCAATCGGCAACCTGTCCTGAATGCTTGCAACATAGTGCATTCGTTAACGACAAGGGCTAGGTAGTGATGTTTCAATGGGTACCATATTAAGTCTACAAAATTAGAATTCATTGTTGTCTTCGATGGTGATACTTGCATGGACGAGTGGAAACCATTCCATAGACTACATAGTCTAACAGATAAATTCAGTTGTTCTGATTTGAGCTCTTCACACATCCATGGATGAAAACCTTGGACATACCATCAGTATTGTATCCTGGAGTCACTGGGTATTTCGGGTTATACAACATACACGCAACCGAGGTTGATCAAGCTACTGTATGTGTCCAAATGGCATATTACTGACTATACCAGTCACCTTTTTTCACCTCTACTCTTCTAGATGCTCTCTCTACTATGTTCCCGTTGCTTTTCATGGCTCTTCTCCTGCTTGCTACCACAATGCGCAGATTTCCGTAGGTTTGCAAAGGGAACGAGCTGCGAACCCTCCACCCATTCCTATGGTAGTTCTCCATGAACTCCTAGTACTTTGCTTTTCTTTTCCTCGCCTGTGCCTTCAAGACAACAGTTAGCTCCAATAGTACGAGCTGTCTTACTGTCTTATCACCCCAGAAACCAAGATGATGTCTGGTCTCACCATAGATCGAGAGATGTATGAATTGATCAATCTTGAAACTTGAAAAAGATATTCTATTTTGTTGTCTTTCAGTAGTACATTTCTTTCATTCTGATATATATATTTTTGCGTCGTATTTTGAGACATCAGCATTAATAACTGCGGGATTAAGAGGACCTTGACGGAAGGGGCTCATTGATGCCGTTGAACCTCTTGTCAGAAGTATGGGGCCGAGAAACCTCATGTGAGGGTAAGGACAATTAGTGTGGCCCTCTTTCTTGCTTGACCGTTGCCAGGGGTAGACATGTCTGGTTTGAGCACGAGTATATGTTCTAAGTTTTTTTAATTTTTATCAAGGCTAGGCAAGTAGGGCTCTCATGAATATTTCCCATTGGAGAGGAGCTGTAAGTGAAGTTACGTTTTCCCCTTACAACAACAAACAAACAACAATACATGCAGCAACAAGAGAAAATGTCTCGAAAGAGGTTGTAAAAAAAGAACGAAAAAAGAAAATTATGTATAAATATATATTTTCTAAAACCTATTTTTTTCTAAGCCTGAAAATGAAAACAACGCCAGGGAATAGACGAAATACATTTCTTGTTAAGATGGGGGGAAAAGAAACAAATGCCAAGTAATCCATTGTTTTCAAATATAATTACATGTTTGATGTTTTCTTTCTGCTTTTTATGAGGGTAACATAATGATTACGAATATTTTACGACGACTGTACAATGTTCCGACTTCTTAATCTAAGTGTTAACCATAATTATTATGTGTGTGTATGTGTGGTGTGCATAGGTGAGTATGCCTGTATATGTGTCTTTATGTTTGTATTTGTCCTGTGTGTGTGCGCGCGCATAAATCAACGTTGTACATACAAAGACCAAAAACATTGACCTCCTTATGACACTAACTTTTTGTCGTCACTTAATTTCACTCACACAAATATTGTGGGCGCGCGCGCCAACACGTATTGAAAAAGTGTTTGTTTATAAATGGCTGACTGAACACACATGCTTTTTCTCAAAAACATTTTCTTCTATCTAGAGATTGGGAGTTGTTTCACGAAATTGTAGGCAGATTTGCTGTTGGTTAGGCTGCCATATTTGTGTGTATATATATATATATATATATATATATATGTTGATGTTCATTCTATGTATACACCTTATGATGTGCTCACTTTGAAATCCAGGCTGTTGCAGTGAATTGTTCTCATTCAGGAGTGAGAAGAAAGAGCACTTGTATCTATGCAATGGCGAGCTATTCAGAGATTTCAATGTTCATGATTACAAGTGGCCAAAATAGGGTTTCTCTAAAGGGTCTTCGGAGTAATGTTACTCAATAGAGTGCACAGCGCCACTACTTCTCAAAATTGGGGGATCACAGCTCCAATATTATGAATATGTGGTTAGAATGTCACAGGAAAGAATCACTGAACACATTTTACAGGTAAAATCAAACCAGAAGGAGACCCAGGGCAAGATGATTAACAACTGGTCTTGAGCCATTGCATAGCAAGATTTGATCGGAATTATACAACAGCATTATTGAGGAGACTGAAGGTTTTAAGGAATTTATAAATGCTGTGGGATAGTGAACAATTCCTTCCTGAAAATATTTATAACTGCCAGTTGATTCAGTTAACCATAACATTTTTGGGTGCAAGTATTGTTCTTTTGCACAATCACTTATGTGTCTAGGTCAGTGGTTCTCAACCTTTTTTTGCCAACGGCACACCTTGGAACACATGAAAAAATAGCGGCACACCTGGCTAAATATATATGAAAAATATATGCACACTAATGACGATAAATTTTTTTTTTCAAAAATATCAAAAGAAAAAGGCTTCTGTTACCATACAATGACTGGTTTTCTGATTCTAAAAGTGTAAAAATCATCTTCATATCTTATTTAGATTTTCTCAAAAGAACTCTGAAAATTACGCTATTTTTCAACCATTCTGGTCATATAAATTAGGACTAGATGAAAAAGTAATATATCATTTCCCTCAGTTTTAGAGGTAGATTCTACCATAAAAGTGAAAAAAAGATGCATCATATAATAAATCTTTTTTTCTTCCGGGGGGTGGGTGGGGGTGTCTTACCTTAAGACAAGTATTGACTAATATCCATTCATATGATCAATACTAATGATGAACGAAACAATAAAAGATACAGAATTTTAGCTTTGCGACATTTCGCTCATCCCTAAATGAACAAAGCTATGTGGTGCAACATGTTACACCACAGACTGTGAATACACAATTGGGATCACATGGTTTTTCGCATTTTCTTAAGTGTGCCGTTCAAAGTTTTGCGGCACACTGGTCTAGGTAATGATGCTATACATTGAAGAACACCTGTATAAATTCATTTGGTTTCTTAGCCACTGTGCTTATTGGAGCTTGGTGCATAGCACCATTACTGTTGGGAGGAAATCCCTTCAACTTAAACAAACCATTGGTAAACTGATCTCCCCAAAATTGGATACTCATGTTTGTAGACACTTTGGTGAAAGTGATGATTTAAGGCAAGTACAGATTTTATCAGCTTTTGTTACTTTGTGGATTACTATCTGTGATAGATATGTCTTTATATTGATAGACTTTGGTAAGCTGTTGATTGATTGAAAATGTCTTTTCAGTCTTACCAGGAGTATCAAGGAAGCAAATTACAGCTTGTTGCTTAACTGTCAAAAAGAGCAACATAGACAGCCCCTGGTCGGCAGGGAGTTCTAGTACATTGTCATTAACCCATTATCATTTAAACTGGCCAGAATTCTCTCACCTCTTTCTGTTCAAACAAGCCGTAACTGGCCACTCATACTGACGTTAAGGTATTGTTCTCAAAATCTCATAGATTCAATACTATGTGAGGTAAAGCCTTTACCGTGAAAATATAATAGTATCATCATCATTTTACGTCCGCTTTTCCCTCCAAGGGTCGGACGGGAACTGATTCTGGCTTGATTTCTACAGCTGGATGCCCTTCCTAACACCAACCTCATTTACAGTGAGTGCTGGGTGCTTTTTTGCCATGGCACCTCCACTTTGCAGTGGAATGATATGGACCCCAGTCCCTATCATCTCATTTCTACAGCTGAGTAAACTGGAGCAATGTTAAATAAAGTGTCTTGCTCAAGGAAACAACACATCACCCGGTCTGAGAATTGAACTCACAACCTTTCGATTGCAAGGCCAATGTTCTAACCACTAAGCCATGTGCCTCCTAGTATAATGTAAATACTAAAGGGTTAACATATGCTGTTATCTCTACCAAAATTACTGTTGCTACATTATTGACATCAGTATAGTTAGGCTAAAGGAAGCCATATTTTTTTTTAGTACTTGGCAATTTATTTTCAACTTTTTCTCAATATCAGTGAACTCATAAAAGTTTTGGCTGTTTGAGATGACAATGTTGGATCTAACTAGGTCATCATTCTCTAACACTACCTCAAAAAACAGTTACAGAGAAGCATTCATGTTGATTGGGGTATATGGTGTACACTCTTCCAATGACACCATCAAACTTTTTCAAGTTGACTTTCAACAGCGGAACATTTGAAATGAGCTAAAAGGGCTGTCCCGTAAATGTGATTGCTATGCATCACTTACTAGAGTGAAGTAAACCTGTTGGCTCTCTTCCAAGTGGAAAGCATGCTGTCAAATTACAGGATATCTGTCACAAATGGGAAAGACAAATTGCATCAGAAAACTTCATTGCTGCTAATGTCCCCACAGACATTGGGTAACTTTATCAGTTATTTTACTGTATTATAACAAACAATGCTACATTATAGTCCTTGATATATTTCCAGGCCTGAATACTGATTGCATGAAATGTCTTGATCAGTAGGGACTATCCATTTGTTGTTAATTTTATACTGCAAGCCTCCATTCTCTTCTGCTCTCCTAAGGGGGATAGACATCTTGAGGTGTTGGGGGTACCTTGACAAATGGTCTTGGAAACCATTTGATACTTTTGTTAAGTTCTATACAAGGTGAATTCTTGTTGGGGGCACCATGGAGATCATGACCCACTTGGGTATAAACAACTGATTAGCTCTTTGTTTCTGTCAGGGTCTGGAAGCTCTGCTGATATAAAATGGAGTCAAATCTTGTTAACCAGAATGTGTGCATATGACAAAACTCTTTTTTGCTATATGACACCTAACCAATCCAAATATTTGGCACTTCGTAATCAAATTCTTCAGTTATTATGCCTGTAAATGCATGTTTGGCCTAAATTTTGTTTAAGTAGTGAAGAGTTTCAGGTGGCTGAATTAGCATGCATGCCTCTGCATTCTGTGTTCATTTGTGTGTGTGAAGGGAAGAATGTAATATTGACCAAGCTCTTTTCCAGCTACATCATTACTAATTACAACTTGTATATGCACACAAGACCATGTACTAGCTCTTTTTAGTGAGTTCTAATGTAGCACTAGCTTTCAGATCATATCTTTGCAAACTAACAGATTTCATTTTTATGTAATTGGTTGAATGAATTCTCTCAACTATGAAGTGAAAGGTATAGAAGTTCATACTTGAGAGATGCTTTGAAGAATTTTATCAAGCTTGTATTCTTGACATTTAACTTCTCATAATAGCACTTCCATGACTTTCTTTTCAGTGTTAGTGTGCTCTTATCATTCCATATACATTCTCCAGTATACTGCCGTGGAATATAGTGATCATCTCTAGTACGTTGCCTTGCAACCAGTCTAAGTGAGACCACCAGTCCCACACTGTAAATATGGTTGGTGTTAGGAAAGGCATCCAGCAAAAAACACAGGGTCCACTATGAGCAGGGATCAATGCGGCCAACTGACTAGACCTGCCTCATTACAGGTTCACCCAGCTCCCAAATACAGAACTGCTTATAAGGTACAGTGCAGCCAACTGGTGACTGACCTCATAATGTGGACGACACGCTTAACCCATGTAAGCATGGAACATAAGATGTTAAACTGATATATACATACAAATCATCAACTTTTAATTTATAACTTTGCAGTCAGTTTAATAACCGGAGATTTGTTTAGTTGTAGATTGTCAAAGCTCTTTCGTCACAGTGTGATTACTTTCGTTGTTATTTTGTGAGGTGTGTACTTGGACTGTGCATGTGTTACACTCTCTTTCTCTCTCTTGTGCAGATGTGTGCGTGTGCGTGTTTATGAATTTTCTTTCCTACTTGTCACTAGTTACACACATAGAATACAAAATCCAGGGTGTGTGTAGGGCTGTCCATCTTTTCTTGTGTCTATATTGCCCTTATGTTCTGAAGAGGTCACAGAATGTGTGACAAAAGACCTTTGACAATCAACAACTGGTGCATGTGTTTTTATTGGCAGCATGACCCTCCAAAAGTATAACATATATAAAGCATATATACATACACGCATGTATGTATATATAGGTAAACACTTGAACATAATCCAGAGGTGAGGAGAAATATATAAATTATACAATTTAAAATTATCATTAAACATTAAGGTTATAATTTCAGCAGCAGAGCATTGACTAGATTAAATATTGACTCAACTCTTCACTCCATTGCTCTTTAGCCTTCAATTTGTTCATTGTAAGATTGCTGTATAAAGTTTGATGGCAAAATAAAATAAAATAAACAACCAGAATTTATATATATATATATATATATATATATAACCATCATTTAGGTCCGCTTTATCTGGTAGACATACATAGATATGTAGTGAAAATATTTATGTAATACACAAAGGGTAAGCAGCAAAAGAAGAGGCATTCTTTTGATAGGCTATCTCAAAAACAAGATAAATCAATAAAATGTTACAACTTTTAACTATTTTATAAAAAAAAATTCAATCCAAATGACTAAATAGAAATATGCAATAACATTATGACCATACAAATATACAATAGAATTGTTCTGTTAGAAGGAAGTTAATTTCCTTCATCTGCCTGAATATCTTAGCTATTTTTAAATATTTCACCTGTTTTTCATTAAAGGTAGTACATCAGTGCAAAGCGTATTTTTGGAATAATTACTCATTGATAGATTCATTAAAATTGTTTTAATACTTTTGAAACAATTTAAAAGAAAAAAAAAAAAAAAACAACAAAAAACAAAAAAAAAAAAAAACATTGAACTGTAAAAATAACCGAAGAAACTTTCAGAAAACATTAAAATTTCTTTGAGTATTTTAAAAAGGATTTTAACACTTCATTTTTATAGATATAAATTTTGTATATTTCGATGCTCTTTTTTGGACTGTTCGGTCAGCAAAAGTCAAAGCATGCATAAATGTAAAATGAGTTTTGGAAGATGACTGAACTTGCATATCAACAAGTATAATAAAATTTCATTAAATGATTTGTTATATGAGAAATGACAGAAAAGGAGTGGGGTGGGATTTATTGCATTTAAATTAATGAATCAAAGCTTTATGCAATGAAATGATATTGTTGATTGAAAGGTTTTAAGGCATTAATATTTGACATAATTTAGAGGGTGGTCAATCAATCAAAATATGCTTATTCTAATAAGTATTGATTAACAAGTTTATCTGTATAAAGATATAAATATTTCGCCATGTGCGTGTAGGAGCTTGGGAAATAAAGCCTTAATCTAACTGAATTAGGCTACACTAAGTGCTGCTTGGAATCATACTGTTTATAAGTTAACAGTTTAGAAGTGAACTGTTTATATATCAATTGTCCTAGAGTTTATTCAAGAGTAGTAGTAGGGGGGGGGGGGGGGGGCATATATATCCTTAAATCAAAGAGTGAAATTGAATTTTAGTTTACTGACAAATCTAAATCCCATTTCTTTCAGCTGATTAACATTTACAACAATGAAGGACACAAGGAACTCTGCTAAATATTCATCAACTATGATAAAGTTTCTGATTAAAAAATATGTACCATTAAATGGAGCCAAATGTGTAAATTTATACAGACTCAAGCACAAAACAGACAGAATATACTGACAGCATGAACAAGTGGAGTGGATATGGAAACATCTGATGGATGAAGAGATTTGTAGAATAGGAGTAAATGGGGAAACAATTGATTTAAAGTACAGTGTAGAGTGGGGAGCTACATGAAAAGGGAGAATATGTTTATACAAATATGTGTAACATATCAGAGAAGACTTAAAAATTTCAAAATATATTAACCAAAATACATGAAAACTAATTTAAATCAATAAAAACATTATGAACAATAGCTTACTTATTTTAATGCAGTGTTAAACTGGATAAAAAATATACATATTTTCTATTTTGAGTGAATTGTTATTATGAAAAGAATGTAATCTTTGAATTAGAAGCTACAGAGCCATTGAAAGTCATAAAATAAGAAAATAACTAAGAGTTATTTCTTCCTCGTTTTATTTATTCAAAATGTTACATTTGAAATATTGGCTCATGCCAGCAAGACAACCACATCTGATCATTCATTTATAAATAGCAGTCTTCAACAACAGCTTAACTAGTTAACTTCAGATCTAGAAGAAAGAATCAGAGGAATGTAACGATCCAGATGATTCATACTAGAATCAATGTGACATGCTGCCATTGAAGATATGCAGAAAAAACAGTTAGTTAGAAACCTGCCAAACTATGAGATTTTAAAACTAGTGAAGTACAGTTGATTTAAAATTCTTTTTTGGAGTGTGAATAACAGGCATTAATATATTTTAGCAATAATTTTCTAGAATCAGCATCACTTATAAAAAAAAAGTATAAGAGACTAATTAAGAGTTCCCAACTATCTTTTGTAATATATCATTATGTCAGTGATAGAATAAAAACAAAGTTTAGATTATGCCACAAATTACAATACAACATATCTATCAATAATGTTACATGGTAAACAGATTCAGGTTTTGAGTCAGCACCAACAACAGGCTCATTTTGGATTTTACTTTCAAATATTAAGAAATAAGTTTTGAACATCTGTGAATGAGTTTATAATATGAAGCAAAGGACAGGAAAGAGAATTTTACATAATTTGCACAATTAATGAAAATCAGTTATTATGACAGAAAACAATTTCAGAACACCATTTTAAAATAGCATTTTCTTAAGAAATAAATTACATAATCAAAAGTAATACCTTGAGACAACAAAGCATTGATTAAAAATTTGGTTGACATTATTAAAACCTTTTGAACATCTATTTCCCTTTTGCAACAAAAAGAATGATTTGAAATAATACATGCCTTTCGTATCATAAGGATGAAATAACTGAAACAGCTTAAAATTAAAGATTTGACATTTATTTATACTAAGGCATTTTCAAGGTAAAACAATTAAATGGGACCATAATATGTAGATTACCAACTAATTACACTACTGTATTATATGTAATGTTCAATTTTTAATGTTAAAACTAATTAAATTATAAGCAATTTTGAATGTTCAAATTTCACTGAAAACAACTGTAGAGACCCATAAGATATTTTAAAGAAACTATGACAGGACATAATGAATATAATTTATAGTTTGACGTTTATATAATTTGTTTATAACTTATTGCAATTATTCATAAAGCAATTTTCCAATATAAATTTTCTTTGAAAGCTTAAAATTTGAAATGATACAGGTCACACAATCATATGTAGCACCAATAAACTAAAATTTAAAAAAATATGAAAATCAACAATACCTTTCTATTTTGCCAATAGCAAATATCACACAGTTAAAAAAAGAAACAGAATTAGGAGTTAACATAATTTCCATACTATTTTTCCAATGATTTGCATAAAACAGCAACCAATAAAGTATTCAAACAATCCTTAAATTTCTTGGAAAGTGGGGAGGGATGTATAAAAATCTTATGATATACTTGTCTATGTTTTAAAATGAATGTTTTTGTTCAAGCAAAAACCTCCATTTGAGCTTAACATATGTCACTCCATAGACAACTGTATATTTAACAAAAACTTTTAACAATTGCATTAAAATATTAAGGTGATGATAGTAAGGAATTTCATTAAAGATTACCATTTAATGTTTTAATAATGAAAGAATAATAATATTAAATATATCACAAATTTAATGTGGGCAATAAAAAAAAAAAAAAATTGAAATCCCCATTTGAAATAAATGTTTGGGGGAATAAATTCTTTTAATTTTTTAAAATCTATTATTTTAAATCCAAACCAACTCATTGTCTGAAACCCTAAATTTCATACAAACAAAATTGGAAAGAAGAATGACTATCATGTTACTCCAGATTTACCAAAGAATTAATTTAAAGTGAAGGAAGAAAAAAAAAAACAAAAAAAAAAAACTAAATATAAATGAAATACAACAAGTTAATTAAATGCACACTTTTCTTATAATAATTCAAATAGTTTTACTTGGGATAGTAATATATATATATATATATATTTTAGTTACATAAAATAAAAATATATTTGATAAAATTTTAAAAATACAGTAGTATCTTACAAACTTCATTTCAAATATTTTATAAAGCAATATAGTTTATATATATTTTGGAAATATACAAATTGTATTTAATGTGAGAAAAAAAAAAAAAAGTATTACAACCAATTTAAACCAAACTTGATTTCTTTTGTTGGTCACACACGATATACAACTTTATATCTATAACTTTAATGATAGTCTAATAATCTATATGTTTCTATTTCATAAATTCACTCGGTTTCAATTTTCAAGGAGTAAAGAATTTATGAATAAAATATTTAATTAATTTATAAGCAAAGGCAAAATATATATTCCAATAAATTATTTTCATTATTTGAAACCAACACAAAATTTTAATCCATTTTTTAACAGTTACTGAAATAGCAGTTTACTATTAAATATACTATCTATAATCAAATAATTTTGCATGATCTTATTTATATTTCAGAATTCTCCATTAGTTAAAAAATACTTCAAGATTTTATTGGAAATTCATGAAGTGTATTTTTTTTTTTAATCAGACTATATATATATATTGTAAATGTGGTTAGATGCTGTTTTTCTTTGTGTAAAACAACAATCTGCTCAATGCACACTGACATAGTTATAGCAGTGTGTGTGTGTTTTAGTGCTAGTAGATATTTCCATACCACTATTTCAAACTAGTATCCAGAAGACTACTATGTCAAAATTCTTGGATACTAACATAAAACCATAGTATGGAAGAGGTACTATATATAAAATTGATGACACAAACGAAAATAGAGTAGTTAATTATACATATATTAATGATATAGTCCTTTACAGAGAATACATTGTAATTAGAGTTTCATACTTAACCAATAAATTAAGCAGTTATCTGACAATGTTGAAGTATTCAAACAAGGTTTCGGTAGGTACATGATAGATAGGATGCAAATGTTACAAGAGTTGTAACACCATGAATTTGAATAGTTGTTTTGAAGAATTCTACATGTTTACACACATACATGTATATATACAGATGTGCAATGCATAGATACATTTACTAATTCAATGAATATGTAGGGCCCAAAGACATTAAAACAGAAATGAGGGACCATTCTGCTACAGATATGAAGAGTGGGTGAAAGTTATGAGTAAAGCCATTTAGTCCAGTGATAGCAATTAATTTCAGTTTTCCATTACATACTTATGAAAGTGGTAATATTTTGTAAACATTTCAGACCATGTTTAGATAGTTAACAAAATTATAAAGGTTTATAAGCATGATGCTTTTCTCAGCTATATATATATAAATTTCATCTTTTATACACGTTTTTATAAGGTCTATTTCTCTCAAGGATCATCCACTTCATATTGAATTTAGTAGTGTGTTCTTTCAAATGATAGATGTAATCAGACAATTTTGTTATTCCATTTTGTTTATATGAAGTACCATTGTTTAAATTTACCTTTTGTCCTAACTATATAGCATTTCTGTACTACATTGAAGTTTAGTTTGGTTTGGTGGAAATGACTTGTTTCATATGATTGCTTCAGCATTACATGGATTAAGTAGGCACATAGTATTTCTGCATGTTCAAATAGCCTCAGTTAATTTAGGTTTATAAGTAATTAGATTCTTCATATTAGTAGAGCAACAGTGGCTCAGTTTAGAAGTATTTCCCTGAATCTATGGTTAAGGAAATGCTTATGAAGTAAGGTTATGAATTTCTTAGCAATATTGGGACTTCACGTTTAACAAAACATATGTAAACAGCATTGCTTCCTAGTTTAGGATGGTGAGAGGTGTGTGTGTGGATGTAAGTAATTCTGTCTTTGAAACTACAACATTTTACTGTTTAATTTTAGTAAGAGGTTGTTTGTAAATTAGGTATTTAAAAACTATTGGAAGATGGCAGGTCATATTACCGAGTTTTTTGTTCGGTTTGGCAGAAGGTTTATGTAAATAAATTATTTACTTAGTGCATCACAGAGCTATTGTCTGACTCCATACTTCCATCAACAGAACCTAATCTAATTTTCTAATCCAGACAGATTCTTTGTTAAAAAGATTTTCTAGTATACACAATCTCAATTTCATAGTCACCTATCTTATATGCATCTCATACAATTCTAGAGCACTGATAACGAGGGATATAGAAATAATATACAAGTCATATCATAGAGACAAAAATTTGAGTTATATTATTAAACCAACAAATAACCTGCAATTTAATAAGTGAAGGCAGGTTATATTCATAATAATATTGTTGATATTGCTTAACATTTTCTTGTTTGTTAATATGTTTTCCAATTTAACCTTTCATGACCATATTACTAACAAAATACACAATTTCAATTAATCAATGAAGAATTTTGAGGGATTTATTAAAATTATTATGAAAATACTAAAATCCACCAATAATATTTTATTTAAGAACCATGTTAAGTTAAATAGGAACTCTTTATAATGGGTAATTTTATTTCATGGAATCAGATTTGGTTGGCTTGGTATCAAAAGGGTTAATGAGATTGAGCTCAGATTTACAATGTATTTTCTGTAAAGGATTGTAAGCATATATACACACACACACACACATACACATCTATATATGTATATATACACACATATATATATATAAACAAGTGGTGATAAAATATAAGAGTGGGGAGAAAACACTTATTGGTCCAGAATAAATAAGAATATCAAGAGCTGACATCTACAGTAAAGTGAGATCTTAAAAAAAAAAAAAAAAAAAAAAAAAAAGTGTTTGTCACCAGTTTACACACCATACAAATTATCTTAATATTTAAATGGGTTTGTTTATATATATATTCCTGAATATGTGTATACACACAAAATTTAACACATTCCCCTACATTTGTTCAAGAATACTGCTCTTAGTATCTCCAAAAGTCAAACATTATTAAATATGAGCACAGGAATAGAGAAAGGGAAATATGAATGACTTATTGCAATTCAAAAACCATTTTCAGATATTTTCAATTGTGTATGTGTGTGTCTATCTAATATAAAATGCTTCATGCTCTAGAAAAATATAAGTAAATTAAGTATTGACAGAAGTTTTAAGCTTTAAAATGATTAGAAAATTAAACCAAAAACCTCATTTCTAAATTAAAAGTTGAGAAATTGAGCTTTACTTGATCTGACCTGTATCAAGAAGCAAATTGACATCTTTAAAAAAAAAAAAAAAAAAAAAATCTTTTAGAAGGTGAAAGAACCCTTATTGACTCAAGAAACAATACTCTGATCAACTATCTGCCACATAATCTCTGCACTAACACATTTTTGCTTCTTATGAGTCAAAAAACGTATGAGTATAATAAAAATGTAGTCTTTCAGATTTTTTAAAAATAAATAAAAAAAAAAAAGACAAAGAAAACTCAAACGCTACTCATTACACTAAACAAAATCAATATTTTGTGCAATATTTCTGAAATTTTTTCAATTACTAATCTGCAGGAATTTACTGAATATTAACCAGATTAACCTCACCCAGTTACCACTGTCTTTCTGTCTAGGAGGGGCTAAAAAGTAACATACACTGCTCATCACTGCAGCATAAATAACATTTAAAAAATATAATACAACTTCAATTTCAATTTCTTTCCGCTAAAAAAAGGAATATTTACATTAGCATTCATTTCTTATTTTTAAATATATATATATACAACCTTTCAAACTCACCAATCCCAAGTTTTCTTGAAGAATATATCTAGTGCTGCCATTGCTGAGAATTGAACTAGTGGGTAAGTTCAATATCTTAATCCACTAGATTAAAGACCAATATGATATATCAGTTATGTGTTGGGACAAATAACTTATATACTCCCAAATATATACTGATAATATAACAAGAGACAATGATCTAGACCCTAGAGGAAGAAAACAAAAGACCAGAGATTGAGCAGTTGAAAGATTGTACGTAAAATATTGAATGCAATTGAAAATAGTCCTAATTTCTTTCACTACAACTTAAAGTTAGTTAAACTAGCATTTTAATAGTAAGCTTTTTGTCTTCATACTACAATATAGGTAAGCATTTTGATTTTTCTGTATACATATCTGCTTTGTCATTTTTCCTTTACTCTGCATTTGTACACATGTGTCTGGTTAAAGACAAAATGTCATGAAGATTTGATACAACTTTGGAAGCTTGCTTTAAAATGTTAGAAATAAATTGATAATAATGAAATAATATTGTATTTTGAAATTTTTTTAGACATGCAGCAGATATGTGTTTTAACTAACAAAATTTAACACAACTCAGATATAAATTTATATAAGTAAGGCAATTAATTTATCAATCCCTCTTGCAAATACTCATTCATTTGGGCAGAGAAAGAAAAAAATCAGTTTCACAATATTC
This sequence comes from Eledone cirrhosa, assembly GCA_964016885.1. Taxonomy (NCBI): domain Eukaryota; kingdom Metazoa; phylum Mollusca; class Cephalopoda; order Octopoda; family Eledonidae; genus Eledone; species Eledone cirrhosa. The sequence continues at coordinate 46,475,819 of OZ024745.1, forward strand.
CTAATAATAATGGATTCTTAGACTCGAAACCAAAGTTTAACGGTAATTGCCTTAAGAACATTTTCAAAGAATAAATGATTCCAACAAAGAATCTCCTGTTTTGGTACACAGCCCATGGTGTAAGGTGTAAAAGTTTATTCTATAATAAAAAGCAAAGTTAACCCCAGCAAGATTTGAACTTAATGATGTACAGTATAGTTCAAACATCTACACCAAGAGACCATATAAAATAAATTATGGTGGTATGAGTAAGTAAATAAACACAAGAAGGGTTAGGGTTCAGAGAAACAACCCTGCAATTACTGTTGTTAAAAAACTGATTAAAATCAGTTGCAAAATATGTTCAATAAGATGTATTTCTCATTATTAATAACTGGTTTCCTTTAACCTTTTTGATGTCAAACTGCCTGAAACCACCTCAGGTTCTATCATACAAACTTGTTTGTTTTAATGTACTTATATTTATCTAAAAACATTGCATCATAATTTTATGTAAGAATCTTCAATTCATATTGTAAACACCATCTAGTTGGTTATATTGCTAAATTCCAACATATTCTTAATTATTTTCAAAATTATTTGCAAATCATAGGCAGTGTCTTTCATTAGAAATATGGGAGTGAAAAGATTAATTATTGAAAGCAATAATCTAACCCATGCTTGCGTGGAAGATGGACGTTAAACAAAGATGATGATGAATGAAAAATTTCAGAACTTCTATAAATCCAACCAAACTATTCAACTGAAGAGAGAAATATTTGCAACCAATAGTTGAATGCATAGAAGTATTTGAAATACAATTTTATAAGTTTGGAAAGAGTATAATCTATGAAACCAACCCTAGTATAATACTTGTACTTTCTCGTAATTCTCAGGAGATGAAAGGTGAAATCAACAATAGAATTTTCACTCAAATGTCAGATGTAAAACTAAATATGCTTAACTAAGTGTTTTTTTTTCTTTTGCACATACTCCACCTCCCTAAAAATAGTTTCATAATTTAAAGTAAAGTGCGTCACAAACAGGAATAGAAATGCAGTCACATCAACAACCTATTTTTTTTAACCCTTTTGATACTAAACTGCCCATGGTTTTATGATGAAAAACGTTTTGTTTTAATATTTTTATAAAAACATTTCCATCATAATTTTATGATATATGTTTATACATATTTTAATACACCAGCTTGATAACGGACTCTTTTTAAAATCAAATGAAAATTATTGGCAGTGCTTTTCAATAGAAATATGGTAATGAATGGGTTAAATTCCATGTAAATCAACTGTCACTTAAATCCTGCATAAAGATTTTTAAATTAGGCAAGAAGCCTCAGCAATGAAACTGGAGTATTGAAATAGAGAGTTAGAGATAAGTATTTTCCAAAATTACACTAAAATAGAGATAAACCAAACACAAATTGAAATCAAGTCAAAGGTGCCACGTGAGAATTTCTCATTTCATATTTCATATTTAACAAAGTTATAAATTTCTCCACTCTGTATATCCAAAGAGCTCTTTTTAAAAAATGGCCTGCACAAACCAAGTTTAGAAAATAAATTCATCAAAATACATGAGATTATGATATACAAGGAAAATAATTAGGAATCTTAACTTAAACAGTTTGAAGAAAAATAGCTTGTGAATTTGAATGATTCAGCACACATTACATTAACATTTGTTACACTTAGATGTATGAATCTAAAAGTACATATTATTTAACGTCCACTTTCCCTGATAACAAGGGTTGGATAGGTCTTAACAGAGTCTGGACTGAAACAGGTCCACTGACCTAGACGGGCTGGAGGGTTCGCATCTCGTTTACATATGATTTCTCATTCTACCAAGTGCATTTTATTGTGGCAACAGCACTAGAGTTGCCATGTCTTTGATACTTCTGGAGGGTACTCCCAACCTTTTGTTTGGTAACTTTTCTATGGTTGGATGCCCTTCCTATCACCAACATTAGGGATGTTGTCATGTCCCTGACACAACTAAAGGGTCCTCTCAACCCTTTTTGGGTTCTACAACAGTGCACCTAGTGCATTTAGATGGCACCATCAATAGAGAGGATTATTGGTCATAGATACAACTGCAGAACCTTCTCAGCTCTGAAGAGGGGGGGGCAGTGATAGTTATGAAAGTGTATGTAGTGATTGGGAAGGGTGGACTGATAGTCTATGGGAAGAGGGGATGTAGTGGTGGTGGTGGTGAGGAGGGTGCTACGTCATTCATGCACACTAACATTACACATCCATTGGAGAAATGATTCTCTCCAGCCTTCACTGACATGTAGCATTGCAGTTCGCAAGTAGGTATCATACAGTCTACCCTTTATTGCCAGCAGAGGTATCAGCTCTCTAAACTTCTCCCTACCTTGTTCTGAACCTGGTTATCACATTTTCAGTGCATCCTTCCTAACTACTAATTAGAATGCCTAAGTAACAAAAGCTGTTGACAACTTCTAGGGAGCCTCTTTGACAACTGAAGGAATTTACTTCATGTGTGTTCTTAGCACTTATTTCTCTTGTGCATCTGCTGCATATAAATCCTATCTTTTCCATTAATCTTTCTGACATATCGAACACAGTCACTTCCCTGATAGTATCACCCTCCTGTCCTCTTTCTTACTTATTAACTAAGTTTAGTTTTAGGACTTTTAACTCTAGGTTGTTGATCTATGCTTGAAATTTTGCTAACTCTCCTACAGATTCAGCTATGAGGACTAGATCATCAGCATATAGGAGCTCCCATAGAGTGCTAGTTTTAAACTCCTCGGTGATGGCTGGAAAGACAATGATAAACAGGAGTGAACCGAGGACTGATCCCTGATGAACCCCCACCTACACTTCAAATTCATCACTATACTCATTGCCAACTCTCACTCTACTGGCTGTTCCTTTATACATGGCTTGCATGGCACTCAAAAGATTACAGAGTGTCAAGCCCTATCAAAGGCCTCTAGATCTACAAAAGCAAGACTTACTCTTATTTAAATACCTCTCCTGTATATCTCACCAGAAAAAGGGAATTGATAGTACCCCTGACTGGCATAAATAAAAAAAAGTATTTTGGTTCATCTTATCACTTTTATAAAGTAACTTATGATTATAGCTTTGTGCCAAAGCTATAAGTGGGATGAAGTGTAATTCAATGAACCCCAGTTCTAGTCTGATATTTAAATATTGAAAGGGCAAAAAGCAAAAATTGACCATAGCAAGATTTTAACTTAATATAAAGGGATATTAATAAAAATGAAGAATATATCTACGTATGTTTATTCACCTTCCTGTGAATATTTTCAGATATTTTCTAAGACGCAGGCTCTGTTGCTGTATATCAGTGAAATAATAAGGTTCTTATTGCTATTTAAACAGAAATGAATATAAAGAATATATTCTAGATGTAAGCAGCAATTTTGTTTAGTCAATATAAGAGGTTTGTTTTTAAAAGAACCAGAAAAATCTACTTCAGTACAGAATGCCATGTTAGCACAGTAAATGTTACCATTAGACAACAAAGAAGAAAAAAAAAAAAAAAAAAAGCCAAAATTAAGATTAACAAAAAGTCATGCATACTACATGAAGCCTAATAACTATAGAACATTTTCCATCAGAGGGGAAAAAACACTTCCAGAAATGAGGATTGCTAAAGTGAGAATTACAAAATATGTTAGGAAGAGAAAATAAAAATAAATAAAATAATAAAAAGAAAAATGGAGAGGGAAAAAAACCCCAGAAAATGATTTTTTTTCTAAGATTTAAAAAAAAAAAAAACCTACAGTAATGAAATGTCAGCCCATCAAGTTAATGCCAACATTTAAAAAAGTTAAATAATTTTTATAGATTTTTAAAGATGTGAGACGGAATAATTCAGTTATTAAACATAAAAAAAAGGAAACTATAAAATGTAATAATTCATCTTCAAGATAGCAGAATCACTCCAGTATGGAACAAATTGGATAAAAAAAAAATAAAAAAAATGAAACCCTGAGAAACATTTAAGAAATTGCATGCACACAGAAAGATATATGCAAATGTATACATACACACTGATAAGAAAATAAAGTTATGAATTCCCTTTTATCTTTAAATGAGATATTTCTAAAGACTCATCACATTCATATCTACATGTATACATCTGATAATTAAATCACTTAAGTTTCTCCTCAAACTATTACAAATTTTCTTAAATATTTTCAGTATTTTTCATTAAAAAAAAAAACAAAAACCCACAACAACTTACGTAATATTTTTACCCCCAAAACTTTAGAGCAAAGAAATCCTTCCAACAAGATATTTTTGGCTTATCAATCCTCAGTTACATTTTCTCAGGGCTGTTGCCATCCATTTTACAGCAATAACATTAAAGTTGGAAGGATGGAACATTTTGATATATATTGGTTACTTTCTGTTGACTAATCAGGACTAAATGATGTTTTTTGTTCAATTCCATAAATTCTTGAGAGAACCATGGAGCATCTTTAAACAACTATAGCTGATCCTCTAAAGACACTAGTTTTTTATTGAGCTGGTGTTTAACAAATTGGAATTTTGAAAAAAGGATTTAGCAATTGATGTCATTTCCATAGAGTTCAATGTGTCAACAAAAGTTTGAGCAAATTGGTACCTGAAACAAAAGAAAAGGTTAAATGTTAAATGTTCTCAGTCTTCATATAATCTAACTTCAAGATAAATTTTCTCTTCAGGAAACATTTGACAATGTAGTTTTAGATTACTTAATATTAAAAGAAAAGACAGAAAGGCCTTGATTGAAACTTCTTTGATCATAAGGTCTGCTTGATCAAGGCAGACCTGGAGCCTAAACAACAGGACAGTCTGTCTGACTGAATAGTTTGTTATTAAAATTAACTAAACCAATAAATGGAGGAGGGGGGAGGAGGAGAAGAAGAATAAAAAGTAATTTACCATGTACTTCGGAGTTGGTTATCCACATCAACAGTTTTAAGGAAAAGTATTTCTGCTTTGTTCAGAAGGCTATTAATCACTGCACAAGCAAACTGAAAATAAATAGACAATTTCATTTCAATTCACATGTGAAGTTAATCATCCAGGCCATAATTAAGTAAAGTGAATAATTATAACAATTTCATGAGATTAATAACATGGATTCAAATGTATTTTATTAATAGTAACCACTTTACCTTGTTTTGTAGGGCTAGAACCAATGACTTATTGGAAAGAGTCGGAGTATCTTTTAACAACAACTGACTTAGTTCTACAATATCTTTCAAATCACAAACACTGATTCGCTGAGTCACAGTTTCACATAAAACCATCAGACCCTAGAAAGAAATAGAAAATAATTAAAACGAATACCAAGAACAATTAGATGAAGCTATCTTTGCAAAATATTACACAGTGAAAACTTAAAATTTTAATATCTTCATAACTTTTCAAAATGTGATCAATATCATTTACACAAATTATTCAATATTTTTAGAATTTGATTTTTTTTCTCATCAATAATTTAAAAGAACACTGTTTTGAAATTATCAACATCTATAATTATGTCCCAAATCAACAATAATTGAATTTTATTTTAATTATAAAATTTTTACTTTCAATGCTTTTTAAAAAACTATATGATGCAAACTCACAATTATATATTTAAAGTATTTTTATTCAATATGATGATACAAGCAAAAAGGAAGTATTACGCAAAGCCATGGCATAACCCACGATTCAATTAGTCATTACTATCACAAAGGAAAGCGATGATATTATATAAAACATAAAAATATCAAACACGTATAATTATAAAGAAAATTAAACATACGTCATCAGGTTGATCTCTTTTAATAAAATGAGACAAATTTTTCAGAATTGTAACCAGAACTGCTTTTGAATGTTCCTGGTAAAAGAAAAAAAAATTAATGAGACACTCATTGACAAATTAAAGAAATTATGTAAATAGTTAAATACTATTTTTTACCAAAACAAAGGATAATCAGTGAAAGCAAAATATAGCTTACTTGTACTAAAAGATGGAGACAAACTTACAAGTTGGAACAAATATACTAAACACCTCTGACTGAATTTACCAGTTAAATCGAAATACTGACATAAGTCTCAATGAATAGCATGATTCTCTAGTTAAACTCTTGCTGTACGCTAAGAGTGTTACAGCATGAATTTTGTGTTCCACCATTTTTGTTTTTAGATTTGTCCAAATCCTTTAACTTTTTTAAACATTTCTATAACATCCTGTTCCATTTTCAAATTATATAAAGTTCACAATAATAGTGACTTTGGATTATTTTTTGAATGCTGTAAAGTAAGAAATCGCACACGTTTCAATTTTTGAGTCTGCAAACAATACTGCTGGAGTAGATGACTTGTCCAACCTTTGCTGGCAGGAAAAACATGTTAACCCTTTAGCATGTAAATAATATCAAAATCTCATTTTTCGATATTATTTGAGATAAAGCCTTTATCGTGAAAATACAATAGTGAATATAGAAAATGCTAAAAGGTTAAATGATGATGATGGCATTTGACATAAACCAATGAAATAAATACAAACCATATTGAACATAGGAAGACACCGAGCCACAAGTTTCCTTCCTTTTCTGATGGACATCATATAAAGAAAAGTGTCTGCTTGATTATCCTGAGTTGCCAGGTTGAAAAAAAGTTGATTTATTTTCTCAGTACGTTCTTCATATAATCTTTTTCTGCAAGGGAAACATAAATAAAAACCAATGAAAATAAACAGTGTATGCAAAAAATACTTCAAAAATAATTTAACTCTGAATAAGAACTGACTTCGACAGTCATACTCCGTCTAACCCATGCCAGTATAGAAAGTAGATGTAAAATGATGACAAAAGCTAATCTTTATTATTAATGGTATTAAAACCAGAGGTAAATGTCTCTTTCTCAGTGAGAAAGGGAAGAGATTTTAATGTAGACCACAAACATATTTGACAACCATGTCAATTCAACATTAAGTATGACCAAGCAACTGAAGTTGCTAACTAAAGGCTGAATAAACAGCATTAATTGCAACCTAAGCTTAACCCTTTAACATTTAAACCGGGCTTATCTGTCCAGAATTATCTCACCTCTTTCTGTTCAAACTAGCTGTAACTAGCTACTCATACAGATGTTAAGGTATTGTTCTCAAAATAAATAATATCAAAATCTCAGATTCGATATTATCATAATCTATAAAGCTCAGTGTGTGGTCATGCTCCTTCGTTATAGAAATCTATGATATAGAATTTCTTCAATTGAAATTTACAATTCAGTATTCGAAATAGCTTCGATTGCGTCTTGACGCAGATAATTTTTTCAATTTCACCTACAATTACGCAAAAAAATAGATAAAACTCAATATTTTACGATTTTTCTCTCTCATTTAAACTGCTGAACTCTTTCTACTACCATTCAAAATCTATACAACTTCATACTTTCTGCTACTTTCTCTTTCCAAGCTTGATGGTGATACTGTCCGTTCACACCACTCCCTACTGTCTTAAATTTAGAAAACACATATCCTCTATGAGGTTACTAAACCTGCTAGAAACAGCAGCTAACTCTCCCCCATATCACACCACTCCCTACTGTCTTAAATTTAGAAAACACATCCTCTATGAGGTCACTAAACCTGCTAGAAACAACAGCTAACTCTCCCTCATATCACAACCCTCCCTACTGTCTTAAATTTAGAAAACATACAGATAACCATGCAGAACAACTCCATCGCAGCTCTGTTGTTCGGCTGGCATCGTCTACGCGCGTGTTGCGCAAGTACTGTGAAACAATAAATTTCAACATTTTTTTGCACAGAGATAATATCCATAGGCGAAATTACAATTGTCACTGCTGGCGCAGCTCATGCTTCCAGGTCTGCAATTCATTCACCCAGTGCTTGGCAGACAAAAAAGTGCTGCCATAAAATGGGTGGTGCAACCTAACTTTGGTAACTTAATGACCCCGAGCAATGCCGGGCTTTAATGCTAGTGTGAGATAAAGCCTTTACTACGAAAATACAATAGTATATATAGAGTAATGTAAATGTTGAAGGGTTAACACTGATATTTGACTGTCACAAGGACGAGAATGATATAATCATGTCTGATCTTAATGGTGTCTAATGCTTGAGCAGGAAGATTTTCTAGATTTTCTAGATTTGAAAGAGGAGAGCTTAGTAAATTACAGGCAGATATTTCATACAACTGCATAGACAAGTAATGTGAATGTAGAAATATAAGATACTATCCACTTTTACCATCTCTAGGGGCTAATATGATCAACTTATTTGACTATTTTCATAGTAAAAAAAAAAAAACAAAAAAAAAACAAATTAAGTTGAAGCAGCTTACTTCAAGCTAATATACTTTCAAAATTATGGTCATTTTTAACATTAAACACCAACATTTTGAGAAATATTTTTAAATTCACAAACCTTGATTCATCTGGTAAGGCCAACACACGTTTCTCCAAGTCATCAATATCCAACAAAACAATATACGACTAAACAGAAGTAAAAAAAACAATGAAATGAATAACAATCAAACAAAATTTTAGAAATTTGGTAAAATAAGAAAAATGAAAGAAAACAGCTTCGAACATCACATTTCTTTTTTTTTTACCACAATAAAAGCACCCAGTCCACACTTAAGAGGTAGTTCCATGATAAAATGTACCTGGTACATGCAGTGATATGGTTGGTATTAGAAAGGGTATTCAGCCATAGAAACCATGTCAAAATGGAATGTTTGAGCAAGAAGCAGTCATCTAACATGTCCGACTTCAGAATGTGACAACTTGTCTAACCCATGCAAGGATGGAAAATAGACATAAAATAATGATGATTTTTATACCAAACTGCTCCTGTTTATGATACAAAGCAGTATATTTTAAGTGTTTATTTTTTTTTGTCATGCTACTTCCACAACAAAAGTACCCAGTCCACTCTGTAAGGTTGTGCTGGTGACATGACAAAAAGCACCAAGCCCACCTTGTTAGATGGTAACAACAAAAGCACCCAGTCTTGCCATAGAAACCAAGCCAAAATACTGATCTGTATGAGTAAAATGTGGTAACCTGAGCTAACTTGTTTCATAATGTGACAATCTGTCTAACCCATGGAAGCATGGAAAATGGACATTAAACAATGATGCTGAATTATCTAAAAGCCTTCCAACAAGTTATGCTTCAAACACCAGATAAATAATGAGAAAATTAGTTATATTACTAAACCCCTCAAAATTAGCGAATATGTTTTAAATTATTTGAAAATTATAGGCAGTCTCTTTCATTAGAAATATAGTAATGAAAGGGTTAATATTGTGTAGTATCATTCACTCAGGGCATCACTTCATCTGAAAATTATAGGTAGTATCTTATATTAAGTAAGCTCAGGCATGACTGTGTGGTTAAGGAATATGCTTTATAACCACATGGTGGCACCTAGGAGAATGTCTTCAACTATAGCCCCCAGTTGATCAATGCACTCGTAGTGGAATTTGGTAGATGAAAACTGTAAAAGCCCATTGGCCAAGGGTACAATAAGCAACTTAGTGTTGTAATAAGGTAGTGCTGGTGTCATAAATAGCACCCAGTCCACCCTGTAGGATGGCAGTGCCAGAGCCACACTAAAATGCTCCCAGTATATGTTAATGATGATATGTGTGTGTGTGCGTGACTCCATATTTATTCTTAGCAGTTCAACAAAAAATAAGGATTGAGGCTGATATGATTGACTAATTCCATTCAAAGCAGAGCCATGGCATAGCCAGTCTAATGACCCAAAACCATTGAAAGAATAAAAGAACAAAACTGTTTCACTTAGTTAAAAAATATCACTCACTTTTTCAATTTCCATTAACATTTGTCGATATCTGTAAACATCTCTGCCAGATGACTTTCCACCTTGATCGTCACTGTGTGCTATAGAAACCAAGTCAATAACTTGCCGTGGATTGTGAACACTTGATGTGGAAACTCTGCCTAAAGATCCTTCAAAATGTGCTTTAATAGAAAAAAGTAAAATAAAATTTAAATATATATATTTTTTTTAATTAAGAGAGCAATTACAATGATGTTTTTTTTTTCTATGCTGCCGCATCATTTAACATCTGTTTTCTCTGCTAGTAAGGGCTGAACAGGCCATCTCAAGTCAAGTCAGTATTTAATCGGTGCATACTGATCTCACAGATAAACCAAGAGTCTACATCTTGTCTTGCTTACAATATGTTTCTGCACTCAACAGGTGATAAATTACTAAGTAATGGGATTAAATAAATCAACAAAACTTTCTCCCAAGATGTATGGTCTTGTGCTAATATCACATCATCGTTATTGTTACAATACTTATTAGTTGTAAATCAGCAGCTGAAAGTTACTGAACAATCACTCCCAAGAAATGCAATAACTTTCATCACTTTGCCATGCATAGTTAAACAAGTGGAATCTGAAGTTGTTTATAAATCTTGGTTGAGATAGCTTCACATCAAATTTGGGTGTTATATTTTGACCTTCTGGCAATAGCTTACTCATGCTGTTAAAGTGACAAAGAGAGGAAACGTTTTTAAAATATTTAAACAATACAGGTATTCTTTAAAAAATAATTCTGTAAACAATATTTAAATCTTTATAAATAGTTATTGGTAGAGGAATGGTTCCTTTGGCAAGTGTCTACTACAGCCTCAGGCAGATCAATGCTTTATAAATGAATTTGGTAGACAGAATCAATTTTACTGCATGTATCTTTACATATGTAAAGTGGGATACAGATACCTCAGCTTGTCCGTTAGTAGCCCCAATTCAGTACTAGCTTGGTCTATGTAGACCCATCAAACCCTTGCTAGCAGGGAAAGTGGACATTAAATGATGATCTTCACATTGATAACAGCTTGTGACATTTGTTTATGTCTCAGTGTAGCAGAGATTTCAAATATACTATTTACCAGGAGTGTAAGCTTTTGTTTCAATTTTAGCAAGTGCTGGAATGATAAGCTTTGGCTCATCCTTATTTTCTTTGTTCTTTTTCTTCCTCTCTTCAGCTGATTTCCTTAAAGTATAGCGCTTCAATAAAAAACACAAAAAAAAACAACAACAATTATTAAAGGTATATAAAAGGAAATTAAGGATTAAATCTCTATCAAAAAGAACATTTTCTGTAGTGGCAATACAAAGAGCAGGAGGCAACCTTCAAGCTGACAAAATTACAAGAGCTTTAGATACAAAAGGAATGATAGTTTTGATATTCATAGTTTTCTTTTAGAATAACTGTTTCAGCTGAGCTGGAGGGAGATAACCCAAGTCTGCACCTGACCTTGCAGTTAACTCTCTAATGTCAAATAAAACGAGCATATAAAATCACCTTAACAGCAAGTTGACATTGACAATAATGTCAATTCTATAGTGACAAGCTGACTTATTTTTAGTTTGACCCAGTTTTAAAATAGGCTTTCCTTATTCCCATTGGTTGAAAGTGAAATTTGATATTCTTGGTTTACCAAAAATACAGAATATATGTGAAGAGGTTAAGGACAATAGCTAGTTAAATCTACAATCTAATTTTGATTGCTTCATCTGTCTATTTTATTAATTTGCCTACAATTTTTCCATAAAAGCATAAAAATCATTATTTGAATTTTCTCTAAATGAGGCACTATATTAAATTGAGTTGGAAGTACACACCAATCCTGATTAGAGTTTTACATGTGGAAAATACTTTACTAAAACCTTAAAGTTATAAGTTAGTGTTAACATGTTTAATGCATAGAACATAAAAAGTAAACTAAAAGAAATATGCAATAACAAATATTTTAATTTTTATGGCAAGTACATATGTGACACATTTCAGTCTTATTCTGACCTTGTTAGTGAAGCATAGCCCTCACCACACCTGCTGAAATAACGATAAAATTCCCTCAGTAAATATACATCAGTTGTATTTGCCACAAAAATGGAAATATTAATTGACCTCAGTGCATATTCTAATGTTCCATCTATTAAAATCTTACTAGTTCTGCATGCAGCTATTTCAATTATATAACTATATTCTTTAACGCCTTAATGTTTAAACCGGCCAGAATTCTCTACCTTTTTCTGTTGAAACTGGCTGTAATTGGTCGCTCAAACTGATGTTAAGGTATTGTTCTCAAAATAAATACTTTCAAAATCTCAGATTCTATATTATGTGAGATAATTATGCGAGGTAAAGCCTTTACCATGAAAATATAATAGTATATATAGTGTAATGTGAATGCTAAAGGGTTAAAGAAAGTAATTGTTGTTTTTATAAATTAAGACAATGAAAGAAGTTTCTAAAATTTAAGAAGGATAAAAAAAATTCCCCAGAATCGCTTCTGGTTCAATGAAACTAAACAACCCAGGAGTTACTATTTAAATTGATATCTTCCAAGAATTTGACATAAGAACCTTTTGTTAAATATATATTTTAAATACCATCTTAAAAATGAAATAATTATTTTAGTAAATCTCTCAGCTAGTGTATTTCATTATAAATATGGTAACGAAAGAGTTAAATGCTTACCACATAATAATAATCATCTACATAAGGATTATCTGTATGTAATTGCAAGAGCTGAATTTTAATAACCCATTCTTTTTCCTTCTGTGTCATGATCCCAGCAAATTCATCATAAGGCTGTCGGGTGTCTATACGCTCACGATAGTTATCACGTCCTCGCTGCTGTTGCTGGAAATTATTTTTGTTTTGGCTGTAAATAAAAAAAAAAAAAGCAATTTAATAAATTATCAACCCTATTTTTTTTTTTTACTTCAATTCTAGATATGTACATAGTTGTAGACAGGATTCAAACTGGAAATATTTTAAAATGAAACAATGGTAATTTCTTCTTCTAGGCTAATAGCACAAAATTCTTTTTTGGTATGTAAATTAAAAGTTACAATTTAAATAAAAGAGTAGCATTTCTCTTTAATCTTTATTGTTACTGTTTCTAGAAGACAAGAGGAATCACAAGTTTTGTTACTGAATTTATTAAATTTTAAGACATTTTTGTTTCTGCAACTGCTTTAGATTTACCAGTTTCTTGACTGTATATAACTATCATAAATATGGCACTGCTCCTCTCAATTCAGATAATTAGTCATTTCTTAAATATATTTTTAAGCAACAGGTTTTATAATCATGAACTGTATAAATTATTACTAACGTTATTTATACAAAAACTTACTTATTAAACTGGCGCATTTGATGGGGTTGTCTATGCATCCTAACACCGTCAGATGGATGTGGTATTCTAAAAATGAACACAACCAGGAGTTAAAGAGAAATGAATAAAGTAAACAGATAGCAGTGACAACTTGAATTATTCCTGATATTTTACTTAACTGAAGAGATTAACAAAAATCATCATAACTGTTTAACATCTATTTTTCATGCTTCCAATAGTTAGATGAGTTATAAGGCTAGCCAGGTCGGTGACCACATCTTGCAAATACAGATCCATTTTTGGCTTGGTTTTCTATGGCAGAACACCTTCCTTACGCCAACCACATTACAGCGAGTATTAGGAGCTAATACCACTTTACACTATGAACTGGGTGCTTTTGATTATGGCACATGTACGATCACCTAAAAGAGTGGACAGAGTGCTTTTTGTTGTTGTCGCACTAGCACCGCACAGGGTGGACTGTGTTTTGTTATGCTGCCAGCATTATGGAGAGAGCAAATGACATATCATAGGGGTGGCCTAGAAGAATGTGAGCTATATATATATTGAAATCAAATAAAATGTTTTATTAGTCATGACAAATATAAAAATGTTGTGTGTATAAAGCCTTAACTACCTACATGATGCAGGTCAGTTCAATTAGAGAAGACATTGTCAGTGTGAAACGGATTCTCAGTTCCTGGGGAACAAAGATTTGGTGACTTCACCTAAATCAACATGCATGATAAACCTTAAAATTAATTCTAGCTAAGATTAACTTATGAGATTTTATAACAATATAAAAAGACAAGAACTTACCTTTGTCCATTCATATTAGGAACTGATGAGCCTACTATTCTCATTAAATTTGGAGGGTATATCAAATTTGGTGGAAATCGGGGCACAGAATGGTTCCTTGCGAGGTTTCCTATGAAAATAATTCAAAATTCCAATTTCTAATTTATTAGAGGAAACTATTTTTTTAAATTCTAACTGCTTTTGTGATAGTAATATTCATTAACAAATTCTACAAAAACCAATGGTATTCTACAATTGGTAATATATTACATAAATGAAATGGTTGCTGTATGAGACATTTCTTTACCCTTTTAACACCACACAAAATGTTAAAAACCTAAGTTCATAAGTTTGTAACAATTATTAAATTAAATGACAAAATTTAAACATTAAATCATCAATCATAAATGTCATCATCCATTCACTTGAAATGAGATTAGTTTTCAATGCAATAAGGCACATTACTAAGTTTTTAGAGTTAAAAATAGATTCTTTAATGTTTTTTCTTTTCTCCTATTTGTTCTATTGTTAAACAGACAGCAGAGTCATTAGAATGTTGGACAGAATACTTTGTGGTATTCGTTCCGGCATTCTATACTCTCCAAGCCAACGCCAACTGTGCCCGTCATCCTTTTAAAGTTGAAAAAAAAAAGTACCAGTCCAGTACTGAGGTTAATTCTTCCTCTATTTATGTTTCTCACTTCCCCTCTATTTCTCTAAAAGAAATCAACTGTGTTTAGACCTGGAGAGGAATGGGCTCCACCAAGTTTAAAATGTTACTATGGCACGCACCCCTCTTATCAGGAGTTACAGGTCTATACATATATAAACAGGCAGAAATAGAAGTGTTTAGAACCTTGCCAAGAAAACAGTGCAGTGTTAACAATAGTATAGAAACCAACAACAAACCAATTCTGACCATTTGTATGTCACTAGTTCTTTAATTAAAAGCTACTCCATAAATTACAGATTACTAGTCACAAAAATATAAGGGGAACAAGCGAAGTGGGTTCAAGCGGGTACAACAATTGCTTGTAAGTAAGGGAACACAAACAATGGCAGAAAACACTGAGCATATGTTCTATATCTGTTGCACAAAAGACACACAGATATATAAACATATGAAACTATAAAACAGAACAAATTAGTATACAGTGTCTTACCAATAAGCGAGTTGCAGGGATAAGGTAACCTTGGTTTGGTCAGAGCATCAATTGCTGCCTGAGATGACTGAGTGTGACCAGTTGGTGTTGAATTCCTGCTCAAACCAAGATGCATTCCTAATATAGAGAAACAAACGTATTTGAGAATATTGTAACCAGTCTCAAGATTAGGAACTTTTTATAAAAAAAAAAAAAAAAAAAAAAAAAAAAGCGTCATTGTACTTAAAGTAGTATAGTTAATACAAAGCATTGAGAGATATGTAATAAATAACTAATAAGTTTCAAGGATGACAAAACAAAAAGTAATGTTTTACTCAATATATTTCAACATGATATTTCAGGGCACTACCCTCTTTTCAAATGTATATTTCAGAGACCTAAGTCAGTTAAGGAAGAACATATGGATTGTTTGTTTTTGTTTAAAACTGTTTCATGTTTAAAGAGGTTAATAGCCCTGAAATATCATGTTGAAATATACTGGGTAAAACATTACTTTTATATGTCATCCTTTGCCCTTTATATATTTCTACCACATTGTATCAGCTTTTTGAAACTTATCAGTCATTGTAAATAATATTTTTTATTGGATAAAAAAATATGCTATAATTGTTAATTATAAGCCAAGCAAGACAGTATTTTATTAAATATGCAGATACAAGGAATACAAAAATTAGTAGGATATATATACTGCTAAATGCTTACCAGGCATAGGTGATGGACCATGACCATTACTAAGTCGTGCTTGCATTCCTTGCAATAGCTGTGGTGATGGACCACCATTTTGTAACAGATGCTGTGATGGAAGGATTCCAGGTGGTAAACATGGTGAACCCCTGCCATTTATGGAAGCAATCGATGGCATTGAATTTAAGCTTCCTGACATTTTGTTAGTCTGAAAAAATAAAAGTAAAAATAAGTAACATTTGTCAAAAGAAGAGAGAAAAAAAAAACAGATAAAGAATTGTTTACTTACATCATGTGTGTTGTTAAACACATGAGATGTGAATGAAGAAGGAGCTGAACCAACAGGAGGAATTGGTGCTGCTATTGAAAATGGTGACACGTGCTCCAAACCTTGGTTATTTGATGAAGAAACATCTCCTCTCATATGTCTTTCCAATTCTTCTGCAGTTACAATATTAGCATTTGAGAAAAGTTTCTTTTCTACTTCTGCAAGTGTATGAGGTCTTGTTATGCTGCGAGATGATTGCATCATTTGTTTTGAATTCTGTAATTGAAATAGTATACATTACAGTATTGTAAAATAATGATTTTATTTTAAAATATTTACTACACAACATTAAACTGTTTACAATTGCAACATACATAAAAAGGTTAATTTGGTTAAGAATTTAAATCATAAAACCTTTGATAAATGGAGATTATGCTGAACTTGCAACCAGATTAATTAAGCATAATGATTTTAACTTTTAACATTCTGTACCACATAAAACATTAGCAAAACATTCTAAAAAAGTATAAAACAGCACTATGCTTGCATCACATTGAGAATTGAAGTTTTAATTTACTGCAAATTTTCAATGATCTGTCCTCTAGTTAAGATACTATTAACATTTGAATTAACAAATCCATCTTTAGACATTTCCTGTTAAATCATTACAAGATGTTAAGAGTTAAACAAAATAATATACCTACATGTATCATAGCTCAAAATCAAATTCTAGAACTTGATCATCAAAACAGTGCATCAGATGACAGAAAAATATCTCCATTTGAACTCTGCACCATATTAATTTTTCTATGATGTTCAATAACATACTTGACATTTATTAAATTAGCTTCTATGATAATCATTGTGAAGGAACATGGCTTAGTGGTTAGAGCAGTGGGCTTGAAATCGTGAAGTTGTGAGTTCAATTCTCGGACCAGGTGACGCAAGACACTTTATTTTATATTGCTCCAGTTCATTCAGCTGTAGAAATGAGGTGCGACATAACTTGTGCCAAGCTGTATTGGCCATTGCCTTTCCCTTGGACAATATTGGAGACCAGTATGCATGGGTGACTGCTGGTCTTCCACAAACATCCTTGCCCAGACTTGTGCCTCAGAGGGGAATTGTCTAGGTGCAAATACCATGGTTATTTATGACCAAAGGGGGTCTTTTCTTTATGATAATCATTACCTACTCAGCATTCCAAATAAATGATTACTAAAATCATAGAGAGAAGTCTTCTTTTAAAAGAATGTCTGAAGTCAAAATTGTAACAGCATTAGTCTAACCTAATTAAAAATAAATACTATAATTTACTTACCTGTAGGCTCGTTTGCCCAGTTGATTTGGCAAAATTAAAGAAAGACTGAAGACTGTCAGGAGGATTTGGTTTGGGTTGAGTGTTGCCAGGCTGCGATAATTCCATTGGAGGAGACCACCAAATACTGTGGCTATTTGGTGATACCTTGAAAATGTACATAATATTTAAATTCAAAAGTTTCTCTAGCAAAAATACGAAAATAGATTGTTAATCCCCTTTTCCCCATGACTGTAATAATCATTTCTATTTTTGGCAGAAGGCCAGTAATTTTGGGGAGCGAAAAGTTGAACAAATCAAACTCTCTGGGATTTGAACTCAGAACATAAAGAGCTGGAAAAATACCGTTACACATTTGTTTGACACTCAAATGAATTTACCAATCCATCAATCTGGATGATATAATATTAGCACAAGATCACTGTCAGTAGGCACCTCTTAACCAAAATACACCCCCGTCCCACTACCCTGCCCCCAACCCCATCTACACCACCCCTCTCGATGTAAAGTTATGTTGGAACCACAACATCCAGTCCTAAATAAATGAGGTCGTGTAGGTGCCACGACAAAAAAAAAAAAAAACACAGTCCACGCTGTAATGTGGCCGTGTAGGTAACACGGTAAAAACCTCCCAGTCCACACTGTAAACGTGGTTGGTGTTAGGAAGTGCATCCAGCTGTAGAAAACCTGCCAGACAGTCCTACACAAGCAAGACAACCAATTTTGCCTCAAGTGGGACAATTCCCGTCTAAAACAATGCTAGCGTGGAAGATGGACGTTAAACGATGATGATGATGACTGCCATCCTCTTACTACATTTTTATTTTTTTTAGACCCGGAATTTTTGGTGAAGTTGTAGAAGCACTATAGTGACATGCAGTCTTTTGGAAATTTTGAACACAGTTGATTTCTTCCAGAGAAAGAGTAATAGAGAAGTGAGGAAGAATCAACCCCCATTACTGGACTGGTACTTTTTTTTTTATGAACCTCATGAGGATGAAAGGCAAAGTTATCCTCAATGGGATTTTAATTCAGAGTACAAAGAACTGGAACAATTACCACAAAGCATTTAATGCCAATTTACCTACCACTACTAATAATTGTTTCTACTATTGGCACAAGGCCAGCAATTATCCCAGTACATTACTGGTACTTTATTTTATCGACCCCGTAAAGATGAAAGGCTAAGTAAACCGCGGCGGGATTTAAACTCAGACCATAAAGGGGCGTAACTATGCTGGAAGGCAATTCACATAATGATAATAACAATATACTTACCAAATGTTCAGTATCCAAAAGACCAGGAGGAGATGATGGACCAAACAAATTATTAAGATTAATAGGTTTCTAAATAATAAAAAAAAATATTTAATAGTACTATTTAAAATAACGTATACAATTCAGATAACATTATTGTTTATCATAACACGTACACAAAAAGAATGTTGACTTAATTATAGATATTATTTACAAATTCATGATTTCCCAAATACTAGACATTTAGAACAATCAGTTTCAAAGAACTCAGGATCTTCAACCAATGATACTTTATAGGCATTTCACTCCCAAATAGCTGGAGTCGAGAAATTTCCTTATTTCAAACTATTTTGGATAAGCCTTTTACATAATGAGTTATTACTGCTACTTTTGATACATCTTTGAAATGAGGATCTTTGTTCAATGATCCTTTCTTAATAGACAATATCTCAATACAATAGCTTGGTGTAGAAATTTTCCCTTAATTTGAACTCTACTTTAGATAAGTATTTTACATACAATGTGACACAATGTATTGTTGCTACCTTTGATATATCTTTGATCTTTTCTTTATAGACAAAATTTTGCCAAAATAGCTGGACCTAGAAATTTTCCCTATTTCAAACAACTTTGGACAAACATAAGTTATTGTTCTGTTACCTTTGGTACATCCCTGGCATAACTTGAATTAGAGACTGATGCATTGCCACTAAACCTCTTGTCAGACAAATCAAGCCTGTCCTCTTCCTCCTCATCATCGTCAACTACAAGATTGTAAATACTTTCTTCCAGAAACTCCTGAATATAAAAAAAAAAAGACTGGGTTTAAAATGAGTTTTTATGTTGAGAGTAATATTTTATTATTTTGAAGTTTGTGTTTCTGTGCTGTAAAAAGTCTGAAAGGGGGATCATAAGCGTGTGTGTATCTATATTAGAGAGAAAGTGGTGGTAAGTGTGTCTGTGCAAGAGAGAGAGAAAGTGAAAATTACTTTTTCAAACACTGGCCCACGCTGTAGAAAGTAAATGGAGAGAGAGAGAGAGAGAGAGGAGAGAGAGAGAGAGAGAGAGAGAGAGAGAGAGAGAGAGAGAGAGAGAGAGAGAGAGAGAGAGAGAGAGAGAGAGAGAGAGAGAGAGAGAGAGAGAGAGAGAGAGAGAGAGAGAGAGAGAGAGAGAGAAGAGAGAGAGAGATGATGATGGTAGTCGAAGCAACACCAAAATCCCAAGCTATAACAAGTATGGAAAGGAGGTGGTAAGAGTGTGTTTGAGAGAAAAATATATTTATCCTCAAATTATAAATGAGTAAAATACAAAGACATTTGCTCAAGGTGCCATGTAATATCATCAAACCTAGGATGTGGTTGCAAAACAAACTTCTTAAGCATATGGCTATGCTTGTGCCTATATATTATACTTAGCAAAAATTACAGTTTAACAGAAGTTTCACTCTTATTATGGCTGCAACCAATTGTAATTACATAAAATTTAAACAATCCACTATGTAACCATGTGGTTCCACTCCAATACAATTAGCTTATTAGATGCTTGCACAAACAATTATTTGTGTCACTTTACCTCCAGGTTGTTAATGTTTATATACATGCTAGATTTTGGTACCAAACATAGAAATACATAAACTAAGTAAGCACACAGTAAAAAATAAGAAATAAAGAGTAAAATATAAAGTTACAATTTGCAAATAATGCATTAAAATAATAGCAAGTAACTGGAAAATATAATTTATACTTTTTACTAATTTTACATTTTCTAAAATATATTCAAAATACTCAACAAGAATATTCAAATGAACAGTAAGTCTCTGGGGTATAGAAATGTTGAACTAGACATTGGAGTTTGTTCACAATAAATTGTTACATAGAAAGGGTACTGTTTAAACTGAAGTAGGTGTGTGTGACAGCAGATATTGAAACAATAGTCCATTGTTAGATAAACTTAATATCCTTAATGTGGTTTGACTATGTTGTAAAGAGATTATGCAAGAGTTAAAGTATAATAAATAACTGCTTCATAGAAAAATAAATATATAAAAATAATATATACCTCCTGTATTCGGAAGACATCCTCAAAATTTTCATCTAGGAATGTTTAGGGGTGATCTCCTGAGGTAACTTAACTGGCGCTCTTTCAAGACCCTGATTTTCAATTGGTTTGTTATTAAGCGGAAAACTCACCTGTAATGGGTTGTGGTCTTCTTGCCATTCATATGCTGGTATATAAAAACAAAACATGTTAAAGTTAAATTTCTAATACACTCAGCAATCAGATAGCACTAATGACTTCAGAGTCTATTTTTACTAATATCTTAACTTTTGTTTCTTTGTAATCAATATATTTACAAAAATTATATGAAAGATTTTGTTATTAACTTGTATAACACCCAATTACCTGAAACAGCCACTAGTTCTTTGTTTTAAAGTGTTTATCAAAACAAAAATAAAAAACAATTTCCATCATAATTTTATTTAAGAACCTTTAAGTTATGCTCCAAACATCAAATTATTAATAATTATTGTATATATTCATACATAAGCCAAGAAATATATGACAGAAAAAAAAAAAATTCATAGTAAAACGAGAGCTTCAGCTTATATTTAAGGTCAATATTTTGACAATTTTCACCAACTTCAAATTCTATGCAAATAAGCTGCTAAAATATCTGGAGTGATTATTTTACAATAAAACACTTTTTCTATATTTACTATATCATCAATGGTGTTATCTATGTATTCCCTTGAAAATATTTCCAACAAATTTTTATAATTTGAACTTTTGAATACATAAATATATGCATTT
>OZ024745.1:46497491-46723273 GCA_964016885.1 Eledone cirrhosa
ACTTGCGCATGCAAACATGCATACACCACATGTACATGTTTTTCTTTCAATCTTACAAAAGACTGAAATCTGACTTCTGACCTATATTTTATTGCTCTTATTCTCTTCTCTCTCTCACTTGCCGTCTCTCCCTTCCTTTTCTACTCTATCAATCCCAATACTAAGTTCTCTTAATCAATCTCTTGCTTTCAACGTACTCCCAAAATGTGAGTTCAAGAAACTTGATTAAATTTTATAAAATAAATGAAATGGTAAAAAAAACATTACATAATGGAGTTGTGAAACAAAAACTATACTTTAAACATCAAAATATTAAAACTATCAATATATTTTATGCTCATGAGAATTTTAAATCCATACCATTTAAACATGTGTTGATTAGTTGCCTCAGCTTATATATGGGGGAAACATATTTGAGTATTATATTACTAAACCCCCTCCAAATTCTTTATTTTCAAAATGATTTGAAAATTATAAGTGTCTTTCATTAGAAATATATGGAAATGAAAGGGTTAAATGGAATTCTTTTGCTAGAAGATAAATGTAATTCTCCTCATTTCTTTATTCCAAATAGTCTGCCTTAACCATTAAATATGATTTCAAACCCTATTCCTTCTCAGATTAGTTTTAAAGCAGCAATAAATTAAGAATTTTCCTAACATTAACATTTTCTAGACATCCAAAATGTTTCAAATTTGTAGTATAATTTATGGGCCAGAAATGCAGACCAATACTACTCTGATTTCTAAATAAATTGAAGGAAAATGTTAAATATTTAATGTTAAATGTTAAATAATTTGAGATATTTGATATACAAGATATCTAACCACAAGGTTAGGTTTCAAATCCTGCTTGAAGTTGTTTTTGTAATTTAACACCATGTCAGCCGTGATCAAGTAGAACTATTATCTGTTACCTAGTCTGTAACAGCTATGTAGTTTCCCTCCTTGGATAAACTTAGCTCAAAGTATTACAAATATGCTTAGACAAAATTCATAGAAAAGAAAGCATCTATACAACATATGAACTAACGTTTATGATTGTGAACAAAAATAAATACCATCATCAGAAGTTCCAAAAGTTTCATCGTTTCGGAGATCATTGTCTTCTTCATCTTCTGGGGCTTCAATTAGCTCATTGTCATATTCTCCAAGTTTCCCTGCTCCAAGAGCCTGCAGTAAAACGAAAAATAATAATTTAAAAAATACAAATAAAAGCAAAAAGAGAAAGTAACAAGCATTCAAATTGAAGAAACCTATTTCCAGATATACATATATAAAATATTATTTTTAACACTCACACAGCCTATATTTCTTTAAACTGTCTGTGACCATATTTCTAATGAAATACACTGTCTATGTAGTTCAATTAATTTTGAAATAATATAAAAAAAATTGGTAGGATTTAATAAAAGTGATATTTTCATAAGTTAGTGTTTGGAACATAATGGTTTCTACTTTTGGCACAAGGCCAGCAATTACCCAGTACATTACTGGTACTTTATTTTATCGACCCCGTATGGATGAAAGGCAAAGTTAACCTCGACGGGATTTGAACTCAGATCGTAAAAGGACGTAACTATGCCATAAAGCATGTCCGACCCTCTACCGATACTGACAATAATGAAAGTATCTTATATAAAATTATAATGGAAGTTCTAAATATGGATAATTCAAAATTAGAGTTATCGTATTACAAAACCAGTTTGAAGAGGTTAAATACATAAGTTAGTTCAGTTCTAGGATCAGCCTTTAAAAAAAAAATGTTCAAAAGTCCCTTGGCCAGAACAAGCCAGTCTATAATGAAAAGAGTTAGATGAGAGAAACTGTCATAGGATATCAAGCTTTGGTGGAAACAATTCACATGGACTTGGATATCAAATTATTTTAACTATTACAAAACCAACTCTATCAACCTTATCAATATGGCACACAAACCTGACCTAAGAAACTCTAATATCTTTAAAATGAGTGACCCACATGTCCCAAATTTTTCTGACCAACAGCTTTCCTCTTGCAATTTCTAATATGGTTGAGGACAACATAAAACATACAAGTAGATATACTGAATTATGTTGTCAGTCATTTTGAAGTTAGTCATTTATGCTAAATAGCTTAAATATATGTGCAAGGGCTAAGCAGAAGAGTCAGCATACTAAAAAAAAATCCACAAATTTTAAAAAGTAACAAACAATTCTGAAGGCAAAGAATTTAAATTACTAACCTAATACAATGCAAAAATGAAACACTTCACATGAATAAGATGAGAGATTAGACTATACTGAATAGATAGCGATTTCACAGGGAGGAGGAGTAGGTCTAATGATGTTTTGTCACCTTAATAATAGCACAGTACAAGGGTGAAGGGATCAAAATTCAGCATTGCATCATCATTAGATATATGCACTAAGTTAGCTACTTTAAAATAATATTAAGAACATATTTTAGTTCTCTTTCAAGTAGTTTCTTGAGCATGCAGGAATTGTTTGACCAGCATTCTATGGACATCCTTTCTTTATAAAATGTTATGCAAAAAACAAAACAGCTTCTTGAACATTCGGCTATGTTAACAGTTGCCTCTCCTACACATCAAGTATTGTATTGTTTTCTATTGTGTTGGTTTTATGGATTTCCTTTCTATTTCATTATTTTATGGCTATAACAATTTTCGAGTTATCTCAAAGCTATGCGTATCCTTTAAATCGTTAAGACAATTTTTATTTTCTTTATATTATGGGTTTCTTATGAATCGGAAATTGTAGCTTTAGATGTTTAACTCTCAACATTATGTAATAATTTAGCAGAAAATATCTAAAAACCGACTTGTTAATTCAACATTTTTTTTTTTTTTTTCAGGAAATAATACATCAATCGTTTATTTTGAGCCATTTTTTATTTCACATTTGAAAAGAGGGTTTTAGCCCTGAAATATACTGGGTAAACATTTTGTTTTGTTTTATTTTATTTGTCATCCTTTATAAATTTCTACCATACTGTATTGACTTTTTGAAACTTATTTATTGTGGTCAATAGCCCAGCTCAAATTCAAATGTAGTTGTATATGCTATACAAATAAAAATGTTGGGTTAAATGCATTTGACTTAGCATCGTTCCAACTGTTGTTGTTTAACCCATTATCCAATGTAGTATTACACAGTTTGAGAGACAGAAGAGTATAATGTAAGGGACATTTGATTACTATCTCTAGCAGGTTAAACAACTAGAGGCCTCCTTATAATTAAGTTGTGTGAAATCTATGTGTGATATAAACCAGTGTTTCCAAACATAGGTTCCAAGAAACACTGTAAGATAAGGTACTTGTAATACAAAGTATTTCGCGAAGAAATAAGTTTATGGAGTAGGGGTGACGACAAAAAGTACCCAGCACACACTGTAAATGTGGTTGGCGTTAGGAAGGGCATCCAGCCGTAGAAAACCAGCCCACACTGTAAAGTGAACGTGTAAAAGACACGGAAAAAACACCCAGCACACAATCAATCAATGTGGTTGGCGTTAGGAAGGGCATCCAGTCGTAGAAAACCAGCCTATATGAGCGAGACACGGTCACCCGACCCAACTTGCCTATAATTGGGACAAACTCGTCTAACCCATGCTATCGTGGAAGATAAACGTTAATCGATGATGATGATACAGGCTATCACTATCACAAAGCTACCAAATGAATCATATACGCTACCATTCAATGACAATTTTGTATACATTTTCTCTTTAGTTCAAAGAACTACACCCTAATTGCATACGTTTACAGTTTACTCTGCTTCAACATGTCTTTGACACAGATACAGACTATTGAACTCTTGGGAGCAACTCACCTCATGTCCAGAGACTATGACACGAAACGAGCCAACCTACACGGAGACATCTGCCCTGCTAGAAATAACAGCCAAATCTCCCTCAAATTACATCATATCGCCTTGAAAGAAAAATATTAGATAATGTGACACTAGCTGAAGAACACAAACTAATGCAGTATCATCTGATCATGTCTTCACCAGATCTGATCTGGGGTTAAACATACATTGTCCAAATTAAAATTCGTCGTTGAACCAGCATCTTTGTAATATATTATGTCCTAAGATTTAAAAATTCAATACATGCAGTCTCCATTAATTTTTACTAAGAATTAGCTGCTGTTTGATCCAGACGAAGCATCATTGAAAATACTTCTAATAATCACATTGTATCTATATATATATAAAGCAATAGTTTTCCCTTTAGGTTGAGCGACTATGTAAAGATGTCAAGGGACTGTGTAGTGTGAAGCTGTTGATTATTAATGTTCATTTTGTCTTGATCTTTCATATTAGAGATGAACGTGAACGTGAATTTATCATCTATATACAAGTTTAAATGCTTCTAAGGATTAGTGCTTATAACACAAATTCATTCATGGATTTTTTTTTTTTTTAAAGATAAATAGCATATCATTAACATAAAATTTTAAAGGATCTCTAGTAATCCCTAACGCAAACATTCATACGATTCATAATCATTTAAGACTTAAGCTTCAGGGCCCTGTCCATTCAAATTATTTTCTCCTTCAAGTCGCGCGCTTGTGCGTGTATTTGAATGCATGTGCGCGATAAACTGGTGTTCGACTTCTGGTTTATTTTGAGAAATTAAGCTAAATGTTGACATGTACAAAATACTAAAGCGGTTGATTTTCTTTTCTTCAAGAAATAATTCTGTTTGGAAGTATTCGAAAGCAAATTAGAGCTAACAAAATTACATGCACATATATACTTGTTATATTAATAATTTGGTTTGCACTCGACGAAAACTAAGTGTGCATATATAAATATTAGACGTAAAAACATGTCAAATATTCTATCAATTCTGTGAAGAAAATTGACAGAATAATAAGGAACTGGTAAACCCATTGGAAAATAATAAAATAAAATAATTCAATGACTCAAGATAGTTAAGTAAAAACAAGAATTTAAATGGGGGTTCATTTAGGCATGGTTTAATAACAGGTTATAGATGTTCAAAACACGGAATGATTTCGAGAATGCAGGAAAAAAAAGAAGTGAAATTGGGGTGTCTGAAAACGTATATGTATGTATGTATCTATGTATATATATATATGTATATATCTATGTATATATATATATGATTCAAATACAAAAAAAAAAATCTAACATATAGTTGGAGCTAAGTTAAAACGTAATGAGTGAATTAGTGAATTGATAATTCTGAAAACAAACGGTAGACAGAGCTTTGTTTAACAGTAATAAATATCAATGTTTTGGATTAAGATATGGTTACACACAACAAAGAGAAAATTGGTATCTAGAGAACAAAATTCTAAAAAGATATTTGTTTTAAAGCTAAAGACATGAACAATAAACGTTTACACACGTCCGCGTATCACTAGACAGAAAAGAAAAATAAGCTACGTATACTTAAATACCAGTTTCTCAACTGCGACATAAATTTATATATTCAGAGCAAAGTAAATACTAAACTACAAATGTATGTATTTTACACATTTATTGTGTACTAAAATAATTGCGTAGAAATACAGGAAAATAATATCAATAGAGTTATGTTGCTTATTTATGTTTAACACGCATTACTAAAGGAAGCGCGCACTTGCTGCTCATTGAAATCAAAGTATATAGTTTAATTTTAAAACATACACGATGCAAATACCCTTTATTAGTAATATATTTGCTCTTCCTTGAATATCGTTATATTATAAATATATTTTTAAAAAAATATTCTCTATACTCACAGAAAACTCTGATTCGTAGTCCAAAACTGAACCTTCTTCCATGTCAAGTCATTTTTAGTTTCCTTTTCTTCCGTGACTAACTCTAAAAATATACTCTCTACACAGAGATGTTTATTACACAACATCCAAATATACACATCTAAATTTTTAAAAATAACTGTAAATTTTAATAATATTTTTATTTGTTTCACTTAAAAATTTGCTTTATGTTTAACAATCAAATACAAATATTTGGTGTTATTACTAAATAATATAGGTTGGAGAGTAGCTTCGTTACTAGCTACGAGGACTTCTTTTTTCCGCCATCGTTCGTCCTTCAATGCGGCGAACAACGGAAATTTCCGAGCAAAGCTTATGGCAGAATAATTCAGTTTTCTCTATTTTGGAAATACTTAAAATTTAAAGTGCATTTAATTTTTTCCTGTTACATTCATTGACATTTATGCCTGAACTCAAAGCCAAATTACAGAACCCGACTGAAAAATCTGTCGAAGGAGAGTTTCTTTACTGTTATGTCTGAAGTGGATATTTCCGACTCACTACCGAATGGTGACGATCCCGCATTCACGGAGGAGGAGGACGACCCACAGCAGACTGCCTCCGACCACCCAGGTACGGACACTGGTTCTGGAACTGTCACCCCTTCTGTGGTCACTAATAACGGTACAATCCCAGCAGATCAAGTGTTTGTTGCAACATCTCAAGGGATACTATCTGCAGAACAGCTTCAAGAAGCAGGTATAAAGACCACACATATCGTCATTCATGATCAAACCTTAAGTGTTGCAGACGAGTCTGAACTAAAACCTCCATTAATTGCGCCATCAACTCCTCTTGATAAAGATATAAAAGGGTTCAAATATCAATGGGATGATTCGGTTCATTGCACCATCTTGCCTGTTAGATGTAAAAACACTAATGGAGAACTCTACAAGAACAAATTTGGATCAGGTATCAAAAGCTCCAATTATTTCCTCTTAATATGTTGCAGATTGCAATTTTTTTTAAATCATTAAATACTTTAAATCTTTTATATTCATAAAACAAACTGTGTATTTGGTTACGTATTCTGGCAACCCCAATGGATTTAAAGCAATAATAGTTCATCTTTATATTTTTTCCGTTTACTCTGTATTTGTTTTGCTTTGTAACTATTTTCATTATTTTGATTCTTTTCCACAACTTAAAATTGACTAAAATTGTATTTAATACCAATCAAGATAATTTCAAAGTTACTTCTAAACTGGTGTCAGTTATTAAGACACTGAAAGCACTAATTTCTCTATAATCTGACTATTAACCTGGTTGTTTTATATATTCATTCGGTTGAATTCTTTACACACTACTTTTCTATATTGTTTATATGTTATATGAATGCGAAAGCAACAAAATATTTATTCGAATTATAATTTAAAAAAAAAAAAAAAACTATTTGAAATATTGTTAAATCGTTTAGATTTGAACGAGGGATATTTATAACTGCTACAAGTTGTTTTCTCTTTCGTCGAACTTCTGTTAGCTTCAATACAAACAGGAAACCTAAATAAATAAATAATGATAGTGATGTTATTGTACGATATTTTGTTTACGATTTATTAAGCGAACTTCTGACATTGAACTAATTACAAGGACTACTAAAAATCGTTTGTATTTTATTGAGTATTGAGTTCATTGTTGATGGTGAAAGAGGAAGGGAAAAAAACCTCCCTTCTAAACATTGTGTTTCTGAGAAGATAGACTCGTGATAAACGACGATACGTAACTAAACTTTGTGGACAAAACTATATACTTCATTTATACTTTCATTGTTGAAAGAAAAAAGCTTTAAAAAGAAACTTTGTGTAGATGATTGCCTTCAGAATAATTTTTACATTTAGACCGTAATCTAAATAAATACATATATGCATATGTTTATTTCTAAATAATGTATCAGTTATTACGAACTTCCCGAAGCTTCTTTTGAATCAACTTGTTTAGCCTCCTGTCGACCTTCATTGAGTATATTTGATCAAAATCATTCCATCCGTGACAATCCTGGAATGCATTGTCCATTGTGACTAACCTTTTCAAGACAGGAGGATAATATTAGTAAAAGTAAGTCAGAAAGAAAAGATGTACCCACTCTTAATTACACGAAGACGCTAAGGAATGCTTGTGTTATCCTCTTAAAATCGTTGAGATAACTCAAAATATGGCATTACCGCCAAAAACGACAGCCAGATCTTCACATCATACTGTGGATAATGTAGTTGTAGATAAAATATGCATGAAAAAATATGGCGTGGTTTGAATACTTGGTCAGAGATATCTACTTAATCAGTGTTTGTTAATATTAAGTCTTCTTCAGTGAATTTGTTTGACAAACTAGTAAATTGAATGAGATCCAAATTTAATTATAACATTTTTCACTACACATGTTCACTTTGTCACCCATAACAGCTTTACTTAGAAGCCTCTATATTCTAAACATTCACAGAACTATATAATTTCTTTATGGTTTTAGTCAGGAGGAATGAACTGTACTCATGACGTTTCTAAGAATCTTCAAGGCTGGTGGGATTGATAGAGTTAATGTACAGTTTAAACCTTATCTGCTTCAGTTCAGATGTTATAGTATACAGCCTGCTTCATTGTCTTTTCACCAGTTTTTTTACTACAAAAGTCCCTTACAATTTCAAACTTACATATTATGCATGTTATCATCATCATCTAACTCCCTTTTCCTTGCTTGCAAGGATTGGACGGGTCGTCAGTACTTATTTGGAGCCACAGACTAGGGGCTCACATCTCACTTATATACGCTCTTGCATTCTACAGAGTTTACTGGACGTTATTTATAATGGCACCAGCACTAGGGAGGGGGTCATGTCTTTGACACAACTGAAGAATTCTCTTGACCTATTCTTTGACAAGTTTTCTATGGCTGGGTGCCTTTCCTATCACCAACCACTACATAGTATACTGATGTGTTTAATCATAACACCAACAGTAGACAGATTATGCCCTTGACATAACTGGAGAGTCTTCTAAACTATTGGCATGGTTTCTATGGTTGGATGTCCTTCATATCACCAAACACATTACCTTTTGTACTGGGCACACTTTTCATGACACCAGCACAACAAATATAGAGAAATAAATATACTTTACATACCTACCAATTAAAAACTGCCAAATATGTGTCAAAGATAATCCTAGATATAGCCTTCTATATACCACATTTCACTAAATGTTGCAACTCAGTTTTCTCTTTTAAATGATTTGCTACAGGATGTGATACCTTTATTTAAATAGTACAAAAAAAAAACTATAATATTTGCAGAAAATACTCCGTTAACATTAGTTATTAAAGGCTATCATTTGTCTTATCAGCAATATCTCATCTCTTGTTTCTCTGCCATAACTATAAGGTACAAAATGAAACCTGTGTAAGCAAACCACCAATCTTTGCTCCATCATCAGCCTTTCTCATTTAGTGTTATCCATATGCATTACATGTCATGCCCATGGGAGCATTTTATTGTGACTGTGGCTCTACCACCTTACAGGGCACTTGAACCTGGTATCCAGTCTAAGGATAACCTATCCACCAGTTATGGGCACTGTCCTTCCTCCTCATCTAGACACATGGATAAATATGCCAGCTGTCCACTTCGCCTATTCATATATTAATCTTGCACACATATCAATACAAAGAGCTCATTCCATGCTGCTAAACTTAGGTTCACCACCTAAGTTTTATTGCCATATAACATAGTCTGTCTTTGGAACAGAATGAAACCTTATTTTTTGTCACCAGAAGCATTTGGTATCAATCACATTTCTTGATCCTGGCAAAGATTGAAAATACACACCAGCAATTTTTGAACAATGGTCCTTATTTGAGACATACATACACAACATTCTAACTACCCAAATAAATGAGTTCATAGTTGCAACTATAACTATATCATACACAAAACAACACCAGCCACGCATAAACAAATTGAAATCCTTGATCAACAAAAAAATATATATGTATATAATAGTCACACTTCAACAATAGTTGGGAAAAGAATATGGTACTAGACATCCATCATTTTCTGTGATTTTTTTCCCTTTTAAGATAGTGGGAGTAGTTTGAATGAGATTTGGCTGTTAGTCCTAGCAGATCAAATGATAAACTATTTTATGTTGTGTATTCTTCAAGCAGACAAAGATAAGGAGATAATGCACAACCTACATGCCTTCATCTGCCCAATCAGAGATGAGTTGAACTACAAAAGGACAATGTGTCATTCTTAAAAAGGATGTTAATCTCCATAAACAAAAGACTAAAATTCTTGGTATAAGTATAAGAATATCGTTGATACAGCACAAAGAACAATGTCAGTCATGGCTAAATATTTAATTAGAACACAATGGAAACCTGACACTTTCAACATATATCTTTAAGTCTTAGGCAGATATTGTTCTCCCAGCCCAACACATACCAATATACAAAGACCCCAAGCCAACATGTAAAACCAGATGTATCATGACAAATGCCTGGTTAAGGTTAGGAAGGACAGTTAGCTGGAAATACTGACCAAGCCAATGCGAGACAAGAATGGAATGAATGAACTAGATGTCTCCTGTCTGGCCTAGTCTCTGAATGTGACAACCCATTTGGTCTAAGTAGGTGTTGGGGAAGTAAATGTCCAGTGATTATGTTGATGTACTCTCCTCTCTCCTCTACACCCTTGATACAACTTTCCTGTCCACTCCATGCTTGTAAAGCTGGACACACTCCACATTTTTTCTCCCACAGTGCTGATGCCACAACAGCAAAAAGTAGCCAGTTCATGCTTTATGGTGGTAGTGCTGGTGCCACAACAGTAAAAAGTAGCCAGTTCATCTTTTATGGTGGTAGTGGTGGTGCCATAACAGCAAAAAGCACCTAGTCCATCCTTTACAGTGGTAGTGGTGGTGCCACAACAACAAAAAGCACCCAATCCACTCTTTACGGTAGTTGTGCTGGTGCCACAACAGCAAAAAGCACACAGTCCACCTTGTAATGTGGTCGGGCTGGTGCCACAACAAAGAAACACCCAGTCAACCCTATAAGGTCGTTGTGCTGGTACTACAAAAAAAGTATCCAGTCCACCGTTAGGTGGTCATACTGGTGCAGGTACCATGAGAAAATCTCCCAGGACACACTGGTTGGCATTAGAAAGGGCATCTAACCATAGTAAAGTAAGCCCAAAACAGGTCTGTATGTGCAAGATGTGGTCACCTGACCTGACCAGCCTCAGAGCATGACAACTCACCTAATTCATGCAAGTATGGAAAATAGACATTAAATGGTGATGATAATCTTCAATTACTTTGTTATTATTAGCACCACATTCCATATTTATTAATATAACAGTTTGTGACATTACACAGCCACAATCATTTTGCTTATTCTTTGTTTTCATTCAATATTTTTAATAGAGGAAAGAACATCTAACCACTACTTTGATTCTTAACAGTTCTATGTATTGTGTTAATTACATATATATATAGAGAGAGGGATAAAAAGCTATATATTGTTAGAAAAGCACATAGTATTTTGTACATATATATAAAGCATATATTTAGGAAAAAGTACATACTTTAAGGTTCTTATTTTCCTTATAGTACTGTTTCATTGCTCATAAACCCAAAGCAAAAATCTAAGTAATCGATTATCGATTACCAACTACCAATTTTTGTAAAGCTACAGAAGACAAAACTAATCATTAGAGGAAATCATCTTTGGATAAGTTCCAATAAAGTACGAAAATACTTTTATATCTGTCGGGTTCCAAGAATCAGTCAAAACTATAAACAGCATGGTGTGAAGAACGTCTTGACTGTGGCAGCAGATATAAGGACTGGATGTCGTATCTGCTAGAAAGAGGCGTGAAGTACTAGTCACAGTAAAAGCAACTCAATGAATTAAGTATTTGGAGCAGATATATACTAAGTTAAGGTATCATATCATAACATATAATATGTATGATAATTGTTTCTCAGTAGAAAAGCTCAATGGATGTTTGCCCAGAGCATCTATATATATTTTATAATTTGAATTATTGATGCTCTGAACAAACATCCATTGAGCTTTTCTACTGAGAAACATAATTATCATACATATTATATATGTTATGACATCTTAATTTACTATATATATATATGAATCATCAATCATCATTTTACGTCCGCTTTTCACTGCTTGCAAGGGTGGGACGGGAACTGATTCTGGCTTGATTTCTACAGCTGGATGCCCTTCCTAACACCAACCTCATTTACAGTGAATGCTGGGTGCTTTTTTGCCGTGGCACTTCCACAGCCACTTTACAGTGGAATGATATGGACCTCAGTCCCTATCATCTCATTTCTACAGCTGAGTAAACTAGAGCAATGTGAAACAACACATCACCCGGTCTGAGAATTGAACTCACAACCTTTCGATTGCAAGGCCAATGCTCTAACCACTAAGCCATGTGCCTCCTATATATATATATATATCAGAATCCTGGAATTCTGTGACGCCAATAACCTAACTATCTGTAACACAAACTTCAAAAAACGTTAAAACTACTTGATATCCTTACTAGAAGACTGGACAAATTGTGTGTTGCAAACACTAACCCCCCCCACCCCCACCCATGAAGAATGCACCTCCCAACATAGCCTAGTAGTTAGTGACCTCATAGTTCAGTACACTGGGTAGTGACCACTGGCTTGTTATGAGTGAGGTCCACGTGAGCTTAAGAAAGAGCAAGGCTCAGCCCCGGAGAACAATCTATGACTGGGGAGCTTTCAAGGAAGATGATAAGCTACAGGAGAGGTTCACAGTGGAAGTGAGAAACAGGTTTAGTGCTCTGTGTGGAGAGAGAGATTGGATGGACTGAGGAGAGTGTGACGGGGAGGTACGGGCACTTCACCAATGCAGTGGCGGAAGCAAGTGAAACCCTGGTGCCGAGGAAAAAGAACAAAGGGAAGCACCTCAGCTCTGCAAACCCAAAAGTGTGTGCAGCCAGAGAACACCTGAAAGCTGCCAGGGACCAATTCTATGCTGATCCTACGGAGGAGAGGATGGAGACTGTGGAGGTGATGAGGGAAGAGCTCTGTACCGCTTACACTGAGGTCAGAGAGGAGGCACTGATAGAGAAGATCAGAAGTGTGGAGAGAGCGGTTGACAGATCTGGATGTAAGGAGAGCTGGATGATCATCAACGAGATCACAGGGAGGAAGAGAAGGTGTTCAAGTCAGATCCAGGGAACGGGGCCCGAGGAAATGGCTAGACCATTTTAGGACCCTACTAGGAGAGCCACCCTCCACAGCCCAGAGCACTGGGGAGATCAGGCGGCTGTTTGAGGAACTGGATGTTGAGACAGAGCCCTTCACCAGAGAGGAGCTTCAGAGAGCCAAGAAGAGGATCAAGGAGGGCAAGGCTCGTGGAGAAGATGGAGTGGCATCAGAGGTGTGATTTTGATGATATCATCCTGGGGTTCTGTAACGGGGCACTGGAGAAAGGAGTTGCCCCGAATCAGTGGAGGATCAGTAACATCGTCCCAGTGCCAAAGAAGGGAGATCTCTCTAACACCAACAACTACCGGGGGATCTCACTGACGTCACTTGTGGCAAAGACCCTCAACAGGATGATTCTTAACAGGATCCAGCCTGAGATGGAGAAGAAGCTCAGGGACAACCAGAACGGCTTCAGAGAGGGTAGATCAACCACCAGTCACATCCTGATGCTGAGGAGGGAGCTAGAGCAAAGTGCCTTCCTGCGGTCATGGTTTTCATTGACTTTAGGAAGGCCTTTGATTCTGTGGACCGTTACTGCCTGATGAAGATCTTACAGGCTTATGGAATCCCCAAGAAGATAGTGGACCTGATATCACTGCTCTACACCAACACCAAAGCCCAAGTCATTACACCTGATGGGATGACAGAGTTCTTTGAGATACTGGCTGGAGTGCTCCAGGGAGATACATTGGCTCCCTACCTTTTTATCATCGTAGTGGACTATTGTATGCGCCTTGCACTGGAGAAACACCAGGGCTCTGGCTTTACTGTAGCACCGGCTCAGAGCAGGAGAGTTAGGGCGAAAAAGGTATCGGATGCTGAATTTGCCGACGACATAGTTTTGGTGACAAATACAGTGAAGGAGGCAGAGGATTTGATGCGGGAGGTTGAGACTGTGTCGATGAGTGTGGGGCGTAGAATGAATGAGACTAAAACAAAATATCTGGTAGAGAATGTTGAGAAGCCAGAGGGGATCACTAATGTAGGCGGGAAGCCGCTGGAATTGGTTGAGGACTTCCTGTATTTGGGAGCAAAGATTGGGAATACGGAAGATGATGTGGTTGAGAGGAAGAGCAAGGCCTGGGCGGCGTGCCACAGCTTGAGATCGGTGTGGAAGTCGGACCTTCGTAGAGACCTGAAAATCCGCCTCTTCATTGCTGTATGGGTCTGAGACTTGGACACTGACCAAGAAACTCACTCAGATGGTGGATGGGTGCTACACGAGAATGCTGAGGATGGCTCTGAACATTAATCAGTATACACTGAGGATGAAAAACTCAGAGCTGTATGGGAGCATCCCAAAAGTCAGCTCAAAAGTGACACAGAGGAGACTGAGGTTGGCTGGACATGCTCACTGACATCCAGAGTTGACATTGCACTCAGTGCTCCTTTGGGAGCCCCTACATGGACACACTAGAAGAGGAAGACCAAGGTTAACGTATGTTGATGCCCTAAGGACAGACACTGGTCTGTTGGAGATGCAGGACATGGCAGCGATAATGAGGGACAGAGACCGCTGGAGAGAACTCGTCCATGGATCTCGGGAATTTTACCCGCCTTAGATAGTCAGAAAAAGACATACTTGACGACAAAGGAGGCCTACCTTGAGGAGAAGAATATGGAAGTTGAAGGACCTCATAGCCAGTGACAAATTTAAAAGCTTATTACTTGATGCCTTTGACAATAAGGAAGAGCAATTAGAGATGTGCGATATAGAGGAACAGTGGCAATTCTTGAAAGTGAACCTGCTGAAAGCAACGGATGAAATCTGTGGCTGGAGCAGACCTATTGGCAGGAGGAGAGTAACTTGGTGGTGGAACAGTCAGGTAGAAGAGACAATCAAGGCCAAAAAGCAGGCTTGGAAAGTATGGCAGGATGGGGAAAGTAGAGAGCACTATCAAGTGGCCTGGAGAAAAGCTAGGAGACAAGTGTACCTTGCAAAAAGGGAAGCAGAGGATAGAAAGTTCAAGCATGTTCTACAACGTGAGGTGTTCAGGGTTGCTAGACAATGTGTCAAGGAAAACCGTGATATTGTCGAGGAGAAGTGTGTCCGTAATGATAACGGTGTACTTGCCCTCACTGATGCTGATAAGAAGATAGCCTGGAAGTGTCACTACGAGAGACTATTAAATGAGGAGAATAAGTGGGAAAAAGATAGTCTGCCCCAAATCGATCCAATAGAAGGACCAGCGGTGCAAGTTAAAGGAAGTATAATAAGTAAGGCAATCAAAGATATGAAGACAGGCAAGGCAGCTGGGCCTTCGGAGATAGTTGCTGAGATGTTGAAGGCATCTGGAATGGTGGGACATACTATGGTCATCCGTATAGTTACCAAGTAATACAGAATGGGGTCATACCAAAAGACTGGCGTAGCAGCATCATCATTAACTGCTACAAGGGTAAAGGAGATGCTCTAGATAGGGGAAACTATAGAAGCATTAAGTTAGTTGACCAGGTCATGAAGGTCACAGAAAGAGTTATAGTGCAACTAATCATAGAGCGAATTGATCTAGATGAAATGCAGTTTGGGTTTGTGTCAGGTAAAAGTACCACAGACGCTCTTTTCCTTGTACGACAACTACAAGAGAAGTACCTAGCTAAAAGTAAAGCCCTCTACTTAGCTTTTGTAGACCTGGAAAAAGTCTTTGACAGAGTCCTCCCGCTCCATTATCTGGTGGGCTCTTAGAAAACTAGGCGTTGACGAATGGCTTGTGAGAGCTATACAAGCCATGTATAAAGAAACAGTCAGCAAGGTTAGAATTAACAACGAATATAGTGAAGAGTTTAGCGTAAAAGTTGGCGTCCATCAGGGCTCTGTTCTCAGCCCCCTACTATTTATTATTACCCTTCAGGCTATAACAGATGAGTTCAAGACCGGCTGCCCATGGGAACTCCTATACGCAGATGATCTAACGCTCATGGCTGAACTAGAAAAGAAATTCTAAACATGGAAGCATGGCCTAGAATCAAAAGGCCTTAAAGTTAACTTGTCTAAGACTAAAGTCCTAGTTTGTAGAAAGGAAAATAAGGCACAGGTACCCTCAAGGAAATGGCCTTGCTCAGTGTGTAGGAAAGGAGTATGCAGAAATTCAATTTTATGTCCCAAATGCAAAGTATGGGTACATAAAAGATGTAGTGGGATCACAGGTAAACTATCTAAGAACGTAGACTTTATATGTGGCTGATGCTCTGGTGCAATAAGTAGCAAGTGTCCACAGGATACTAGCCCCTTCTATTGCCCAGATGGTTCTATAGAAATAGTAGACACTTTCCGTTACCTGGGTGACGAAATCAGCAGTGGTGGAGGGTGTTCTGAAAGTACAGTAGCCAGAGTCAGAACGGGATGGAAAAAGTTCAGAGAGCTTATACCGCTGTTGGCCACAAAAGGTTTCTCTCTAAAAATGAAAGGCAGATTGTATGATGCTTGTATACGAACAGCAATGCTACATGGCAGTGAGACATGGGCATTGTGTGCAGAAGACCTGCGTAGACTGGAAAGGAACGAAACATGCATGCTCCGTTGGATGTGTAATAGTAATATACGGAATATGTGTAATAGTAATATAGGAATAAGAGGGATCAGATGTTGTTTACTCGAGAGAAGACTACGTTGGTATGGCCACGTGATGCGCATGAAAGACGACAGCTGTATAAAAAAATGCAGGGCGATCAAAATTGATGGTAGTTATGGAGTAGGTAGACCCAGAAAAACCTGGGGCGATCTGATAAATTCCGACCTACACACTTTCACATCTCTAAGACAATGTCACTGGATCGAGATCTTTGGCGCTACGAAGTAATACAGAAAACCCGCCTTGCCTATGTACAAAGCGCAACCTACAGTCAGTAGGCACCTCTTAACCAAATATACACACCAATCCACTACCCTACCCTATCCTCCCACCAACACCACCCTCTCTCTATAAAGTTGGTACCACAACATCCAGTCCAAATAAATGAGATCGAGATCGTGTAGGTGTCACGAGAAAAAAACACACAGTCCACGCTGTAATGTGGCCGTGTAGGTAACACGGTAAAAAGTTCCCAGTTCCACACTGTAAATGTGGTTGGTGTTAGGAAGGGCATCCAGCTGTAGAAAACCTGCCAGATAGTCCTATATGAGCGAGACACGGTCACCCGACCAACCTTGCCTCAAGTGGGACAACTCCCGTCTAACCCATGCTAGCGTGGAAAGTGGACGTTAAACGAAGATGATGATGATATATATATATATATATGTATGTGTGTGTGTCTGTAAACTTTCTCTTGTAAATAATATGATGATGAATTGTGCAATCAATACATTGACTTTTGAATCTTTAATTTCCAGGTGGTCGTGGAAAATGTATAAAAAGTTCTGAACGGTGGTTTACTCCAAATGAGTTTGAAACATTTTCTGGTCGTGCAAGTAGTAAAGACTGGAAACGCAGTATTCGGTATGGTGGCCGAACTCTACAGTGCTTAATTGAAGATGGCATACTCCAGGCGCATGCCACCTCTTGTACATGTGCAGCATGCTGTGACGATGAATCCGTTGTATGATGATTTTCTTAATTTTGATTCCCATTGTTTTCTATTGAATATCTTATGTAGTCCTCATTGGATTTGCAAAAGTACTATATTGCAAG
The DNA here is from genome assembly GCA_964016885.1 of Eledone cirrhosa. NCBI lineage: Eukaryota > Metazoa > Mollusca > Cephalopoda > Octopoda > Eledonidae > Eledone > Eledone cirrhosa. The sequence continues at coordinate 46,515,176 of OZ024745.1, forward strand.
GCAATTCAAATTAGACTATAAAAGAGATGTAGAGTGTTTAATTTTTAATTTATCGCTAATTTAGTATTGTAAGGATGACTGGTAATATTGTGGGGAAAATAAAGATATGGTTAAACTTTTAGTTATATAACCCTTTTGATATCCATGATTGCCCCTTTCCATTATAATTTTCGTAAAAGTACCATTTTAAAAATTATGTTCCACATGCCAGATTCATTGAATTTATGTTGGCTCAAAACTACCTACTGGTTAGGGTGTTGGACTTATGATCATAATGTTGAGGGTTCGATTCCTGGACTGGATTGTGTGTTGTGTTCATATTGTATTCTCAGCTGAAAATAAGTACCAGCAGCAGTAGCTGGGGCTTTAACCCTGTGGACTGCTGTCCTGTCCAGGGAGGAGTCTTGTACTTTCAGTCGCTTTATGCCATGGAAACTGGGATAAGCACTGGCCCGATGAGTCTCCAGGCTTGAGACAGACCTTCAGACATTTTAAAACAAAACTACACACTTGTTAGGGGAGAGTATAGTCAATTGAATTGTTGAATTGATCCCAGTGAATTGAAAGTAAAGTTATATCTAATGAGATTTGATTTCATAACATTGAGGAATGCTACCAATTTCTGTCACCATTTCTAGCTAAATGCTATAGTCTGTGACTTTTCCACTCTACTAATGCATCTGTCTAGCTAAATTTTGAGGACTACATCATCTTAATCATAACATCTTACTCAACACAAATACTTGGTGACAGTATTATGGTAGACTGAACCAAGTTTAACTTCATTGTCCAGGCTAAACAAAAATTATCTTGATAGAAAACAGTATATCAAGTTAATTTAATATTCACTAGAATTTTGAAAAATAGAGAAATGTATACTTGAAGCATTCATGTTTGAAAATATTTTTTTTACGTTTATAATAGTTGGTGTGATCTATTTAATGATTTGAAGTACTCTCTTGAGTGCATTTTCAGTACTTGAGAGAAACTATTGAAACTAACATTTTTTATAAGAATTGTTTTTAATAATTTTATTCCAATCTAGTCAGCTTTTCCTATATTTACATTTCAACAGACAGGGCCTGTTCGCTTATTTGTTCCATATAAACGACGAAAGAGAGACAGAGAAAATGAAATATCTCCAACAATGAAAAAACGACCTGGTGAGCTGAAATCTGCACTAGTGCCTTCTGGAATCTCTAAAGAAGGTTAATATATTTATATTTTGAAATTTTTTTTATGCATGTTTTTCATGGATTTAAATAATTGAATTTATCTACCTTTAGTGTGTATTTTTATATATTCTCTATTGTGTTGTCAAGTCTATTTATTTATTTTCATTGTCTTGTGAGAAGAAGAAAAAACATTGTCTTTTATCCTGGATAATTTCTATAGGACAACAACAATTATCTTAAGCATGATTAAGGAAGGAACAAAAGGACCCCTTCTATGAAGAACTTTTACAGACAATCTGATACATCCTGTCTGGTGACTTCAATGGGCATGTTGGGCAGCACCAGGATGGATACACTAGAGTACACAGTGGATATGATTATAGCATAAAAAATGAAGAGGGAGCAAGACTCCTAGAATTCTGTGATGTAAATAAACTATTTGCAACACTAACTTTAAGAAACCAACCAGTCATCTGATCACCTGTCAATCAGGGGAACACACAAGCCAGATTGACTTTCATCATCTTCGTTTAACGTCCATTTTCCACGCTAGCATGGGTTGTAAAAATATGACAGGCAGATGATTTTGAATGCTAAGTCCATCCTTGGAAAGGAATACACCACACATCATAAATTAGTTATTAGTGACATCAGAATAAGCACAAGACTGAATGAGATAGGAAAGTATGGAGAAGGAGAATATGAAAGCTAAAGACCTGTCTTTTAAATATAAGTTCAGAATAGCTCTTTGTGACACATAGGACAAGAAAGAGGAGTCAGACATATATGACATTGAGAACAATTGGAAGATTCTACAAGACAATTGATGAAAATGAGTCAGAGAGTGACATGGTAGTGAAACAACACTGTGGATAGAGCTGTTAAAGAAAAGAGGCAGGCGTGGAGAAATGGGGGCAGTAAAAATTGATATCAAGTAACTAAAAGGGAAGAGTATGCAGAGAAGCTGAAAGCAGATTTGCCAATATCTTGCAATGTTAGGTATTCTGCCTCGCTAATTGATGTGTCTGTGATAACCGGGACGTTGTTAGGAAAAAGTATGTACGAAATGACACTGGTACATTTAGTGTTACTGATGCCCAAAAGAAGGCGGCCTGGAAATACATTACAAGAGATTGATGAATGTGAACAATGTGTGAAAAGAAGAGAAACTACATCCAGCTGACCCAAAATTGACAGTTATAGGGTCAAGGAAGAAATAGGGAGATGAAAAAGGGTAAGACTGCCAGGCCATCAGAAATAGTCACTGAGATGCTGAAATCTTCTAGGGATGTAGTTGAACTAGTCATCTGCATAATCAATCAGGTAGTAGAAAGTGGAGTCATACCTAATGACTGGTGTAGTAGTATACTCATCAAATGCTACAAGGAAAAATGTGATGCATTAGAAAGGAGAAATTATAGGAGCATAAAACTAATGGACCAGGTAATGAAAGTTATAGATTTAGCACAACTAATTAAGGAAAGAGTGAAATTAGATAAGATGCAGTATGGTTTTGTGCCAGGGAGAAGTACTTCAGATGCCATCTTCCTAATGAGACAATTACATGAGAAGTTCCTCGTTTAGAATTAGCCCATATAATTTAGCTTTTCTTGATCTAGAGAAATCTTTTGACAACCCTGCATTGTTATCTGGTGGTCCTTAAGGAAACTAGGTGGAGAATGGCTTGTAAGAGCTGTGCAAGCCATATGCAGATGAGTTGTCAGTAAGGTGAGAGTAGGTATTAAGTTTAGTGAGGAATTCAAAGTGCAGGCTGGTGTTTATCAGGACTCAGTCCTCAACTCACTCCTGTTTATTATAGTTCTTCATAACAGATGAGTTTAAGATGCACAAGGATAGTTAGTAGTAAGAGCATCATCAGTAAAATAAACGTTTTCCAATCCCAGGAAGGCTCCATATTGACACCCATGACATACTTATCCTTCCTTACTTCTCCATCATACCCCCTCCCACCTACATAGGGTAAAGAGGACTCTTTCGTCAAAACACAACAATCTCTCTAGTGCTTGTGTTATGAGAAATGCATCCTGTAAGATGGGTTGTAATAAGAAGTGCATCCAGCTGTAGAAAGCATGCCAAAAGGGGTGAGAGGACTCTTTTGTTGTGTCAAAGGCATGACAACCTCTCTAGTCTTGGTGGGGACAGGATAAAATGTACCTAGTAAAGTGGTTAATTCTAGGAATGGTGACTAGCTATAGGAAATTTGCCAAATAAAAGGATGAGAGGACTATTCAGTTGTGTCAAAGACATAACTTCCTTCATGCTGGTGCCACAAAAAAATGGACGTTAAATGAAGATGCTGAACAAAGACAGAAACAAATATATAACTTACAGGTTTATGAATCAGCTTACTTTCAGACTTGTATTTAATAAGCCAAAATTATTTTGGTTGCTTTGTTGCTAATCTAAGATTTTTTAATTTTCAGTAGTTGTAACATTACCAAGTGGTCCTGCTCTTAGCCGTCCCATTAGTATGAATAATACGGAAAATGGAGGAACTGTTCACATAGTTACTACAGATCCTCAAGGTAACTTTGTAACTGGAGGTAAGTGTGTTGTTTCAATTTTACATGTAATAGAAGCATTGTTAATTTTATAAAATAAACCTTATGGAGAGCATACACATTTTAAATATAGGAAAATTTCTTCCAGAGTCTTTATGTGATTGTATGCAGTTATCTTTATCAGTGAGGCCAATTTCCTCTTGGTATTCTTTCTGCAAAATATAAGTAGCTAAGGATAAAGTAAGCCTCCAAGACTACAATTAGAACTACTTACTGTAAACATTTTCTTAACCCATCCATTTCCATATTTCTAACAGAAGCCACTGCTCCTATTATTTTCAAATTATATTGAATTTGGAGAGATTTAGTAGCATAGCTAACTTTCTCATTATTAAGCATAATTTAAACATTGTTACATAAAATTATGAAATATGAGTTTTAGATTAATATAAACACTTTAAAATAAGCTTAGTATTGTAGAACCAGGGGATTTTGTATCAAAAGAGTTAAACAAATTCATGAAATGCATATATATTTCATTAGATCTAGTTAAATTTCTCATTGGTGTTGATGGGAGTTGAAATGAAAGTATAGTAATTAGGATAAGGAATCTGTTGAAGTTCAAGGCTGTTACATTTGTTGACTACTAAGAGCATACAAAAATAAATTGTATGAAGCATGTGTAAAGAGTATAATGCTATATGTTAGGGATGTAGATGCTAGAAAAATATGAGGTAAGATTGATTCATTGGATGCATATTAACCTACTTGTATGAAGCACAAAGTAATACATAAATCAAATGTATTCTATTTATAGAATTGATGAAAACCTTAGTAAAAATACAAGATGCTGGTAATATATTATAAAAACACTAAAATTAACAAGAAAAATCCTTAATTTAAGTACAAGTATAAGCCTGCATACAAACTATTAACCACTAATGTGATTTACTAACCTGAACATTGTAGACTTCACAACTTCAATTGTTTTTTCATAACCATATGATTCCAGATACGGTCCCACTGTGAGTGGACTTAGGTAGATGGAAACTGTACACAAGCCCATGTATATATCCTATTAATATAGGAATTCTTTCTGTTTGAAGTATCAGATCTTCTAGTTATGCATGACAGTGATAAATAACAGAAGTACATTTCATTTCATCTGTCTATATAGATCAACCCATGGCAAAATGGGAAAGTTGATGTAAAATGACTTCCTCTCTACCCTGTATTGTTTAGAGCAACTGATCTCCTATAATTGTCTTCTCAATGACTTATGGAATCCACGTCCCCCGAGCAGTCTTATTTATCCAAAGTGACAGCCATTCTCCATGGCTTACAGAGCCCTCTTCTGCTCCCAAGATATCTCTGGATGTATGTATATATATCCTTTAGCATTTAAACTGGCCATATCCAGCCAGAATTCTCCCACCTCTTTCTGTTCAAACTGGTCGTAACTGGCCACTCATACTTACGTTATGTTATTGTTCTCAAAATAAATAACATAAAAATCTCGTTGATTCGATATTATGTTAGATAATTATGTAAAATAAAGACTTTACCACAAAAATGCAATAGTATATATAGGGTAATGTAAATGCTAAATGGTTAATCATACAAATTGTGGTCAGTTAATACACTTCTTATACAAATTACAGCCACTTAATACATTAATTATGCAAATTCTAGCTAGTTAATTTATTCTACCCTACACAGTGGTGATATGAATATATTTGGTTCCGTAGACAACTGCTGTTATAAGGGCATGTTCAATGAGCAGGTGAGGAGAAATGCCTTCAGCAAAAAATGAGGAGAGGCATGGTGAGTGAGTAGCAACAGGTTATTAAATTAGTGTTTATTAAGAGGCTAGAGATGATATTTTAGGGTGCTTATAATAATGGTTTCTGATTTAAGCACAAGGCCAACAATTTTGGGGAAGGGAAAGTCGATTAAATCAACCACAGTGCGTGACTGGTACTTTATTTTATGGACCCCGTAAGAATGAAAGACAAAGCTAACCTCGGCAGGATTTGAACACAGAATGTAAAGGGCCATAAACTCTATGCATGTTGTCTGATGCTCTATCGATACTGCCAATTCACCGCCCTATGAACAAATACTTCTACGCATTTACCTGATGCTCTAATGAAAATAGACTAAAGGATAGATTGAATGAATTATAGTTTAAGAGTTTAGAGATGACATCTCAGATCAAATTATTTGAGAGATAAACAAGTTCAATTCATGAATGTATACAAACGTAATTGATTTTTATCTGCTTTTTCAGATGCTGTTGTAATGACGCCGCTGACAAATGCTTTAAAAACGCCAGTAACCAATGTATTATCAATGGATGTGTCAGAACAAAAATATTGGTGGCAACTAGAGGAGGTAAACTAAATTCAGTCTTCATTCTTAATGTGTAATTTAAGATAGCTTCTGGCAAGCTAAATCTTGGATACAGATTTGAAAACACTTTCAGCCATTTCACTTCACCTACTCTTTGTATCTATAATCATCATTATTTTATGTCCACTTTTCACACTTGCATGGGTTGGACGGGTTGTCATAGTATGAGACCAGATGGGTTGAAGACACCTCATCTTGCTCATGTTTCATAATCAATATGGTTTCTATTGCTGGATGCTCTTTTTAATGCCAACCCCTTTACAGAATGTATTGGGTGCTTTTTTTTTCCACCACCAGCACCACTTTACAGAGTGTACTGGGTGTTTTATTGTGGCACTAGCACTAGTGAGCTTGTAACAAGTTCATTCAAACTGAAGGGTCCTCTCATGCCTTGTATTGCCTCCATTCAATCACCAAGTTTACTGTTAGTCTTGCATTACTTATACTGGTGGGCAGGTCTTTTATATTATGGCAATTTCCTCAGTTATTGTCTCCTCTCCTTCATGAGGTTCAGTTTCCAATACTCTGAGGAGAAATGATTCTGTAAAATTAACTTGTATTTGGTACATCACATACTGAAGAGGTGGTCTTTAGTGATAAGATGACAAGTTAAGTTGTGGAAGGTTTTTATTTCATCATCTCATCATCATAATTTATTGTCTGTTTCCCTGCTGTATAATAAGAAAATGGGAATGAATGATGCAGCATAAGTAAGCTAAAAGAAAACCTCTGTATTAGAGGAATCTGATGTAGTGTGCAAGAGAAAAGACTATTGATTTGAACATGTGATGCATATGAAAGATGACAACTGCAGAGAAATCTCAGTAGATAGGGCTCCTGGAAGAGGTAGACCTAGGAAAATATGGGATAAGTCACAAATATTGACCTTACGAAGCTGAACCTCATGAGAAAGATGACAAAGAACCATGTGGATTGATGACATGCAGTACTGGAGAAGGCAAATTCCCTGGTATAAATCAATATGCCTAGTATGCCCCTAGTAATACTCTCTCATTTCTCCTATAGTATGTGCTAAACCCTTATACCCCTACTCCCCATCTTATGCATCACCTTGTTAAACTGCCTCTCCTCTCCCATATTACCTTGTTAAACCCTATCCTACTTATCATCCTTCTTATACCTGCTCTGCTGTCATCTAAACATGCTTACCTTAGGGTTAGGTATCACCTCCCATAGGATAAAGAGGGCTCTTCAGTTGAGTCAGTGATCAATCAATGATCACCAACCTCTCCAGTGATGATGACACAATAAAATACCTCCAGTACACTCTGTAAAGTTGTTGGTGTTAAGAATGACATCCAGCTATAGAAAACTTGCCAATTATACAGCTCAAAGGACTCTTCAGTTTTATCAATGACATGACAACCTCCCTGAAGCTAGTGCTACAATAATACACCCACTATTCTCTCTCTCTAAAGTGTACAAATATATGTAAACAAGATGAAGCCTTTGTCTTTTCTCTGAGGACTGTGCCTCCAATTGAATGCTGAATGGGTCTGCAACAACCTAGTTAATTTTTGATGATGATGAAAGCTAGCTGGCAGAATCTCTACATCATTGTTTGGCCTGCTAGAAATAGCAATCATATCTCCCTTAATTCAAACACTACCATCTTTAAAAAGAAAGGACACATTGGATAATGTAATACTAGATAAATCATTTTACATTTTTTCATGCTGTCATGGATTGGACAAATCTCACAGCATCTCGCTACTCATTGTAGTCCATCATGTGGTGTGTACATCACTCTGTCTGAGAATAAAATGTGATTGAACACCTTGGTCTAAATAACATGAAATAATTTTGGCACCAAGGCCAATCAATTATATCGACCTTAGCAGGATTTGAACTCAGAATGTAAAGAGCTAAAACAAAGACTCCTAAGCATGTGTTTGATCCTCTACCAACTCTGCCAATCCACTACCATAATACCATGAAATAATAAAACAAATCACACACTAGAAGGAAGTAACTATTGTGTATGTTGTAGTACCTTCTTTTATAAATCTTTCTTCGTTGTGTTGTTCACTTTCTCTCCCATTAGATGGCAAATTCTTTAGTACAACAATCACAACAGCTGAAAAATATGATAGAGCAAGCAAAACATCAGAGTTTAATTGCGAAAGAAAATGCTCTCCAACAACTAAAGATGCAGATGGAGAAAGAAAAGCAGGATGTAAGCAGCTTCTGTTCTTATTATTAGTGTAGGTTATGGTTTGTTATTTGTTAATTTTTATATTTGGAATTGTTCTTTTTTTGTTGTATGTTCTTAAATAGTTTGGCTGAGTTCCTTGGTTGCTAGTCTATTGGCTGAAGGATTGAAACTTGCTTGTCTCCAACAAAAGCAAAAGAATCCCAGTGACTTAATCCATCTAATTGTAAATTAGTATCAGTATAAACAGTGAGAGCACTGTACATCTGAAGAGTGTCTTTATTTAGTTGCCAGGCTAAGCTCAAATTTTCCTACACTTTATTGAAAATAGATATAAATGCTACTATCTAGCACTTTATTTGGGAGTTATGGAAAGAATTGATTATTAAATAATTATGCAGGTATTTTATAACTAGTTACTCAACTACAGAACTATTGAATGGAAGTGGTAGCTGTTTATCAGCTAACGACTTTGAAGCAAACAGTTATGTTAAGAGCACATTGAGAGGAAATAGGTTTGTAGGATGAACTAGCGATTCTTCAGTCAGTAATCTAGCTCTCATTAACCACTAAGCCAACAAGCTTCTGTACATAAAATAACTTTTAATTGAAATATTACTATCCTGTAAGTCTCCGATACCAAAGAAGGCCAGCTTTTAATACACAAACATAGTTTTGTATTCCTACTTATTTGAAATACAGAGAAAAATGGTACCTCTAGAAATTTTGGTTTAGAATCAAGAGATTTAAATATAAGCAAGGCTTGTGTGTTTTATCATCATCATTCCATACTAATATGGATTGGACAGGCCCTCACAGTCAAATTAGACTGGTCAGAGAACCGTATCTTGCTCACATATTCCATATACTAGGATGGTTTTTTAAACTGGATGCCCTTCCTAACATCAAGCCCAGCCTTTTTAGGAGGGCAGAAACTCCAAATAAAGACTGATTCCGGCTGTAATAACCTGTCCAACTCATACCAGCATGTGAAGCTTAGGTAAAATTATGATGATATATATATGTGTGTATGTATATAATTATATAGATAAGTTATTCAAATTCTTCAAATATACAGTGGAACCTCGGTTCACGAACAATTTTTCCGAACATGAAATGTTTTGGCTCATGAACAGTGTCTCAAGTAATGAAAATGGAAACTGGCAACAAGCTTGGAGTATCAGCAGGAAAGCATCACTTGCTGTGTAGTTAGTTACTATGGTGATATCTATCTGTCTTTCACACAGTCTCTCTCTCTGAACATTTTGTATGGGGGAAAATAGTTTTAGTTTACAAACATTTTGGGTGACAAATTAAGTTTGTGAACCTAGGTTCCACTGTATATGATAATGGTTATATAGATATCATTCAGTTGATGATTCTCTTCATTTATACTTGGAGTTTCATGCACTTAAGGTACATGTACGATTAGTCAGCCAACATATGATGAATGATTGAAGTTGTTTCTGCAATGCTACCTTTTTGGTCAAGGTGGGTCACATGATAGAATATATAGCAGGTCAGAAACAATACTGGCTGGATGTCTGATGTAAGAGAAGTTTCCAAGTACAGACCTACAAAACCATGTATTTTCAGGCGATAATAATTGGATATCTCCAATTAAATGATATTGCTGGCTATTTTAATATCTGGACCTTTTTTGAGTTCAATAAAGCTTGCAGTCTCATGATCCATTTAAGTAAAAAGTAGCTTTATTGACATTGCCCCATGTTATTGGCGGGTGCTCCACTCCAGATAAATTAGGACAAGTATGTGGAGTATTCTCTGTGTCTTAACCTGAGTGAGTATAGATGCTGATAATGGCTTTTGAAAATGTTTACAGTATCTCCCATATAATTTCTTTCAATACCATTCTGTACTATTGTATTCATCTGAGACATAGACGTTGTACACACAGCATGTTAAAATGCTGGCGCAGTTTCATCAAAAATACCCCTGGCATATACTCAAAATAAGCTAGAACACATTTGTTCCAGACACTGAGATTCTTGCTAGGGCAAAAGTGGGAATCAGTTAAGATGGACAGGTCATATGATTCATATGGGTGACAGATGCAGCCCTAAGAAAATGTTTTATGGTGAACTCAAACTGGGCAAAAGGTTAAATAGTAAGCCAAGGAGGAGATACAGATACTCTCTAAAAGCGAACTTAAAAGGCCTTAACATATCCTACAAAAATCTTGAATCATGTGCAGTAGAGTGGCCTGGAGAAATGCCATTTGAAATGGAGAGGGTAAAACATGCAGAACTGAAATGAAAAGTGCAGAAGAATGAGACCAACATTAATAATGAATTTTATCCAGCATTGCTTTTCAAATGCTGTGTGTACCCTAAAGTGTGCCTTTCGAATGCTGGCTTGAAGTCACATCATTGAGTGTGACTTCAAGCCAGCATTGACTAATCAAACTTTGTTTCAGAGAATCAGTTTCAGTGCCACGTTTATCAAAAAATTTGTAAATCAGGTGGTGGATTGAAGCGACATCTGAACATACACAATAAACAAACCCCAAATGGAAACAAGAACAAAATGAGACATTGTATTATTTGTTTAACAGACTTTTAGGACTCAAAAGACATTTGAGATCTCATGCCAGGAATAGTTGTACGTTTCCTTTCATGCCACATATCTGATGGTTGGCAAATATATGATGAATAGTTATGACGTGTGTATGTATTCATCAATGTATTTTTTATCATACACAGAGCCTTGTTAGCAAAACTTTATAACAAATACTTTCCTCGGGACCACTGCATGGTGGGGAAGTTGGCTCAGTTCCTGTTTGTTAGGGATTATTGTTTAGAAACATGCAAGCTAAATATGTTTTTATTTTGTTTCAGGCATTACAAGCTGAAAGACTTGAAAACCAAATGAACTTTAAGCGTGCTGTTTTGGAATATCAAACTCAAAAAGACATTGCTGCTCAAAGTGCACTTGCTCAAGCACGAGCTGAAATGCAAGATAAAATTGACAGCGTAGCTTTAGTTTCTGGGGATAAAGTTACATATGCTGTGGCTTGGACACATCAAAATTCACAGGGTAACATGGACAGTATCATTGATGATGTAGAAGAGTTAGAAAAAGAGAAAGATTGAAATAAATTATATTGTATCATTTATCTAACAAACCCAGTTACTCATGATCATAAAATATTTCTTTTTATAATCATTTTATTAATCAAATCTGTTGATATCTGTTCTGGATATTTGATATATGTGCAAGTATATACAATCATGTATATGTGAATATGCAGTTTCAGGTATAATATACTATTGCCAATATCCAACTATTAATATCTAAGTTAACACTCTTCTCATTAACTTTCATATTTATTCCATCTCTAGAAATAAGTGATTATAATAACTGGGAGGAAATCATTTTTATTTTACATTTTATTATTACATTTCATAGGTTTTGTGAAAGGTTTTTGGTGATAGGGATGGTATCCAGCCGTAGAAAAACTGCCAAACAAAAGGTTGGAAGGGCTTCAGCTGTGTCAAAGGCATGAAAACCCCCCTAATGTTGGTGCCATGATAAAATGTATTTGGATGTTAAATGAGGATGAGGCTTTGTGTTTTGAAAAGCAAATTTATTGCTCAAATTTACACTACTCTGTCCATCAGAAAACAGTCACACTCATCTTCCAAAGTTAAATCATTAATTAGGATTAGGAATTTCATCTAATTGTAGAAAAAATGAAAACCACTTTTCCATCTCTTGCAAATATACATATTTGCAGTCATCCCACTTGTTTGTTAAAGGTTAAGCAATATATGAAAGAGAGTTGTCTTTACACTTAAAAGTTCATGTACACCATGAATGATGTGGTTTCTATGTTGGGAAACCTACTGCAGATCTCACCTACAAATCTTGTGACCTGTCTTCAGAACAATATTGATGTGTTGACTAAGTAATAGTCTCTCTCTCTCATAATCATTACTTTATGTTCACTTTCCTGCCAAGGTTGACTTTGCCTTTCATCCTTACGGGGTCGATAAAATAAAGTACCAGTAATGAACTGGGTAATTGCTGGCCTTGTGCCTAAAGTAGAAACAATTACTTTATGTCCACTTTACTATGCTGACCTGAGTTACAGATTAATTCAGTACTTAATCAGAGCTACTGTCTCTGAAGGACCATGTCTTTCTCAATATATTTCTTTTTTGGCATTATTTCCACAGTTGGATACTCTTTTTAGTACCACCTGCTTTGCAGAGTATACCAAGTGTATTTTATCATGGTATTAGCACTAGAGGCTAAAGAGTCCTCTCTACTTCATGTTCTCATCATTCAAATGCCATCCAATTTGTGTGCACTAATTGCATTGTATAGTGGCACCAACACCAAAGGGTTATCTTTTTCCAAGGCAAACATGATTGAGAGTGAAACTAGAAAAGGAGTAATGGTGGGGGGAAGATGAATGATGACTGGTGGGTTGACAGAATGATGGGATGGTATGGAGGAGAGAACGAGTGAAGGCTACATGTTGATTTGTTGGCAGGATATTGAATAGGCAGCTGCTAGAGGAACATAAAGGGATGAGTGACAAGTGTTGAAAAGCAAAGTTGGCTTCAGTGGGATTTGAACTCGGAAAGTAAAGAGCTGAAACAAATTCTATTAAACATTTGTCTGATGCTCTAACAACTCTGTAACAAACCACTGCCCTATAGTAATAATGAGTGATGGTAAAGGGATTGAGGATAGACAGGCCAAATGCTACACCTCACTACATGGTAGTTGTATAGAGGATAGGATAGAGGGAAGGGAAATTAACATAAGCATATTGGGCCCCTTCCATGTTCTGATGAGCAGGTCATCTTCAGTATCATGTTGCCAATCATTACGGTCCTTTGTCATATCTGTCATGTGGTTGATCTTTACTATTCTGTCTCATATCTTACTGGGTCTACTTCTATGCTCTTAGTGCATATTATCCTTGTGCATCTGCTGCATAAAATGTCTACATTCTCAGCTAGCCTGCTTCTGATTCCTCTAAATTTCTTGTACCTTATGACCCTTTCTACCCCCTCCTTTTTTTAATATTGAGCAATGTCTTCTTTCCTACTTATTGAAACATTACTGTTTGCTGAGTTTACTTTCAAGCAATCAGTTCCATGTTTTGCTTCCATGTCTGAAATTTCATCTAACTTTTCTCAAGATTCTGCAATAAAGACTTGATTATCAGCATATAGTAGTTCCCACAGACAGCTAATTTTAAATTCCACTAAGGAGATCCCTTGTATGCTAAATTCATCGCTGTACTCATTGCCAAATTTCACCTTGCTGGCTGCACCTCTGTACATACTTTGTACGTCTTTCACAAGTGATTCATCAACTCATAATTTTCTTAGCAACTACCACATTACAGAATGGGACCCTGTGAAAGGCTTTCTCCAATTTGCTGAACGAGGCTGACATTTAACTAAATACTTTTACAAATGTCTCACAAGGAAAAGGCATCAGGTGTACTGCCTTCCAACTCAGCTGAGCTGCATAGATCCCTAATTAGTTGGGTTATAACTCTTTCAGGAAATTCATAACCACTATCAACTTGATGTTTTTGTAGTTAAATCTCTCTAGAGCATTTCTTTGCCCATTTAGCAATTAACTGCATTAGTATGAGGCCATCCTCTATTATGTGATTGACTAGTGAATAACTTTACAATACCAGATATTTTTAGCATCTTGGCAACTATACCTGACAATCCAGCTACCTTCATATCTTTAATCACTTTATTTACCTTACTGATAACTCTGATAGCTGGTCCCTCACTTGGGTCTACTTGGGTCTACTTTCCCATTTATTTTCCTCATTCAACAATCTTTTGTAATATATATATATATAACAATGTATTGTTGAATGAGGAAAATAAATTGTATATATATATATATATATATATATATATATATATATATATAATGTGTATGTATGTCTTTTTCATTAAAATATTTTTTTTTTTATTTTTAAAATGTTTAATATTTTCAGTTAATTTGTTATTGGGGGTGATATATTGTTAATTACCCCCAATTGTTCAAATATTTTAAGTATCAACCTGTTTGAAAACATTTTATGAAAACATCATAACAGTATATTGAGAAAATTAAACATTTCTGTCTCAATCTCATGGGATTTACTTATATTGCAATCTGTAAAAATTTGGAAAATTGCATGTTTTAATGTTTAATCATATTTTTTGTTTGTTTAATATGATTCATTTAACTTTGGCTTTTATTTTTATAGCCATTTCTTCATCCTGGCATATGTGAAAAGGTTTATTTTATAAATTTTCTATATTCTAGTATTAATACCTGACTGCATCGTGGCTATGAGGTTCTGGTGTTCACACTACTGACTATACGGTTGTGAGTTGAAACCTTGTTAGAACTATTTATTGTGCCTCTAAGCACATTTGTCGATCTGACAACAAATATAACTCTTCAAAGTTGCATGATTTAGTGATAGGAAGGTCAACTTGCTCCAAATTATGTAAATAATATATATTTATAACACCATTCTGTCTGTACTAAAATTAAAATGAGGCAGGGGAAATTCTATCACTTTTCTCATGCAATGTGAGACTATGTAGACAAACTGTTTGGAAGCCTGTCAGATGGTTTGTACCGCTAATTCAAAGGGCCAGTCTTATCACACACTCTGCCATTCTGAATCTCCTTGAGAATTATGTTAAAGGTATGTGTGTCCATGGAGCCTTAGCTATTTACATGTTAATTTCATGTGCAGGCTGTTCCATGGATCGAACAACTGGAACACTCATCATCGAAACTGGATGTCCATTCATTGATTCAGTTTTAATAATATAATAGTGAAAAGGGCAGGTTGTATTATTTTACTTGAATGGTGCTGAGCTGGAAATTGAGACCTTTTTTTTTTTTGTTGTTGTCTGCTGGATTCCTGTTTTAAAAAGAAGATAACTTTATGTCAAACTATATTTAAAGATATATTGTGTGATAGGAGTTGAATGAAATGTTCTTCAATGTTATATTTGTTGCATTAATTTATCTTTTGTGAAGTTAGTTTGCCATTTAAAATGTATTCTTAAATTTGTATTCCAAGAAAAGACACTTTTTCACAAAATCTATGCAATATTAAATTAAATCCTAAAATATTTATTCTATCTTTTTCATCATCATTTAACGTCCACTTTCCCTGCTAGCAAGGGTTGGACAGCTCTTCACAGACCGAAGCTATATTGAAGTGGGGCCACTGATCTCCCAGACAGATTGAGGGTTTTCATCTTGCTTACAAATGGTTCTACATTCTACCAAGTGCATTTTATCGTGGCACCAGCACTAGAGAGGTTGTCATGTCTTTAACATAACTGGAAGGTCCTCCCAAGCTTTCTATGGCTGGATGCCCTTCCTAACACCAACCACTTTGTGTACTGGGTGCTTTTATCATGTAGGTCATTGACACTAGGGTGATTGTCATGCCCTTGACATAACTGAAGTCTCCTCTCAACTCTTTTAGGCATGGTTTCTACAGCAGAGTGCCCTTCCTGTTGCCAAACACCTCACTGGGTGTACCAGGGGCATCTTGGCACCAGGATACACAGAGGGTAGCTACAAGGGTGCAATAATGAGGTATCTAAGGGCTTTAAAGGAGGGGGTACTTTAAGAGTGGTTCTGGAGGAGGCATGAGTGGTGAGGATAGCTACTTGGGAGTACTGGTGGCAAGGAAGGGCTGACATAGATCATCAGATCATATTGTATTATATGCTTGTGACCTGATCTTCATTATAGCATAGTGCCAGCCCTCTCAATCCTTTGTCATCTCAGTTGTGAGACTTAGTTTCTTAGGGTTGATCTTTACTACCTCATCCCAAGTGTTCCTGGGTGTGCTTCTTCCACAGGTTCCATCTACTGGGATTTTTCTGCATTTCTTTATGCAGCTGCTATCATCCATATGCATCACATGTCCATACCAGTGCAGTCTTCTCTCTTGCACACTACATCCAATTCCTCTTATGTTCACTCTGCTACATCATTCATGCACACTAACATTCACATGCATCAGAGCATACTAGCTTCATTTCTTTCCAGTTTTCATAGGTCTTATGCCGTCAAAGCCCATGTAGCATTGCAGCTCAGAGAAAAGCCCCTTAATGTCAGCAGAGGTATCAGCTCTCTAAACTTCTTCCTGCCTTGTTCTGAACTTGGCTATCAGACTGTCAGTGCATCCTGCACCAACTACTAATTAGAATGCCTGAGTAACAAAAGCTATTGACAACTTCTAGGGAGATCCCCTGGCAAATGAAGGAATCTACTTCATGTGTGTTCTTAAAGTTTATCTTTTCTGTTAATCTGCTTTTGATCCCGCTACATCTCTTGTGCATCCATAGAATACATTGTGTGCACCCAAAAGTTTTGCACCCCTCTTTCTGACATATTGGACAAGGCCTCTTCCCTGATAGTATTACTCTCCTGTTCTCTTTCTTATTAACACTTTTGACTTTGCTAAGTTTACGTTTAGGCCTTTCAACTTTACGTTCTGTCATGCTTGAAATGTTGTCCCTCACTCTCCTATGGACTTAGCTATGAGGACTAGGTCATCAGCATGTAAGAGCTTCATGGAATGCAAGTTTTAAATTCCTTTGATGGCCTGGAGGACAATGATAAACAGGACTTCAAATTCATCACTGTACTCATTTCCAATTTTCACTCTGTTTGGTTGCTCCTTTATACATGGTCTGCATGGCACTCACAAGCCATTCATCTACATAAGTTTCCACCAGATTACAGAGTGTGGGAACCTGTCAAAGGACTTCTCCATATCTACAAAATCCAGATACAGTGACTTACTCTCAGCTAAGTACCTCTCTCACCAGAAAGAGAGTATCAGTAGTACCCCTGCATCTCATCTTGATTAAACTGCATGCTTAGCAGTTGCAGAGTACTGTTCACGGGTCTGGACAGAGAGCTGCCGTGCCAAGCAAGTTGACACCATTCTCAACTTGGCAATAGTATCTGGCACACTGAAATCTTCACCTACTCAGAAGCTGCCTACCTTTTGACATCTAGCACCTTCTCACATGCGCTATCAGGAGATGATCCGGGAAGCAGCAATTCTTACCAATCCAAGCCTGACTTTCCCATCCATGAAGACCTAAAAAACATTCCCAACATGTGCTTGAAATCATTGCAAACGATTCAAGGAATCAATGAAGACCTTTCAGGACAATAACTTTGATTTGAAGGAAGAGTCGCTAAGATCATGGAATGAGTTCAAATTTATCAATCAAGACTTCATCCAGGACCTCACATCTAAACCAGCTAGCTTTGACCTTCCTAGAAAACAATGGATGTCCCTTAATTGGATCTGCACAACACATGCCAGAACAGTCCATCATCTCCATCGATGGAAAATGAAAGACAGCCCAGCATGTGACTGTGAGGACTCTGACCAGACAGTGCTGCATATTTGTTGGATTGCCCCATCAGACATTTTCATGGAGGTAATCCATAATACTACAAATGATGCCTTAGTCTGGCTCACCAATCTGAATTTGTCTCTAACCATTGTGCATGTGTCATATGTCAAGAAGTTGCTTGATCCTTCTTTTTTCCCCCTCATTTCTGTTCCCTTTAATAGTGTGTTTTGTTTTTATTCGATACTGCTCAATTATTTTTATATAAGGTCAATGGCTTTTCATGGAATGAATAAATTTATAATTAAAAAGAAAGAGATCAACATAAACCTTTCATTGTCAGACGCATATGAGCTATCTAGCATTTAAACGTTTAATTCCACAAATCATGTTTATAAAAATCTGTTGCGATATAAACTTAAATAAATACAGAGAAGCTGAAAATGAGTACCAGCAGCAATAGCTTGGGAGTTAGCCCTGTTATGGACTGGCATCCTATCCTATTCATATCCTGTACTCTCAGTCGCTTCACGCCATGGAAACCGGGATAAGCACCGGCATGATTAGCCTCCGGGCACGAAACACGATAATATATATATATATACTACTCAGCACAAAAGCTTATATAGTAAACAAGGGGAAATACTCTGTAAAATATAAAAAAATTACCCCCCATCTAACTTTTAACCCGAGAAAGTAACTAAAGCAAATATCAAACGGTTTATCGCAAGATGGTGTTTGAAATTAATAAAATATCATATTTTTAAATGTGAAAAATGTAACTGAAATTTTAAATATAATGACTCAATACAAAAGAAAATGATTAATGCTGTTTCAAATAAAGCATTGGGTCACATTTTACACTTTTGCCTTATATTTCATCCATAGGCCTTTAACTTCAAATGGAATCATAGAACTACTGTCGTGATATACAGCGTGTCTTCAGAGTTTTAAAACCTGCTGGATTCCATTGCTCTCCAGGTCTGACTGAGCACTGTCGATTTCTTCCAGAGAGAGAACAATCGATTTCTATACTGTATATTTTAAAAAATGAGAATTTTAATGCTTAGTGTGACTCCATTTAACACAGAGACCTCCACTTATTTATATTTTCACTGTTGATACAAACATTTTCCTCAGTCCAACATCACTGAGCTATAAAAGTGATTCAAATTATGTGTTTATACTTCAATTAAAATATTTCCTCATAATTTTATCTAAGAGCCTGTGTTATGTTCCAAATATCAGACTAATAATGAAGAATTCAATTGTTTAACTAATTCCTCCAAATTCTTGGTTATTTTTATGTAGAAACAAAAAGGCTAATCACGGATGTTCTTACATAGTGTTCTATCTCGTCACTAGTCGTGCTTGAAATAGAAGTAAAATCTCCTCCTTCAAGTCACATTCTCCATTAAAATTATAATTTTTAAAATACGCATTAGATAATATAGCCCGCATTACACTGTACCTAAAAATCGACAGGGTGGTCAAAACTTGAACGCTTTTGATCGTATGTCTGCTCAATGAGAGCAGACTTGGAGATAACTTCCACCCCACCAACAAAACTTTGATTAGTCATGTGGCCTGAAGGGGTGCAATGGAACGAATACCAGTAGTATTATGAGGAGAATTAACCGAGTGCCTTCTCCCCTTCTATAAACGTGTGCAATTGTTCCCATCAATATGTATCTCTTATATTTGTTGAGATGTCTAACATATCTACAAAATGGTACATACAATTAATTATTGCTAAAAACCTCACAAATATAATGCACAAAAATATGATCAAAGCGAGACACCCCCTCCCCCCCAAAACACAAAAAAAAAACAACCATCAATTCACCACCAAGCGCGACAATCGTTCGCACACTACAAGGGTCGATGGAAAGTTTGGAAGGCGAGAGTTTCATATCTGTAATTTATAGCTATATAAGGAGTACAAGGTGAAATATTTGGTGGAAAGGAGTATAGTTGACTCGATATCACGGTCGTTTGCTTTATCGATTCTGGATAGGGTGAAAGGTCAAATGAATTCGAATGAAATTTGAACTCAAGCAACGTACCTAAACATTGTAAGGCATTTAATCGAATGGTATATTGAGCCCCACCCAAATAAATATATATATATGAAGCTGGCAAGAGCGAAAGAATATTTCTTTAGTCTACCCCTTTCGCCTGCTTTTTGTTGTGTGGTCCTAGATGTGTGTATTACCTGCTTATGTATTTTATTTTATTTCCCTTTTCTTTCTCTTTTTATTTGTAATATTCTGATGACGGTGATGTTGACAAATAAAGTTTAACTTTAAACAAGTTAAATATTTATTCAAGTTTTTATTTTTCTAAAGTGAGTATACATTATTATTATTTTTTTTTTTTTGTGGACTATGTTTTATATGGTTCCAATAAAATGTTAAAATTTTGGCTTGTTGATTCTGCAACACAACACCAATTCCAAAGTGAATCCAGTTCACTTTTGAATTAATCCATTGAGAAAGCATTAGAGTTAGTGTATTTACCTTATACACAATCTACAACAAATCTAGATGCTTACATTCAGTAATACATATTTTCAACACTAGTACACAATCCATAAAGCCGGTAGATTTGGCAAAGTCGTTAGTGTTGGGATATTTGTTTCTTGTTTCTATGTTCTGTGTTTAAATATCGCCGATGTTTACTTTGCCTTTCATCATTTCAGGGTCGATAAAGTATTAGCTCAGTAATGGCGCAGCCTTGACTCCCTACAGCTGTCACATCCTGGATGTTTCGCTGGAAGAAAGGAGGGAGGGACAAAGGTATGTGTGTGTCTACTCGTGCATGAATGGGTACGTAAAAGGTTTAGTGAAAGCACAGGTAAATACTATCAGGTCATACTAGATTACAGGTGAATGCTATGGTACATAACCCATGTTTTCATTGTTTTATGGGCAGAACAAGTAATATTCGGTTTCTTAATAATGTTTGTAGGTATATTTAATATATAATTGTTTCTACTTTTGGCACAAGGCCAGCAATTACCCAGTGCATTACTGGTACTTTATTTTATCATCCCCGTAAGGATGAAAGGCAAAGTTAACCTCGGCGGGATTTGAACACAGAATGGCAAGGGCCGTAACTCTATGCGTCAAAGCATGGCGTCCAACCTTCTACCGACACTGCCAATCCACCGCCTAATATATAATATAATTGTTTCTACTTTTGGCACAAGGCTAGCAATCACCCAGTACATTACTGGTACTTTATTTTATCGACCCTGTAATGATGAAAGGCAAAGTTGACCTCGGTGGGATTTGAACTCAGAAAATGGAAAGGGCCGTAACTCTATGCGTCAAAGCATGACGTCCGACCCTCTACCGATACTGCCAATCAATATATATATATATATACTCACGGGTCCCAAATAATATGGGGGGGGGGAGCATTTGCTTAAATTCTTATAAGCGGGGGTGGAATAAACGGGGGGGGGGGGGGGGGGGATCAGTAGTTGTATAGTGTACGTTCGTAAATATGAGATTTCTTGTACTGTTCTTTTGTTGTCATATACAATGTTTTTTTAAATATAAAATAAAATAATTAGATTCTCCAGCTGCTGTATCGATATGAATCACTTACAATAAAATTTCGCCGGAGATGGATTAGCAAAATTTAATAAGCGTGGGGTTTGGAATAAAAGCGGGCGAGGTTGGAAAAAATGTGGAAAATTAATAAGCGGTGGCGGGGGAAGAGGGGCACGATTATTCAAAACCTGAGAGTATATATATATATATATAGAGAGAGAGATTTCTTTTATAACTGAAAGCATTATAAAACATTAGAATAATTTCCCCCACCCATATTTGTTTTACATGTTTTCTATGAATTGTAAATAAAGAATTTAGAACATTTTAACAGATCGTAGTATGTATGTGTGTGTACAGATAGATACAAACACTGTAAAGTTAAATAATTCTAAAATAAAATAAAAATTGAGTTTGGAGAAAGAAGGAATACCTGCAAAATGATATAATAAAGGAATGAAGATTTTAGAAGAATTATTTTCATTCATAGAAGTAGAGAACAATAATCGAGACTTTTAAAGAAGTTATTCAAATAAAGTATATCCCCGGCATGAGACCACAACTAACTTTGAACAAAACACATTTACTTGTTTGATTCGACACTGCAGGATGTTTGTTTCACTACCAGAACATGCAATGCCGGTGAATTTTGCTTGAACTCCTACCGTACTGTAGGCTCTCAGCTTTTTTCCACCTTTGAAGCCTAACATTCGACAGAAAACATTTGATTCCGATTTATTCCATCTGCCAATACCAGAGTAAAAATGATCGCAGATACCTCCCCAATTACCATCAGTGAAGATTTCTGCAACCCCAATGTTCTCGCTATAAGTATAGCTAAATCTAGCAATAGTCGAAATACATCGGGGCATAGGATTCCATGTTGCATTAATACATTTAGGCTGAGTTTCGATTAGTTTTCTGTAATCATTTTTACAAGAATATTGAAGAAAAACTTCGTTTAAAGATCGATTTTCACTTTTGTTGTATTCGAAGTGAAATTCAGCTTTTTTCATTGCAAAAAATTTGGGTATTTTACAAGACTTCACGCATTCTGGTATAGGACGCGACCACGTACCTTTACGTGAACAAACTCGATGATCTGTATTAGATATCTGAAACCCTTTTTTACAAGCGAATTGTACGAAGTATTTACCGATTTGTTTAACAACTACCGCGTGCTTTGGTATATTTGGATTCAGACATGCAGAGGTCTTGATGCAATATATACCAGGAAGCCAAATTCCATTAACACATGTGATAGCTCCTTCGTGGGCATTTTTGTAACGTCTTTTGCAAGAGAAAATAATTTGCTGTCCAAAACGTATCTCTGCCGAATCACTTAATTCTTTAAAGTTTGGTAATAACCACAAAGGTTTTGAAAGTCCTTTTATATTTGGAACCAAACAAACTGGTTTACAAGCAGGAA
Organism: Eledone cirrhosa; assembly: GCA_964016885.1. Taxonomy (NCBI): domain Eukaryota; kingdom Metazoa; phylum Mollusca; class Cephalopoda; order Octopoda; family Eledonidae; genus Eledone; species Eledone cirrhosa. Next base: position 46,537,851 of record OZ024745.1, read on the forward strand.
TCTTCCTATTCCATTTTCCATCAGCTTGGCACGTAATATCCGATTTACCTACTTGAGTATATCCTTTCATACATTGATAGACCAATGTTGTATTGAAGACATTTCCATGGTCATCTCCATTAATAAATCCATGTTGAGGCAGCAGAGGTTTGGGACATTTCACCAAATGACACGAAGGGAATGTCCCTATCCAGTTTCCGTGTTCACCACATAGGAGTGTCTCATTCCCAAATAGTTCGTAACCATATTTACAAGAAAACGTAATCGTAGAATTAACTGTATGTCCACTATTCGATACATTCTGACCATAGGAGGGAACTGGAAGCTCTGTTGGACATTTGACGATTTCACAGATGGCGTTATGGTACCAAGTACCATTACGGCATTGAAGGCCACCACTAGATTCTCCGACACTAACATAATAACGATGACATACAACTCTTGAACTAATTTCATCCGGAGTATTACCAAGTGCAAAAATAAATTTTCCCTTTGGTATTTCTGGAAACTTTCCACAGTTGATCAAATCCATAAAAGTCTCAATGAAGTGCTGATTTTGTCTGCTAACCACGTGACACTGGATTGGTTGTGTTTTATCTTTCGGAGAGCTATAATTAATTCTCACTGTTTCATTAAATGACTCCAAGTCAACTTGTAAAGAGTCTGTTTGGAAAACTGAGTAGGGTTGTTCCGTGTATGGATTTCCACTGCCTTCTTCAATATTTCTGGTTTGATCTGTAGTTTTATCTAATACTCTTACCATTTTATTCCGTTCAGATTTGGTACTACTGAGACCATTTTGTTTTGGATACTTCTCCTCTCGCTGCTTCTCATAATTCACAATTTCTTCATTAACCTTGTTTCCACTAAAGGTTCGCTCACTGAAATTTTCATCGTCTTCAAATATATGTCTTCGAAAACTATTTGTTGTGATTCCAGCCAAACTATAGTCTACAGAAATGACCATTAACAAAACCAGTACTTCACCCGCCATATTTCACTATGTTATATAAACACTTAGATTCACAGTTCCCGCCTTTTCACGATCTGTCTATCTGACTCTCATTCTCTCTCTCTTAAACAACATTTACTAACTGCTATACTTATGTGCGTGTGTGTATGTTTGTGTAAATATACGTGTAAACACATACATACATACATACATACATACATACATACATACATACATACATACATACATACATACACGTGTGTGTGTCGGAAATGCCTTTGTGGGGTCAGCAGTGGAAAAACAGTACAGCTTCTGTTTCCTGAATGTGCTGTCTTATTCCTAATATTACAGCATTCTCTTCCACTTCATAAACATAAGTGTGTGTGTGTATGTATTATGTATGTATGCGTGTATGTATGTGCTAGAATGTATGTATGTATTATATCTCTTCCTCTAAATTCGTGTATATTTTTGACCGGCCACCTTCCTGGTGGCAAGGTTGTAAAAGAAAAGAAATTGTCATCCCTTGAATTGCAAGAATGTTTTGTAAATTTTGAAGGTACCAGCTATCGCAGCCATTTATAGTCTATGAATTAGGGAGCTGCACTCTTTGTCCACAAATCCAAGTTCAGTCATACTTTGGTCCAAGCGGGTTGGTATATAACCTGTAGCTCCAATAACGATGGGTATGAAGCTGAATGTGTATCTTGGATACTAGATCTGCAAACTCCTCAACAATGGTGTCCTCCTCCTAAGTATGTATGTTTGTATGTATGCATGTATGTATATATGTATATATGCATGTATGTATGTATGTTCTTTTGGTTTTATGATGTATGTATGTACACTGTGACTTTAAAAAAACTGACTCCGTTTTTATTTTTGTCTACATTATTCATTTTTTTACAAAAGCTGATGACACTCCGAATATATTTAGTTCAAATTATTAAAAACAACACATAAAAAATTTACTATTTTCTGATGTTCCAAGTGATCCTCATTTGAATCTATGCACTTTTTGATGCGTACGTTTAGCACAACCTCTTTACAAAGAGACCTGGGGATGGCTCTGATCTCCCCACTGATGTTTTCCTTTAGTTCAGTGATGGTCCTGAGTTTGTTAACATATATCCTATCATTCAGATAACCCCCAAAGAAAGAAGTTTGGTGGGCTTTTAAATCAGGGTTGATCACATGACTTCCAAAGTTATTTTCCAGCCATTCTCGCGACCCATTGGAGGTGTGAGGGCTTGCTCGGTCTTGTTGGAATCAGAACCTATCTATTAGAGATGGATACATGGTCTGTGGCTCCTTTTTGAAGTCTTCCCGAACCTCCACATAGCATTTCTTTGTGATTGTAGCAGTGACACCATATTCTTTGAAGAAGAATGAGCCAATCAACCCACCCTCAGAAATGGCAGCCCAGAAGGTAAATTTAGCCAAGAGGAGAGACTTCACAGCCACTTCAGTGAGTTTCTCTGTCCCCCAGTACACATTGTTTTTAGAATTGATCTTCCCCTCTACAAGTGGGCTTCATCAGCAGTTCACATTAGATTCAGAAAATTTTGGTTATTTTCCATCTTCTCTACCATTTTTTCAGCCACAGCCTTTCTTTTGGTCTTAGTTACATTAAGATTTTGTTTAGTCTGTATTCTGTAGGGGTACTTCTTAAGTTCCCCGTTAACAACCCTTCTGCAAGCTTCTATGGAGAAACCCAAGGATTGGCTTTTTTTGCGCAACGATCGTTTTGGGCTCTGTTCAACAGACTCTCGAGCCATGTCAATAACTCCCTGTGTACGTTTCCTGGGTTGTATTAAGGTTCTCCACAGTCCTATAGGTCTGAAACTTTTTTTTATTCAGTTTTGTATAGTAGCTTTGACGGGAGATTTATCCATTACAAAAAATGCATGGAATTGGTCCTGGACCTACTTTTACAAGTCACACTTATAGTAGTGTTTCACACTGAAAATCTAGTGCGGGAGTTCCAATTGGGGTCTTGTCTTCTCAGGCGTTGTATCTGCCATGTCCTGAAATCTAAGGTTGGTCGGTTAGAAAATGAATATACAGTGGCACAAAACGTGCGTGAGCCCAGTTTATTTTGACTTCCTCTGTATATATGTATATTTATTTATTTCAAGGGCTATATTTGTGTGTGTGTGTATAAAATACAACTCTTTAACGAAACCATCTAATGCAGTGTCTCAAGATTTACTGCTCTCTATGGCAGCTTTAGATAGTTCTAACCTTGAAGAGAGAGAAAGAGAGGAAAAAGAAAGCAGCGGGAGAGCAGAGTAAGGGGGGGGGGTGAGAAACAACGTGTGTGTGTGTGTATATGCCACTCGCTACCAAGTAGTTTTATGTAACAATAACTCTTTCTCTTTATTCCGTACAGTTCAGCTATTATTTCTATATTTAAACTTAAGTAAGCTAAGATAATGTCAAAACTGTTTACAAATTCTGCAATCTCCCCATAAAAACAAATAACAACAACAATAATAATAGTTTCTGATTTAGGCACAAGGCCAGCAATTTTAGGGGAAAGGGAATGTCAATAAATCGAACACAGGTTTACATTTTATTTATCGACCCCGGAAAGATGAAAGGCAACGTTAATATACATACATACATACATCCACCTTCTCCACAGAATGTGTGTGTGTATGTGTGCGTACGTACGTGGGTGCGTGTGTGTGTGTGTGTGTGTAAACATAGCTTTGTTACAATTTAGTGAAGAAACCGATTAATACTTATTTCGTCTGTAAAACAACAGGTTATGTACAAGTTCACTATAGAATGCAAGAGCTGGCATACAACTGGTCACACCGCTCAACTGAGAGAATTGTGTGTGATTGTAACCCTTTAAAACACTGTTTAACTGAGAGTAAACTTATGAATGACAGAGACCTTTCCTATTATTTTCAAATTGAGAGACAACTATATGTGATAGACCCTCTCAAATAACAATAATAGGAAATTCTAGAATCATCCTTCAAATAGAAGTCTGAAGAATTCTTATAAGTATTTTCTTCATATGGTCATATGGTATACATTTAACAGTGATGTAGGCATGGCTAAGTGATCAAGAAGTTGGTTTCGCAATCACAAGATCCAGGGTTCAATCCCAATGCATGGCATGTTGGGCATGTGTCATTACAATAGCCTTGGGTAAACACAAACCACAAGAATGACACTGGATTGACAGAAACTGTATGGAAGCCCGTTGGATTGAGTGTACTTGAAATTCAAAGGTATGGCCTGTGTCACGCTGATTCTGCCTGAAAATTACATTAAAGGTACACGCGTCTGGAGGATAAACATTTCTACGTTAATTCACAAGTCGGGCGCTCAGTTGATCAAGTAACTGAATTATCATCGTTGAAACCAACGGAGAGTCCATCCATCCAATTTATCTATCTCCTCACGAACTCATGTCATTCATATTTCTAAATAACCGCCTTTCTCTGAGCTGTATCAAATCGATGTTCTTTAACAGTGTAACATTTACAATTTCGAGCGTATGTTGAAACCAAATCTATGATTTTAATATTTTCTATAGAAACTGATCTCTGCCCTAGATGCTCCTAAACTAAGCTCCGAAATCAGAATGGATAAAGTATATTTTATTATAAGAAACTGAAAAATGAATAAATTTGAGTGTGTATGTCAACGTGGCTTCCTTTGCCACATACAAATGATTTTAGGGTTGTTATGCTCCCCACTCTATTAATTCTGTACTTAATGACCTTGCTGTTACATCGAGCAAAACATACTCTTAACATTTCCGCACACTGACGTCATACATTCAATCTAGATACCTCAGAATACAAACACTGTCTCCAAGAACAGTGACATGGAGACATGACAACTTAGTCTTCTCAAACAACGGCGTTGTTTTTACTGCTTAGTCAGAAAGGGAAGGGCAGTTCACATGACCTTTTGTAATGCCTTTTGAGATGGGTAGGCGGAATGGAGATACCCTCGTACTGGAGACCTGGCACAAATGCTTGCAAGAAAGTTTGATTCTGCTAAAGATCCCTAAGGGCCAGGTTGTGGTGTTAATCCAGGCAACGAATTACCATATAACCCGAGAAACATGTAACAAAAAAGAGGCACATGCCTCATTTGAGACACCACAATCAGTGACTCTTTTATTCCGCAGTAAATGTGAGGATTACTGCTTCCGTTGTCGAACGGAATAAAATCTGGAAATACCGGGAACTATCAAAAAATTACTTTTTCCAGCCTGTGGCATATGAGATGTTTATTGGAGTTTGGCTGCTGACAGCGAAGTTCTTGTCATTGTTGGTAGCTCGCCTTACTGGGGTGTCAGGTGATGTCCATGAGGATGCCTGGTTGTTTCAGTGCCTTAGTCTTGCTATCACCAATGCTCTGAACATGTTAGCTTGCCTAAAAAATTTCCGTTGACCTTTATGATGTGTGGTCGATTGCCACACAGTGAATGGATGGTCGTTTTTGTTTTCCCCATTTTTTTCTTCTTTCTTTCTCTTTGATCGTATATTCTGATGCGTTGTATTTGTAAGGCTTCTAGCAATAGTTGATTGTATTTATCATGTGTTTATATTTATGTGTATATTTTTGTTCTGAGTTATTTGTACAACCGTGAATAAAAATGATGTATATATATATATATATATATATATATATATATATATTTCAAAAGTATGTATTGAGTTAAAAATTCACAATATAATCAAAATAGCTCAAGGAACAAATTTTTCCGAACCTTATAATACAGTAAAGAGAGACGAACACAGATATATAACTATATGTGTTTAAATCACAAAGGACAGAAACCGCCAGGGTGAAGAAAATACTGACTAAAATAGTATGGTTCACAGAACTCAATCAAAAAGATAAATTGAGATATACGAACCTACCATGACAACTATCATGTATCCGGACAGCTTACGGGTAGAACTGTTTTGCAAAATTCTGTGAAGAGAATTACGGGTGTGATGCTTTGCAACGGATACTCACGACGAGTATTCTCCTCACGACTAAGTTTCTTAGAAGACTGATTTGGACACATCTATATATGTAAAACTGAGGATGTCTGTCTGTGTGTGTGTGTGTGAGTTTGAGTCCCTAAAACTAGAGAAGCACCCAACCGACTGTTTTCAAACTTTGCACATGTAATACTTATGTTTCAGGGAGTGTTCTGAGCAAAGAAAATTCCAAATTTTCAATGCCCTAGGGACTGCATTAGGCGATTTAGCCATCTCTCTCTATAATTCTTAGACTTTCTCTTTTTAGATAGATACATACATATAACGTCGTGCCCTTATAATATCTGTCTGTATGTCTGCTGCTTCCGGTTATTGCCACCCTTGATCAAGACAAATTTCACACTCATTCCCCAAACAGTTGGTAAGTGCACACAACTTCTTCCTCACGTTTTAAGCCACGGTGTTGCTTACTTACGTACCACCAGACCCTTACTTCTTTGCCAGCCGTGGTTGTGGCAATACTAAGCTTAGCTAAGGCGGTTATATATTTCACAATACCTTATCCCGTGCAACGCCGGGTACCACTGCTAATATAGTTATATATCCGTATTCGTCTTTACTCTATTATATATACTAGCAGAAAAACCACCATTCAGGTGGTTTTCTGCTAGCATGTGTCGCGTGCATATTGATATTATACGCAAGTATATATGCATGTAGATATACATCAAATAAAATCGTAATTGACAATATACACAGAAATTGAACGAAGACTGCGTTTCATTGTCTTATATATAATCAGTAACGTAATCCGTGATACATTTAAAAAAGACGATATCTAATATATATTTGTGAAATCTAATATATATTTGTGAAATGGGTGGTGGTTGAAATTCAGATGTGCACGGTTAAATGGTAGTAGACGTGGTCGGACTGACATGAAAATTTACACACCTATGTAAAAAGTGCCAAGGAAGCAAATAGACGAGGTTTCAAATCTCTAACTTGAAAAATGTGGTCCCTGGGGCCCCAAAACTATCGCGTTCGGTGAGTTATTTCCCTCTGTTCTAATACTTTTGTCTTATTTACAATTTCATACAAATAAAGCAGTAAATAAAGGATTATGTGAAAATATCAACTGTAATGTATGTATGCATGTATTTATGTGTTTATATGAGCGGGGATATGCAAGTAAATCTTACTTTGTGGACAGCTTATCCTTAGTATAATATTCATGCTAGAACAGCATATATTTGAAAGTTTTCAGGGAGTTGAATTACTGATTTTGGATCGGCAGCTTTAGCTTTGAAAAAATGAAATGTGCAGTGTAAAGATTTTTTTTATTATTCCACCGGGGATGAATCTTCTCTGCATGTTTCCATCTCTTTCTTTCTCTCTGGAAGAAATCAGCCGTAGTAAGACCTAAAAAAATGGTTAGATACACCATGACGCACCGTGCATCACGGTGGAGTTGAAAAGCAGACTCAGAACATGACACTGTGTGGGGTGGCTCGCAGCCCAATGTTCCAGGAGGAGCAAAAGAAGAAGAAAAAGAAGAAGAAGTGAGCTGGAGTCCTATCAAATATGTAGGTTGTGTCTTAAATTGAAGGTTTAGTAGAAACAATTCATGTATAGTTTTGTACTTTTCTTTTTGTCATTCATATATAAACAAATCAACTATATAAATTGGAAGTGGTTGGACGTTGTATATGTAGGTGTAGTCGGATAAACATCGAAATGGCTTGGTGGAATGCAACGAAAATTTACACAGTTATGCAGAATGACCCGAGGAGGCGTTGAGTTGACTTTCAAGCTACAATCTTCCATAGTTACGGAGAAAATCGATGAAACAGGAATTTCCCATTCAAATTGAACTGAGAGTAATCTGTGAACGCAGAAGTAATTATTTCGAGAAACATTGCAACCGAACGAAAACAGGAAGACGATATTTTGGTTCGTGAAGACGTTCCCTGGCAGTGAACGGGAAAAAAGCGAGGATAATACGTCGTTATGTGGAACGTATAGAACAATTTCAAGCAAAAACAAGACCAAGTTTATGGTATAAATGGAGTCGTTAGACTAATATTCTATTTAAAATAACAGAATGATTTCCAGCCCCGGAGTTTAAGAATGATGTAAATAAAATTGAAAACGAAAATGACAGAGGTTATTAAAATAGTAAGAGTAAATAGTGAAGTTTTAGGCCAGTACATACGTATGCCCCGACGGACATACACATACATACGCACACACAAATACACACACACACGCACGCGCGTATGTATAAACCTTATGCATTTCTACAGTATTTTCACCAAACTTAAGACATAGGTTACTTATGTACTCCGGATGGTCATGGGCACTGTCATTTTTCCAGATATTGATTATAGCCCCCCCCCCCCCCCCTCCCCGGCAGATAACCCCTTTAACCACTTTAACCACTTTAACCACTTCCTTTGGAGTCAACTGAAGCACTGCAGTGCAATGCAACAAAACGTCATAACTTCTGGAGTTCGCAACCGATTTTCACAAAACTTGACACATGGGCTACCTTTGTTCTACAGATAAATGTGAACTCTGAGAATTGGCACATATTAGGTAGGGGACCCCTGGAGGCAGGAACCCCCTTTTGGAAAAAGCCGATGATTTTGTAAAAGTATAGTTTTCGAGGCAGCACTGAAGTATTGATATAAATGGTATACACAACTGCTATTTAATATCCGAGCAACGCCAGGTACCTCTGCTAGTTATATATAAACTGCATTAGGAGAAAATTAGTGACGGAAATATATGAATGTTTATTTAAGCGAAGCTAACCGGAAGTGTTGACATTTGAAAATTTTAAAGAACTGAATCTTAAAATAAGCCACAAAATTATTTATATTTAATCAAGAATAACGAAATTTAGTAGATAAATTATGTAATATTCATTCACAATTATTTATTCAAAGTAATCCAACTTATTTTACAAACGGGATAAAAAAAATAAATATTCTGGACGCAGTCTCGCACTCCTTACTTTATTATAGTTAACGAGTCGTCTCCCCTGATTATCGCCCAGCAGTGAATGAGCCCGAAGGAAGTCTGCTCCAATGATAGGCTGATGGGCATCAGCGACGGTGAATGTCCATGTATATTACTGTGAGCCTCCGTGGAGGGAGAGAGTACGGTATCTGTAAGCTTTGATTGTAGAATCATTGGTAGCTGCCACTGACTCCCCTCTCTATAACGGAGGTCGTTTGCAGATGCCAGGATGACACTGACTTCTACTTCTGTGTCGATTAAGAATCTGACTGGAGATCTGATCATAGACATACAGGACAGTTGATCATGTTTGCCGACCACCAGGGTATTTATTGCTGGTTGGTCCTAGAGTTTCTCCCGGAGTCGATGATGAAGAGCTATTGAAGTTACATGGTTACTTGGTATCTTTTGCTTCAAATCCGTTTTTTATTTGAGGGGATCCGCTTTTTATTTGGGGGTCCGTTTTTTTATTTGGGGTGGGGGGTCCATTTATTATTGTGGGGGGGGGTCCGTTTTTTATTTGGGGTGGGTGGTGGGAGGTGTCCGTTTTTTATTTGGGGTGGGGGTCCATTTATTATTGGGGCGGAGTCCGTTTTTTATTTGGAGGGATCCGTTTTTTATTTGGGGTGGGGTGGGGAGTGTCCGTTTTTTATTTGGGGGGATCCGTTTTTTATTTTGGGGGTCCGTTTTCTTATTTGGGGGTCCATTTTCTTTTGGGGGGATCCATTTTTTTATTTGGGGTCCGTTTTTTATTTGGGGGTATCCGTTTTTTATTTGGGAGGATCCATATTTTATTGGGAGGGGGATCCATTTTTTATTTCGGGGGGGGGGGGCGTTTTTTATTCTTTGGGGATCCGATTTTTATTTGGGAGGATCCATTTTTTATTGGGGGGGGGGGAGATCCGTTTTCATTTGAGGGGATCCATTTTTTATTTAGGGGGGATCTGTTTTTATTTGGGGGGGGGGGGTCCGTTTTTTATTTGGAGGGATCCGTTTTTCATTTGGGGTTATCCATTTTTTATTTCGGGGAGATCCGTTTTTTATTTGGGGGGGGGGGTCGTTATTTATTTGTGGGGGATCCGTTTTTTTAAACACAGTAATTATTTTGTCTACCATTTTACCCAGCATATTACCCACAAAACTTATTTTACCTACCTTTTTACCCACAATAATTATTTATTATGTTTCCAGCGATTCTTTACTGAGACATTCTAACCACATGCTCATAATATCGGAGTTGTGATTTCTGGACCAGCTTTTGCAAATCTTGCACTTAATTCAGCCTCCTGCATTCCATCGCTCATGAACACGGCTCCAAGATACTTGAACTTCTTCAGTAGAACTCCATTCGCATGTATATAAATGTGAGGGACTTCTGTCCATCCGCCCATCACGCAATGTGTATGTGTGTTTGTGTGAATGTATGTGTGTGTAAAAGGAAGGAAAGGGATACACACATATATATATGTCTAATTTAAAAAGTGACACACACACACGTGTCTCTAATTTAAGAACGCCGACAAACTCACGCGCGCGCACATACACACACTGTCCTATTACCACTCAAGAGCTTTGGCTCGGGCTAACATCCCCTCAATTTTGGAACCATCTCGGTTGTCCTGAATTGATGGGAAAAGACTTGACGGTCTTACTCTGTGCTCCTGGTCAAGAGGCAGGTGCCTTACCTGGGACGTCACAGTTAGTGACTCTTTTGCTTCTTCCCACATCCTGGATGCAGCGCATAGGGCGAGAGCTACAGCATCCGCAGCTGAACGGAACAAAATCCTAAAATACCGTGTTCTGTCAGCTAACTACATTATCCAGACTGTGGCATTCGAGGGAGTTGGGCTACTGACAGCGGGATTCTTATCTTCACTGGCGGCTCGCCAAACAGAGGTAGCTGGTGATGCTCGTGGGGACACTTGGTTGTTCCAGCACCTCAGCCTCGCCAGCACCCCAGGTAACACTGCAAGCGTGCTGGTCTGCCTCAAAAATTATTAGAGAGGTTTCCCAGTGCTCCTCGCTATATTGCTATCTTTTGCTCTGGTAGCGGTTGTTTTTCCAATCTTTCGCCTGCATATTGTTCTGTGGTCTAAGATGTGTATATTAGCGGCTTGTGTATTTTTTCTCTTTCTTTTTTTCGTTTCCCTTTCTTTTGTATATATTATATTTGTTAGTGTTTTCGTTCTGTAATCATTATAGTAAATGAGTTTTAAAAAAAAGAGTTAATAAATAAATAAAACATTATATCTTTTTTAGTCTCCCATTTCCAATTTCCCCGAACGCAGATATCATGACTATGTGTGTGTTTGTGTAAATGTATGTGTGAATTTATGTATGTTTGTGTGAAAGTATGTGTATTTGTGTGAATTATGTCCGTGAGTGTGTATTTTTATAAGTTTGTGTTTGCGCGATTATAGTTATATACTCATACGTATAGATGTATGTATGTGCACACTCATACGCGTCAACGAGTAGAAAATCATAATCTCTCTATCTCTCTCATCACACACTCTCTATATATATATATGGTAGTTGAAGTGGTGGTGATGGCGACGATATACCGGAAGTGCAACTTTGAAAAGAAGTCAATTTTAAATTATTTATTTTTACGAAATTATTTATGTTTACGAAATTTAGTACATAAATTATGTAATATTCATTTATTATTTATTCAAAGTAATCCAACTTATTTTACTAACTGGATTAAAAGAAATAAACCGTACGCAGTCCCGCAGACCTATTATTATAGTTTAGACTAACAGAAGAACCGCCGAAGGGCGGTTTTCTGCTAGCATATATAGTGTGTATATTGATATACACAAATAATATATGCACATAGATATAATACGTAAATAGACAATATGTACATAAACTGAACAAAGACTGTATTACACTTACTTCTGTAATCAGTAAAGTAATCCATGATACATTTTAAAAAAAGGCGATAATGGAGATGGAAAAGCGATGAGACTGTTGACGGAGAATGTCGATGGGAAGCTTCAAGCAGTGAATTTGAAAATAGATGCTGCTGGTATGAATGAATGAATAACATTTACCAATATGAAGAGTTGACCTTCGCTATATTGTTCTTTTACTGTATTCACATATAGAATTCTTAAGTTTTTGTAGTGTCCCTTTTCTAGCAGTTAAAAAAACTGAAATGCATTTCAACTAAAAGAGAGTGATAGCTGTTTCACATCACTGTAGAATTTCTTTGTAGACACAGTTGTCAACAAACAGACCCCTTTCATTTAATACTTTTATATTTTCTTTTTTTGTAACTCGTGATAATGCAACATACATCTGACCATGTGAGAAGAATTGTGTTGGTAGATATACCCCATCTTTTCAAATGTCTGCCCTTGTGCCTTGTTGCATGTAAGGGCAAGGGCTGGTTTGACAGGAAATTGCTTGCAAGTAAAGGTGAAAAGGAATTCAAGCTCTTGAGGTACATGTGGTATCTTTGGGATTAGCAACCTTGTTCCAGCATTGGGACCCAATGCCACTTCAGCTTCAATTACATGATTATGTAAACTGATGATGATGATGTAGCATGTACCATTGCAATGCCCGTTTAGAGGATCCAGATTTCTCAGAAGCATGATGCAACTGCCTTTCTTCAGTTTAAGTATGTGTGTTGGGAAGCCTGATGGGGTAAGTTTGTTGATGAACTCAATTGGATATTGCAGTTCATTATCTACTGTATAAGAGCTTCTGTAGATTATTTCATGACCAGGGAACTTGTTGACTATGAACTCATTCACCAATCTTGCTGCATCATTTGTTGGAGTGATAATGGCTCTATTTGCAAGCCATAGGGGGGTTTGTATAGTTTCCTGGAAGATTTGTATACACAAAAATCACACAGTCCAGACACATTACCATATTCCAGACAAAGTTCATTTGGCAGAAGTATTGTGAATGCACCTACAGTTGGAACAGTTGGAATGTTACCATTTCCCTCATCAAGAAGGTAGTTTGCAAACTGTCTTTCATCAGAATCCTCTGCATTAATTAACCGTTGATTGGTTGTCATCTCCATGGTTTCCACATAGCCCCAGAGATAGGATCTCTTGATGGTTGCCTCAACTATTTGTGGTCTAACACCATGACGTACAACTGGAAGAATTTGTTTCCAGTCACCAGATAGTAATACTGTTAGACCACCAAGTGGATTTTTGCAATCTCGAACATCTTTGAAGCTCCTGTCAAGGCATTCAAAGATATGCTTATGTCCCATACCTATCTCATCAATAATTAACAGGTCAGCTTACTGCATAAGTTTACCCGTGTCATCCCTCTGTGTGAAGAAGCAAGTTGATTCAGCAGTAACATTGAGAGGAATCTTGCACTTGGAATGAAGAGTTCTACCTTTGTGAAGCAAAGTGGCTGCTATTCCAGATATGGCAGTGGCAGGTGCAATATTTTTTTTAGATCTGAGGTAATCCAATAGGTTGTTTACAAAGTAATCCAACTTATTTTACTAACTGGATTAAAAGAAATAAACTGTACGCAGTCACGCAGCCCTTGCTTTATTATAGTTTATATATATATATACGCACACATATATATATTCAATGTGGTCTATCTTTCACGGTAGGGTCTATACCGTAGTTAGAACTCAATGTAATCCGTTAGCATGTAGTTCAGTGAGATCCAGTGATTGGTTCCGTATTTTGCCGAGTCAATCTTTTAGATATTTCATATTATTTCATTTAACAAAGGCAAGTTATTTTACATATCTCATTCACCAAACTTCAAAATTCTACGTAAATGAAGTGCTAAAAAATATTTTCGCTTTGGAGTTAAATATTACACCGGTCTCACTTCGGAGTTGAATATTACACCGGTTTCAATTTCGACGTGAAATTCGTATTTCCTATTGTTTTGATTTGTTTATATGAATTTGGCCTTCAAAACGGTCGGAAATTGGTAAAAAAAATAATTACGTAATACAAAAACTATACTCTAAATGACACTTAAAACATTTTAAATATCAAAATATTAAAACTTCGTAAATATATTCTTTACTCATGATGTATTGATTACCTGCCTCGGCTTATAACGGTGTTTGGATTTTTGCCTATTTCTTTGATATAAGATAGGGGTTGACTAATACTGGAGTATATACAATAAGTCTACCACCCAAATAAGCCACACCACGATTTGAACTCAGAGCACAAAGAGCCGAAATATATAGCACAAAGCATTCTTGTTCTACACCCTAATGATTCTGTCAACTCAAGAATTATACCAAGGAAACAGTCCTCACAACCTTCATAGAAATGCTACAAATCACTGCAAATGCTAAATCTTACAATCTCTGATGACTGCTGCTCCTGACCTCATATATAACATTACCAACACTGCGTCCCATAAACTATGTTTCCACTGTGCAGGCAGAATATATATCAGCCAAATTGACAGTCAATGTGTCAGATTGCACTACCACCAAAACTGCTATTTTTCAGGTTTGTTTTCTTGCTACTTAAATGAGTTCTAATTTGGGCACAAGGCCAGCAATTTATGGGGAAGGAAGAGTCAGTTTTTTTATCCTGAAGGATGATAGACACAAAGCCAAACATTTTAGGGTGAGGAGAAGGTCAATTATATCGACCTCAATGCTGGTACTTTATTTTGTTGACTCCAGAAGGATGAAAGGCAAAGTTGTGATTTGAACTCAGAATGTAAAAGACTGTAAGTAAATGCCACAAAGCATTTTGTCCAATACTCTAACTATTCTGCCTTTCTACTGTCCTTATATAATTCTTAATAATAATAATAATCTTATGAACAACAGCAACAACAAAATCTACAGCCATTTAAAACAAAGCATTTCTGCTACATTGCTTAACCAGAAGTGACACATTTTCAGAACATATATTAAGAAAAAAGTTTTAAATAAAACCATGATGAAGTGGTAGTGCAGTGTATATAACGTAGTGATTTGGTGTTAAATATGTCATAGTATAGAGTGGTTATTTTGTGTACTATATGTTATAGTAAAGTGTATATTTTATTGTAGTCTACAAGATGATCCAAGAATAGATGAGTTACAATCTCCATGATCACATCACCCCAAACATATGGCCTCCTAGCTCACCAGACCTGAATACATTGAACTACTACGTATGGGCGTAGTCAACCAACACCCCCACAACACTCTAAAATCTCTGAAGTCTGCCATAACTAACACAATGTTAAAAATAGATAAAGATCATCTGATTAAGGCATGTCAAAGTTTCAGACCTCGTATTGAAGCAGTCATTGAAGCTAATGGTGAATTCATTGACTAGATGTGTCAAGAAGAGTCTCAATATTATTCATGCCAATCTTTTCTCAAATAAATCTCTTCTTTCTTGACTTATGTGACTTTTACTTAATTCATGCAAATATCCTCAAAGAACTGAGCAACTCTGTATTACTAAATCCTTCCAAATTTTTTATTATTTATCAAATTATTTGAAAATCTTAGGCAGTGTCTTTCATTATAAATATGGCAATGGAAGGATTAAAATGTTGCATCCTGCTATAATTCTTCTATTGCTACTAAAACAATTTGTACCATTCCTGCCCAAATGCACATAATTTAAGAACATGAGGTATGATTAGATAGTTTTCACTGTTATTTCTAGCTGATTAAATAAACATGTAGAGGCTCCTTCATTGTAATATGGGGTTTAATGTTCAGGTAAATATAAAAGTAGGTTAAAAAATCACTCTAAAATATGTTAACCTGATTAAATTTCTCAGAGACTTTGTTACCTGTTCCCCTTCTCCAAATAAACTGTGGCATGTGGAGTAAAATGTCTGGCCTCAACTAAACACTGGAACACCTACAGTGGATGTCAACCTTATTTTTGAAACAATTGTTTGTTTTATTTTTTTAAATTTTGGCTGGAGTCGCAATAAAATGTTCCCAGTATATGCTGTAAAGTGGCTGGTGTTAGGAAGGGCATCCAGCCATAAAAGTCAAGTCAAAACAAAGTATATGAGCAGGACCTAGTCATCTGATTGGTCAGACCTCAGCACAAGACAGCCGTCTAACCTATGAAAGCATGGAAAATAGATGTTAAAAGGTGATGGTGATGATGTTGAATATAATGATGATTATGATTCTGCCTACCACAAACTACTCGACTGTGAATCTTAAATGGGATTCATCAAGCTAATGCAAGCAAGATTGTAATGTGCTTATCTTGAAATATTGAGCTCATTATCTATCATGCTTCTATCATTGACTCAAGGCAACCATTTATTTTTGTCTTTAATGGTGGGGTATGGTTGATTAAGTCACTCCATCAAAGATTTTAATCAATCAATTATATTGACTTCAGCCATAGAAACCATGCTAAAAATGGAAAGTAACCCCTCCCCTGCAATGAGCTAACCTCTCCCCTGCAACACACACATGCATCTATGATGACAGCATTTCCATTTAATTATTAACTTGGTCTATAATGTTCTACCAGAATGGAAAAATACGGTCTTGGACTTTATCCAACTGCATGATGCCTTGGGCAAGTCTTCTACTATAACCTTGGGTTGACCACTGCGTTGTTAATTAATTTGGTAAACAAACTGTATGAATACCATTATGTGTATGTTTGTTTGTCTCTCTTCTCTTCACTTCATATCTAATATTGCTAAAACTGGTGGTGATATAAACAAATATCACCACCAGTTTTAGCAATATTTGTTTATATCTTGCGCAAAAGAATGAAAATTAGTGTCAGAAATGGTATCCAGCCACAGAATTCTACCTTAAAAAATCTCATCAAACCCATGCAAGTATTGAAGAATTGGTGTAAATCTAATGATATGTATGATTATATTTAAAATGCTTCTATTAATGTTTTAATTAGTTGATATGGTATGGACATGTAATGCATATGGATGATGATCATTGGGTGAAGATGTGTCTGAAGTTCCAAGTGGAAGGAAGCCTTGAACGAGGAAGACCAAAACAGATGTGGGCAGAGTTAATGAAAGCTGATTTCACAAAGGAAAGAATCAAGTGGAGAGATGCTGTCCTAGAAGAGGACTCATCTAACCCATGTGAGCATAGAAAAGCCAATTTAAAAATGATGATGATGAGTTATGCTGAGCTCCTTCCTGGACTAAAAGAATATCTTATTTATCTTCACCTTCACCCATGCCTCATCCATGACGGTTTAACCCTTTAGCATTTAAACCAGCTGTATTTGGCCAGAATTCTCTCACCCTTTTCTGTCCAAACTGGCCATAACCTGCCACTCATTGACGTTATAGTATTGTTCTCAAAATAAATAATATCAAAATCTCATAGATTCGATATTATGTGAGATAGTTATGTGAGGTAAAGCCTTTACAACGAAAATGCAATAGTAAATATAGATTAATGTAAATGCTAAAGGGTTAAATTTGCACCATCCTCAGTACCATGTGTTTCATTTCCTTGGCTCACATTGACAATAAGAAGTTGTCTAAACATCATAATGCCTCCATTAATGTGTGTGTATATGTGCATGTGTGTGTATGTATGTTTGTGTGTGTGTGTTTGAATAAACATAATAAACAGTTACAAATTTTAAAGATATTAATATGAATAGCTGAAAATATCCAATATATATATAATATTCATTAAGCAGATCAAATTAGTTAACTCTTAATATTCCGCACCCCATAAAATCACATAAGTAAAAGATTTTTCAAAAGTTTACAAAACTCCTCCCAGTTAAATCAGCCATATATTTCATAAGCCATAGGTCAGAGAAGGGTCAATTAGCCTTTCTAGTTATTTTTTTAATTTTTTAAATTTTTTTGACGTTTTTAAACATTTAAAATTATAAGAGAAAACGAATCATTAACTCCGTGTTTAGTTCTGGTTACCACTAGGAGGGGAGGCAACTCTGGAATATAAATTATAATTAATTATAAATTGGTTCTAGTAAGGGAGTGAATCAGTTCTTAAAAATATTGTTTATACGTTTTTTATACCAACCCACCTAAAACTGTCCCTGATAAACTATTCATTTTGAAAATTTCATATTTATTTTAAAACCTATCGTTATTACTATTATGTTCGAAACACCAACTTATTAATGAAAAAGTTAGTCACTTTATTTAAGTAAAATTAATTGAAACACATAGGCAATATACCGTATTCTTCCGTGTGTACCATCTAGTTTCTAGCAGCGAACAGCATTCAACGTCCACAATTCCGAACTGTACATAAGTATCGTTTCTTTGCAGGACAGAAACACCCTTCTTTTTGTATCTTTTCACACACTCCGCAAAGAGTGAAGTACACTCCATGACTGAGCAGCAATCAGTGGTGGATAATATCAGCAGTGTTGAGATGAGAGTTGTGGATAACAGCTAAGTCTCATCAGGGAGAAAATAATGATAGAACTTGACAGTAAAGGGTGATGGTATTATATATGGGTACTAGCGACTGGTAAAAGTTTAATTTTAATATATTTTTTTTTATTAGAAAGGAGAATTTTATTTCACATAATAAACAATGAAAAAAAAAAATGTAAAAAAAGTGAAATTGGTAAAAAGGGATTGCCTCTACACTCTTAGCTAAGCAGTACATATAAGCTGTGCCCTGCAAACAAGATGGAGAACAGCCAGTGACCCCTGGTACATCAACCACACCACCTCATGGGCCACTTCTTCAGGCAGGATGTACTCCTTCTAATTTTGCAGAGGAAATAGTCCAGGAACTGAGGAGATCAAAGGTCTCTATGGTGACTAGCACAAAAAGGAATCAGTCAGTCAAGTCCCAGTATTTGGACATCTTCAGCTCCTCTACTTTATGGGTGTCACAATCCAGGTTTGAGACTAATACAACATGACTTGATATCAACTAATAGTTTCATTTTATATTTTAATTGATCCTCATCAACAAAAATTGGTTCAGGCCATCATTCTTCTCAGACATCTTTTATTTTATCTGCTATTGAGGGTGTCTTTAATTGTTGCTATTTTTTTAATATAACAAATTATTTTTTTTAATAAAACTAAATTTTTTTTTTTTTAAATAAAACTAATTTTTATTTTCAAAGTATTGGATTATCGAAGTGCTGAGTAGTTATGAAATTCCTAGAAAGAATCACAGACACAAAAAATAACTGTAAACACAGTCGATTGTTATAAATAATAATTTTAAAAATCAGGTAAATACCCCTAAGGATGAAAAAAGTGACCAGTGGTTGGTATGAAGGATTGAACATCCTATCTCTCCAATTACAACTGAGTTCTCTAACCATTGAACTAAGGACACTCTGTAAGTAAATAAAAAGGTAAGCAGAGGAAGACATTAGATGAAGCACTTTGATCTAAAGAGTTGGATATCTCAGGTGAGATGACACACTGATCTAGACATATGGGAAGATATTATATTGCTCACCTGCCCAATCCATAAAATCATGGAAAGTTACATTAGAATTGATACACAGTCAATTTCTTCTAATGTGTAGGCATTAAATCTTAAAACAGATGGTACAATAAGAATATATTTATAAATTCTTATTTGAATAATGAAATTTACTTTAATTGCCAGCTACAATAGTATGTGTATCTATCTATATATATATGCCTTCTCTCTATATAAGCCTGTAGGTTGAGGAAAAAGAGGAAGAGAGGAAGGGAGTACTCACTCTTGGTGTTCCTGGAGATGAGGGTTGTACATTTTTCCGGGGTGTGTACAACCCCTGTGTAACGCCTCCCCCCTATTGGGGATATCAATTGTTATTTGTTATTTTATTAATAGTTTTATTTTCATATACCTGTATGTAAACTCCCCATTTGTATTTGTCCCCTTCTTTTGTGCCCTTGTGGCTAATAAAGAAATTTATCTCTATATATATATGCAGACAAGGATATGTAAAATCATTCTCAATAACATGATTATGGGCACAAGCATAGTGATGCTGTTAAGATCACTTTGCAACCATATGCTTTCAAGTTCAGTCCCACTATGTAGCACCTTAGGCAAGTTTCTTCCATTACAGACTTAGGTTAATCAATACCTGTTGAGTGGAATTTAGGAGATGATGACTGCAGAAGTTTATCATATGTTGGCATTAGAAAAGGCATCTGACTGTAGAAACCTCGCCAAATATGAAACAAGTGAAGATATGGTTCCCTGACCATTCTAGTTTCAAACCATAATGACTTGTCTAAACTATACCAGCATGGAAAGTGGATGTATGTATAATGATGATGATGATGATGCTGATATATTTATGTATGTAAAATAAGAACCAAACTTTAAAAAATAAGTATTTGCCTCTGAGGCAGTGCTTCCAGCAGGACTGCAGTCTATTGACTAAAACCAGTAAAAGAAATAAAAGAACGTAGATTGAGGAACTTGATGTTGGCAACTGTGATTTAATTCTAATTGATTGACTCATTTCTTCTTCCATTCTTTCTGTAGTGTTGGTCTGTCAGTTTCAATGTCATGTCCAAACAATGCTATTTACATACTTGTTGGGGTCTATTTAGAAATAACCAGCTGTTTATTTTTTATTGATTATTTGTGAACAGTTAGATTTCCTCACAAGTGTAATAACAGAATTACAATGTTAAAATAGTACTTCTGTTTTTAGTCATACAAAGTTTAATCAATCAAGTTTTCAGGTGTTGCACTGTTTCATTTCCTGTTTTTATTTTGATATGTAGAAGTTTGCTAAATAATTGAATTGCACGCAAATACGTTTATATAAATGTTCAACATTATTGTATCTCATTTTTATTTTATTTCTAGAATAGTTACATATAGCTGTCCGGACACTGCTTCCTTCAAAACTTCCATGCTTCCCGAAATTCACCAACACTCCACCTGATATTTCCCCTCCATACATACACACATGTATCTGTGTGTATATCATGACTCATACACTGTTCACTTTCCTCACATTTGTACATTATTCTATGTACTATACATGCACCTTTGATGAGTTGTAGTGCACCTGAGCACTGTACACAATCATTTTCATTATTATATTATTTTATATCCCTATATATTGTATGAGGTGACTAAAAGTATTGGCATCAGTAAGGGCCTCCAGCCATAAAACACTGACTCTGAACTTCTTATTCAACCCATGCCAGTATGGAAAAGAAAATATAAAACAATGCGGCTGATGATTTAATATAATGCTAAAAGGTACCCAGTCCACCCTGTTAGGTACTAGAGGTGGTGCCATGATAAAATGGACCCGCTACACACTATGAAGTGGTTGTCATTAGAAAGGGCTTCCAGCTGTAGAAATCATGTCAGAATCGAACATATGAGTAACATTTGGTCATCTAACTTGTCTGTCATTAAACATGAAGACCCATCTAACCCATGCAAGCATGAAAAATAGAATTAAAACAGTCATGATGATTTTCTATTAAATTTTACATCCATTCCCACAATACATTTCTATTGTTTTTTTGTTTTTTTTTGTTTATAATCTTTCTTGTTTTTTCTTTCTCACATCCCCCCTCTCTCCTTTAGTGGCATTTTTTTTATTTCACGAGTGAATTTAAAACTTTTTTTTCTTCATAGTTATAAAGTTTTCCTTTACTACTCTAATGTATGTGAGGAAAGCTTGAATACCACAACTTACCATTCCTACATTTCTGTAATTCTTCACCCTTATTGTCATTATCATCAATTTTATATGTTAATTTTGCTCTACCTGAAATCAATCCATACCTTATTTTAAGCATGGTAAATATATCACTGATATGTATGGTGTATTGTTTATGAGGATATAAACATTATCATTACACATGAATGCACACACCTATATATATATATCCATGCTAGCATGGAAAATGGACGTTAAATGATGATGATGATTATATATATGTATAAGATAGATAGATTAACCATGGGTTTTGCACTTAGAAAGTTCTCCTCTGAGACATAAGACCAGGCAAGGTGATTTTGGGTAAAACAAACCTATGTTGTCCGAGGAAAAAAGAGTGTTGATATAATTATAAGTTTAAACCATATTATGACAGGTTTCCTTACAGTTTCCATCTACCAAATTTTGTCACAAGACATTAGTCAGCCTGGGTTATTGTAGAAGACATTCGCCCAAGATACCATGTAGTGGAATTGAACCCCAAACCACATGGTTCTGAAATGAACCTTTTACTACTCAGCTATGCCTGCGCTCAATTCTTTGTGTTTAATTTATAAACTCCATTATAATTTGATCCAAGAACCTTTAGTTGGATGGGTCTTCACAGGTTGAGTCAGTACTCAAGTGAAGCCACTGACCTTTTGGACGAGCGAAGGCCCTGCAGTTTGCTTACATGTGTTCTTGCATTCTACTAAGTGTATTTTTGTATGGCACCACTATAAAGAATATCATATTTTGGCACAACTGAGGAGTCTTTCCAACCCTATTTGGGGTTGATGCCCAGCAAATATTACAAATTAGATATAACAGATCTGTACTCCCTAACTCCAAGTAATTCATAGTTTACCTTTAGAGTTTTGGCTTATGTAACAAGGTCAAAGGAATATGATTGACAGATAACATGTCAAAGAGAAGAAATCGTCTGGTATAACATTTGTATAAATACATGTTCACAGTATTAAAAAATCAAGGTAATTTTTATCATACTTTATTGTTTTTTAATAATGATTAAAATAAATCTCTGTAATATTTTAAAAGAGTTAAGGAAAGGTTTTTAGGAAACCTAGAAAAGCCAGGAATATTTTTATAGTACATGTTAATTCATTGGCGTATTCTAACTAGCATTCTTGGTAAAAATTTAAACAAAATTCTTCAAATTTTTGCTAAGAAATTTGAGACTCAACATAGATGTCCATGTTTTGGTGAGAGACAGGAAATTCATATGAATCAGTCTTAACCACTCCGTTGCCATATTTCTAAGAAGACGCTACCTATGATAATCAAGAATTGGGAAAGGTTTAGTAATATAATTATATCATTATTTATCTGGTGCTTGGAACATAATTTAACAAAGGCTCTTACACAAAATTGTAATGGAAGATTTTTAGATAAACATAAACTCTTTAAAGCCAAGTTTTGGGATGTAAAACCAGGAACAGTTTGGTATCAAATGGGTTAAAAAGGTTCAAGTCTATCCCAAGCCTAGAAGCTTATCAGGCCAGCGCATATTCTGATTTTATTGTCATTAAGACTAAGAGTTCATGCCCTGGATGAGACACCACTTCATCGCAGGTTTAATCATTTGCTGCTATAGGAGCAGCATGCTCAAGATCATAAAATTCCACCTGATCCAGAAGTCAAATCTCCTCTGCAAATCATTACAATTGTGAGCCTAACATCCTAATCAGTATGCCATGTCTTCATGTCAAAAGGTGAATGAAACAGTAAAAATATGCAAAACATATGACATTCACTATTTTTATGAGATTTGTCTCTTTGTTAGAAGAATTCAAATAATTCAAAAACCCATCCAACAATCCATCTGTCCATCCAACTGTATATCCATCCATCCATTCGTCCCTCTGTCCATTCATCCATCCATCAATACATCCATCTATCTATCTATCTATCTATCTATCTATCTATCTATCTATCTATCTATCTATCCATGTCTGTCTGATGGGCTTCATCTACCAAATTTAATCTCCAAGGCTCAATTAGATGACACTTGCCCATGGCACAATACAGTGGGAGCCAATCCAAAAGCACATCATTATAACCTGAGCTTTTTAACCAAACAGCCATGCCTGTGACCCAGCATGTTTAGAAATAGTTGCTCATTACAAATATTAGAATTATTAAATATTAAAGAAAAATCCATAAAAGTCATATTATGAAAGAGGAATGCTATTAAGTTAGCATGGTGCTTGCAATTACTTTAAAGATTCTTATCCCATTTTCCATAAAGTTAGTACATAATTGTAAGTTTTATTTTGAATCAATAAATGAAGAAGCAGCTGTGACAGTGCCGCTATAGAACAATATAGCCTAATCAATACTTTATCGCTGAACTAAACACACTTTCATAAATAATACATCTACCAAATATTTCACAGCCATTCCCTAAAACAGGCATCATATAATTTATAGATGATTCTGCAAACTTTTCATTTTGTTGCCTTATTTTGGTATAAAGTGGAACCTTGGTTCACAAATGCCTTTCAACATGAACAAATCGATTCACGAACAATTTTTCCGAACATGGTTGACAAAGAGTGTCTCGAGTAATGAACACACAAGCCGGCAACTACAGTTGGCAACAATCTGGAAGTATTGGCAGGAAAGTGTCACTTGCTGTGTAGTTAGTTACTATGGTGATATCTATCTGTCTTTCACACAGTCTCTCTGTCACATTTCATTTCTCTATTGTCTATTGTCTCTATCACACTTTATGGTTACAGGCATGGCAGCGGGGTTAAGAAGTTTGATTCACAATCTGGAGGTCACTGGATCAATCCCACTATGTGGAGTTTGAGGAATTAATTGTCTTTGTCTTAGCCTTTAGATTGACCCAAACCTTGAGTGAAATTAGGTAGACAGAAACTGTGGGGAAGCCCATTGGATGAATTATACCAATGATTCAATGGTTCAACTTTGTTACATTCAGTGCCATGCTGATTCGACTTGGGAATTATGTTAATGGTACTTGTATCTGTGGAATACTTGGCCACTTATACATGAATTCACAAATCAGGTGCTCAGTTGGTCTAACAACTGAATGCTCATTGTCAAAACTAAGGGGGGCTCCCACCACACTTTCACTTCAAATCACCAGCAGTTTAATTGCATTGAAGGCCTCTAGTTCGGCTCATCAGACTCAATAATCATCCTCAGTGACTTCAATGTAGACAACTCTTCTTGGTTATTGCAGTCCTTTTGCACTGACATTCTTGGCACATCTGGTTGGGGCCTACTACCAGAAGGGCCTAGATTTTACATTTGGTCTGTGTATATTACCAACTTTGCATGAACCTGTTCCTACAATCTCACTTCTAATCAGAATCTACTCATAATTCACCAGAATAAAGTTTGTCTTTTTGTAATGGAAAAATTCCAATATTTGAAGAAAAACCTTTTCATCAGTAAATTTGATTGAATGTACTTCAGTTTAATTCTTTGTAATATTTCAAAATTAGAGTTTTACAATAATGAATAGGATACTTCAAATATGATTTTAAAAAAAATATTGTTATTGCATAAAATCTATTTTCCTTTTTTTTTTTCTAAACATGTTTTATAAAATTTTCTAAATTTGGATCGATATTTTTCAGCATATGAAAATGTTATATGGCATTACAGTCACAATATATATAAAAATTCAGGTATTTCAGTATGTTCTTAGAACTAGTCTTTAACTTTTAAAAAATACTTTGATAAATGTATTAATTCTATTTAAAAAATATACACAGATTTGAAATGCTAACACAACACCATCAGTTGAACAGCACATCTTAGCTACACCACTTAGACCAGATAGCAAATGCTTTGTCACAAAGAACAGCTAGTGATATCTCCTGCATTTATTTAATTGTAAGCGTTCTTTAAAGCATTAACCATTCTATTAACTCTTAACATCCTCTACCATAGGAAAACACAGCAGCAAAATATTCTTCACAAGTAAAAAACAACAATGAACCCTCTAACCTAAGAGAGATAGTTCTAATTATTACGTAAAATAATTAACAACCATTCACACAGAACATTATTTTTTAACATGATTGTTACATTAAATAGTAATGTCTTTAGTCTAATACTACAGATTTTTACAATGATCTGTTTACAAGCAGAAATACTGTAAGCATTAACAAACCCATTTTTAGATATTTTCTAATTATGGGATATTAAGTGGAAGTATTACCTATTTCTTAACCAAGAAATAGAAGAAAAATAAAATGAATTACTTAAAACTACAATGTGGTGTCTAGAGCAAAGTTTTGGCCCATTTCCTTTGGGTCCTTAGGATTTCTCCGAAAATATTTCCTTGGCTTTTTCTTTAAAAATTTGAAAGAATTTTGGTCAAAAATCCTATTGAGAATTTATTTCAAAATATTTTAAAAAATTCAATTTAAAGTTTAGATGCATTTTTATTTTATTAGTTAATGATATTCTTTTATTTATTTAATATTTTTTCCATTATTTCAAAAAATTACTGATGAGGTTTAAAGAATTTTGGTAAAAATTATATCAGAAAAAAATGTATTAAAAATTTCTGAAAAATTTTTGCAAAAATGTTTTCAGAGAAATAATTTTGTTAAAATGTTCACTCAGATGTTTGTTTAAAACTTTAAGGGAAATTTGTTGCACATTTTAAGCTAATGAAAACATCAAAACATTGTGGTTTTCTCAAGCTTGAACAATGATGTACCATGGACTTCATGAGAGCATTGTCCAGATGTCTGCTATAAATTGTTATCTCTACTTGTTTCTGTATTAAACGGTCTTCTTTAGATTCCTTTCAAAATTCCATAAATTTACATTGGGTTGAGACCAACAAAAACAGTGAAAAATGGATGAAAGTTGTTTAGCTCTAAGTCTGCTCTGATGAAGCAGATCCATAATCAAGATTATTCCAGCTGTAACCAGCTTCTTTTTCTCTTTTTTTTCTCAAACATAATACATTAGTCCTTCTTTAAGACAGTTTAATGTGATTTGAGGATGATGTGGCTGTTATTTCTAGCAGATCAAGTGATTACAGAAAGACTTAATTTGTTTTATTGGCTTGCAGTGCTGAATTCAAATTCTATGATGAAATTATGAATAACTAAATAACAAGTTTGCTATCCAAAGAAATATTTCATTAATGAAATTGGAAATATGCTGATTTATACTCCATTACTGGAATTGTTTTTGTTTTATTATTTATAATATATTATATATTTTTCCTCTGTGAATGGAATAACCTAAGACTGAATCCTGTAAGGCTGATAATACTATTAATTCATTATACATATCAATCTTACCTATCCAGAACTGCAGCTTTCTTGAACTTCTCTAATCTAATCTCCTGTCCCTCCAAATACTGACCCACAGAAATTCAAGCTGAATTGCCACCCAAGTCAACTTCACCAAAATGAGAGGGTCAGTAAGAGATATGGACAGTGTCCTTCTTCCTCAGATATTGGCAGAGTTGTTAAAGCATAGGAAAAATACTTTGTGGTATTTGTTTCCAGCTCCTTGTATTCTGAATTCTTAAATGACAGACTAAATCTGTGACTCAGTTTAACACAACACCCTGGTCTTGGGTGCCTTCAATAAAAATCATTCTGTTGCAAGCATGGCTTAGTGGTTAGAGCATTGGGCTTGCAATCGAAAGGTTGTGAGTTCAATTCTTGGACCAGGTGATGTGTTGTTTCCTTGAGCAAGACACTTTATTTCATGTTGCTCCAGTTTATTCAGCTGTAGAAACGAAATGATAGGAACTGGGGTCTATCATTAAATTACTCAAGACACCTCCAACGAGATATACCTTGGAAGAGGCCAGCTAAACCTGCATAGGTGTGAGCTGTCTCACACACACACACACACACACACACACACACATTTCAGCTAGGTCTCTCTCTGGTTTAAGGATAACTTCCTCCCTTTTTCTTACTAATCATGGGACATCTAAGAAAATAAAGTCATGGACACTACTTCTTACTCAGATTAATGTCATCAGTATTGTCTCCCTCTCTAACTAAAGTCATGAGTACTCTCTCCCTCTCTAACTAAAGTCATGGGCATTGTCTCCCGCTTTGACTAAATTCATCATCACAGCTTCCCTCTCTGAGTAAAGTTATGTGTACTACTTCCCTCTTTGACTAATTAGTAAATAAAAAATCTAACTGATATTTGCATTTTTTTGTTTGTTGTGGTTTTGCTTGTTCTTCTTTGGTTCAGTGAAAGAGTTGATAGCTCCTCTCATTTGTAATGCTTTCTCCAATTTTCCAACAGAATATAAAAAAAAAAAAGAAACATTTTTTTTTAATATCCTACAAGGTCAAATTGCTATTAAGAAAATGTCTGGATGGAAATAATAGTTTTTATATTATTGTCAAAAAAGTGGTACAATTCAACCCTACCCCATTCCCTGAATAAAAAGATACAAAAAAAGTAATTGATAAAGGAAGGAATCATAATTTTTTTTAATGATCATATTTGTTTGATGGTAGTACAAATTTGATTGTTTCCATGTAATTATATATATTTGCTTATCTTTCTTTATTCATAATCACCCACACAATCATGAAGTGGAAGTGGCAACCATTTTCTGCCAAAATGACTGACACATTAAGAGTTATGTGTTTTGCCTAAGGTATGGTTTGAAATTAGTGTCTTCCAGCCAAGAGTCAGGTAGTTACATCTCTCAGATAGTGTTTAGGAAGACTATAAAAGCAAGTGAAGTTGTATAAACAAAGAACAGCCTTTTTCACTGTCTAGTGTATCTGTGTAATCTTAATTTACACATGGCTAAAATCTATAAGTTTATCCTATAGTATACTATAGGCGGCAAATTGACAGAGTCGTTATGACGTCAGATAGAATGTTTTGCGATATTCATTCCAATTCTTTGGTCTCTAAGTTCAAATCCCGCAGAGGTCAACTTTGCTTTTCCCTCTTTCAAAGGTTGATAAAAAAGTACCTGTCTAGTACTGGGGTCGATTCCTCTCTCTCACTTTCTATTCTTCTCTAGAAGAAATCTGCTGAGAGGGATAGGATTCGCCAGGTTTAAAAAGTCCTAGAAACACTGTATGTCACAATGGCACTCCTTCAAGTCTCTCAAGAGTTATGGGACCATGCTATGCATGGAATACTATAATAGCAATTTCTAATTTTGACACACGGTAACAAATTTGGGTTGAGGAGAACTATTGGTTAAATCAATCCCAGTACTTGACTGATACTTCATTGATCTAGGAAGGGTGGAAGGCCAAACTGACTTCAGCAGGATTTGAACTCAGAATATAAAGAGCTGGAACAAATGCCACAAAGTATTTTCCCAATCCACCACTTTATAATATACTATAGCAGTGTGATCAGTATTTGAGAATGCTCTTTTAATGGTTAAAAAATAACGATGTCTTAAAATTGGTTTTTACAATTAAGAAACCTTGATTAAATATAAATTTAATAATTCAAACTCAAACTCAATTATTTTACAAAATCTTTTATTCAAAAGTCTTCATCAAAATCATGAACTTTGAGAGATATTCAAGATATAAAAATAGCACATGTTAATTAAACTTGGACATATTAGAATGTAATTAATTAGCTGGTATTAATTAAACTTGGAAGCATAAGAATGTAATTAATTAATGTAAACCACCTCCAATGTAATTAATTAATATAAAACTCTTCAGTCATATTAATGATCTTAGTGTGGTGCCATAATAAAATGCAACTAGTACACTCTGTAAGGTGGTTAGTGTTAAGAAAGGCATCCAGCTAAAGATACCATGCCAAAACTGGAACATAAGGAAGTCATAGCCCCTGACCATTTTAGGAGGGCTGTAGTTCCAATTAAGTACAGACTTGGTCAGTAGCAACCTATCAAACCCATGTTTACATGTAAAAACAAACATAAAATGATGATGATGATGATGATAAATTGTTCTGTGCAAACTCCTGATTAGCTACCAGTTAGGCGGACATACAAGCCAAATAAACTTCATCCTCATCAGGAATCTAGACAAGCAATTGGACGTAAATACCAAGTTCTTCCCTGGAGAGGAATGTACCGCCCAATATATATTAGTTGTCAGAGGCCTTAGAGTAAGGACTAGGTGGACCAAGCAACAAGATTATAAATATAGGGTTTAAAAAGTTACATAAAAATGAGGGAAAAGTCAAGGATATTATATAATAGACTCATTCAAATTTGATAAAACATGAAATATTTATAAAATTATCATAACAAATGCAATAATAAATACAAGGCTTGGTAAAAAGCATGTATAAAACATTCAGGGTTATCCACAGCCACACACATACACACGAGTGGGAACTGACTAAGTTGAGTAAGTATCCCACATTTCTCCACACCTATTTGGCATTATGTACTTTCCAGGGCTGAGTAAAATCCCCTGTATATATTTTTTGGTGGATTCATCAATAAAACAATATATCTTTTGGACAAAAAAAGTACTTTCATTATTTCAATACTTCTTTTCTTGTTAGAAGTAAAAATTTGCCATCCAGGATCTCTTGTATGGTAATGAGACATGGGCAGTAAATGTAAAGGATATGTGGAGATGGGAGAGAAATGAAGCAAGCATGCTCCATTGGATGAGTACATGAACAATGGAGCATGGATGAACTGAGAGAAAAGCTGGTTACATGAGGAATCAGATGTAGTGTGCAAGAGAGAAAACTGAACTGGTATGGACATATGACGTATATAGATAATGAACACTGGGTGAAAAAGTGCCAGGAGATGCCAGTGGAAGGAAGCTGCAGTAGAGGAAGACCAAGAAAAACCCAGGCAGAGGTAGTTAGAGCTGATCTCAAAACACTGAACCACACAGCGGAGATAATAAAAGAACATGATGATGACAGTGTTGATGATGATGATGGTGGCGGTAGTGATGACGGCGGTGGTGGTGATGATGATGATGATGGTGATGATTCACATATAGCATGGGTTTGTTTCCTCAATTCATACAGTTTCCTAAGCAGACCAGTGCTGTTGGGTCTAACAAATAATTGTGGTTAACTAGAATCATTGTAAATAATTCCTTGTTGATGACCTTACAAACTAATCTTAGAATAAAGGTGTGACAGAATTATGTTTCTGACCTTTTAGGAACATAGCTGCTAATTGGAACGAAATATATTGCCAATATTATTTTTTATAATATTGAATTTTTTTTTCCAGCTTCATTAATCCTTCCTCTAATTAAATTCCCTCCTTCATGTTCCCAAAAATTATTATTTGATAGCAAGTTTGGTGTATTTAAATAAATTCTTTACTATGCCATCTTCTGAAAGCAACTCATGTATAACCAAGCAAAATAACACAAAAAAATCCTGGAATCTGCTTAAAAATAGTTTTCTAATTTTTTTTTTAACATAAAATAAAATTTGGTTACCCGGAACAATACAAGCAGGACAATAAAGAAACGAAAATAGTATAGCTAACTATTTCTCGTATTTCTAAACGAATCTGTGATTTGAAAGTGATAGAAGACTAAAAATATATAACAATTTTCAACTCTATTGTATAATCCATTATTTTACATCAGTGCCTTTATTACTATCCATTTGGAAGACTGAGTATTTCTGTTCTGTTATAATCTAATCTAAAATGTATTATATTATAAAACAGTAAATATGGTAGTTTTAGTGAAAATACATTATGTAGTTATTTTCAAATTTTGTTGAAAGGTATAACTCGAGGAAATAACCGAAATCACATTTTTTTTATAGACTTACTGCTAATTATTTTTTCTTGTGTTGTGTGTCCACCTTTTATAACATAGTTCAGTCTCTGTCAGGTCTTTTTAAAATAAAATGCTAAGTACATTACAGTGCATCACAAATAAACTAAATTTAATCTATACAGAATTTGCATTTAGAAATGTGATCTATCAAAGTAACTTTAATACAAATGAAACATGTTGATTAATATTCATATAACTAAGGTATATTGTTGTTGCCATGACTAAAACCCATGCAGGCTTTGCTGGACTTTTATGAGGTTACATCATGTAGGAGGTTTTTTTAGTGCTTTAAGCCTTTCATTACTATATTTCTAATGAAAGAGACTGCTTACAATTTTCAAATTATTTGGAAAATAATCAACAATTTGGAAGGATTTACTAATATAACTTTTTTTTATTAAGCTGGTGTTTGGAAGATACTTTAACAAAGGTTATTAAATATAATTATGATGGAAGGTTTTTTAATAAATACAAACACTTTAAAACAAAGTGTTTTGTATTATAGAATCAGAAGTGATCAAACTTGGGATTAATGATAGGAGCCCTAGTTCTATCATTATATAAGGTATATTACAAAAAACATGAATAAGATGATAAATGTATATAGGTGTATGAGAACTAGAAAAATAACATGTATATCTTGAGACTTCAGGCACATCTTAATAGACTTCATAGTTCTGAATTTTAGTCATGTTAGTGTTCATAGATCGAACACTGATCAATAAAATAAATACCAGTAATATGCTTGATTAAAAATCGAATATGTAAATTCATCCAAATTCATCTCCCCCTGTTCTTCTGATTGTCTAGTTTATAAACATTAATTTTATTTCTAAATATATATTTATTGGTATATTAATTCCTACTGTACAGTTATATGAGTCGAAAATCAAAAACACACACCTATACTATGTTGGAAAACTGCCATATTAAAAATAGAATTTTGGGGAATGGAAGATACTTATTTCATTCAACCAAACTTTGAATGAGAAAAGAGCAAAACAGAACAAATTATATTACTCTGTGTTCAGTTTACTTGCTCAATGTTAATGATATAAACTTATAAATGTATTAGACTACCATAAACTATATGGCCATGATATTACATAAGAACTACCATTTTCCTTATCTGGCTGATTTCTTTACGCAGTACCTGTTCCATAAGCAAACATTTGCCATCCATTATTTTATCCATGTTGCTAAGTCCTTCATGAACAGCCAAAAATCCACCTCGGCACTCTTGTTTCCAATGATCCAAGTTCTTCTGAAGTTGCTTAGAGGCAGTGTTTAATTGATCTTTCATAGACTGAAGAGGTATGGACAAAAACAAAATGTTGTTTTCATAAGTCTGATTTATATCAATATTTTAATTTTTTTAAAATTTTTATGTAAACATTATTTCTAACATAGATTAGACTTGTCAATCCATGAGTTTTTAGACCACAAATCATTAACAGTATATAGATGTATAATAAAAAAAGCTGCAGTATCACTATATGCTACATCTTAGGATTTATATATCTCTGTTCTAGAAACTTATTCAAAACAACAATTATAATAATGATTTCTACTTTACGGCTGAAGGGAGGGTAGCACAAAAGTCAATTAAACCAACCTCAGTACTTGACAGGTACTTTATTTTATCAACCTCAGTAGGATGAAAGGGGTAGGGGCTCCAGAACATTCTGGGTGTGTACTCTTTCACAAGGATATATTTGGGGGCCTTTTGTTTTTATAAACTCTATTTTTTAAATCTGGGGACGCACCAATCTAAAGTAGGAGTAGAATGTCATCCAGTGTAATCACCCATCTCAATATACCTTGTCAACAGACCCAGATGCCAGTAGAATATAATCTAGTACTTCAATTACCAAAAAGGTAACAAACACTTTACTTATTATTTCATCATTTACACATCATTTTAAAGAAGTTGGAGGTAAACAATGATATTTCTGAGTCATGATGTGTGCTACAACAGTCGATTATAGTGAGAAAGGGTTGACAGGCCAATCAGCTTCACTCATGTGAAACAAACCCATTTGGTTCCTGCCATTGGTGAAAAGCAAGGACAACTGAAGAAGCCTCATGATAAAATATTGTTTGTGTCTTTCTACAAAACCCATGTTGTATTAAGCTTTTTTGCATCCTCGCTCACATTCACATGGAAAAATTTTCCACTGCACACCTGTGTAGTAAATATTCAAAAGCATACCAAAAATGTTGGTAAAAGTTTGTTACTGGTTTGTTATTCCCGTTTAGCCTCCTGTTTTTTTTTTGTTGTCTTTTTTAGATAGGTTCTCTGCATATCTCCTTTGAATATTTTTTTCAAGTAACATATGTTGAAATATCTTCTTAATACTCAAAATTCTATAGTATCTACCAACATTTCTAATCATCCACCATTTTCAGTCCAGTTGCTCACGGCTCAACCAACAGTTATAATCACCAACAGGTGGCCGATATCGCCCAGGTTGGGAAACCCTGGGTTAAACTGACTCAATTTAGACTCATGGCTACTCTCATTTGGTTTAGCCTGTCAAATGATGCATCACAGCAAGCTAAGAATGCATTGCATAATACAGATGCATGAATGCATAATAATCATAAAATTGTAATGATGATCATAAGATTAAAACAGTATCTACAAGACCACAACAGTAACTTTAAAAAATAAGGTTAAAGTCGGTCTCAAGAATGGAGACACATCAGGTTCTAGTTCATCCTGGTTTCATTGGCATTAAGTGACTGAGTATAAGACACTCCCCTGGTCCATTACAGGTTTAACTCTCAGTAGCTGCTACTGATGGTACTCATTTTCTGCTGAATAGACTGGTGTAATGTAAAGTGAAATATTTTGCTAAAGAACGCATGCCACTCAGTCCAGAAATCAAACCCATGACATTGCAATTATGAGCCCAACACCCTAACCATAAGGTTGTGTGCCACAGTAACTGTATGTATGGACCTAAAACTTCCAATGAAGTCATTGGAGCCCTGTAATGAAATGTATTTCTTGGGCATTTTAAACCTGGCAGAGCCCACCCCCTCAATAAGTCTGAACATAGTTGATTTCTTCTGGAGAGTGAGACTGAGAGAGGAAGTGAGAAAGAGATATGGAGGAAGAATCGACCCCAGTTCTGAACTGGTACTTTGTTTATTGACCTTGAAAGGATGAAAGGTAAAGTTGATTTCAGTGGGATTGGAACTTAGAGAGCAGAGAGTGCTGGAATGAATAACTGCCAGTTTACAGCACTTAACACAGTAATTACCTGATGGCAAAAAAGAGGAACATAATAACAACCAATGAGACACTATCAAAGAAACCAATACAGTAACTGAACTGAGTTAAAATTACCCACATGCTTAAATACTTCCACTGATTTCTGATTGTTCTTTAACTTTGTTTCCAAGTCTTCCAATCGTAGTTCAATTATTTGTTGTTTTTCAATCCATTTTTCTTCAATTGTGTTCTGGAAAAAGTAAAATGAAAACATTAATTAATGCTGGATATTTAACTCTTAACATACTGCAATGATTTAGCAGAACATATCTAAAAATGAATTTGTAAATTCAAATGTTTATAGTATCTTTGCAGGTGGACAGATTGTTGTAAAAAAATTGGATTATTAAAGTACTTTAATTTTAAATGAGACCCAGTCTTAGTGTTGTTTTGTACTTTTGAAAAATATCTTGCTAATGCGATTTCATGCGGTACATCCTCCTCCTCCCCCTTTGGAGGAACCCCATTTCAGCCATTTGTATTTGTGATCATATTCTTTGACCATAGGTAAAAGTTAGCACAAATACCAAAGTTTAGAATTTGAGAAAAAATTAAACTCAAATGCTTGATAATTTTCAAAATTATTTGAAAATCATAGGCAGTGTCTTTCATTTGAAACATGGTAACAAAATGTTAAATACTACTATAACATTTTAAACAAACTTTTTTTCTCCAAAATAAGGGCACATCTAATACACAAGTGCATCTTATAACCTACAATATGGTAAATACCTTACAGAATTTAGTTATGTCCCATTAAATTCCATGTTCAGAATCCCACTGGGATTTTACTTTAACATTCATTCCTCCAGGGTCAATAAAATAAGTACCATATATATTATACTCAGATGGTTGACTGGTGCCAGTATGAGAATTCATTATTATTACAGTGATGAAGGGCGGTGAATTGGCAGTATCGGTAGAGGGTTGGACGCCATGCTTTCTAGCATAGTTACGTCCCTTTACAGTCTGAGTTCAAATCCCGCCGAGGTTAACTTTGCCTTTCATCCTTACGGGGTCGATAAAATAAAGTACCAGTAATGTACTGGGTAATTGTTGGCCTTGTGCCTAAAGTAGAAACAATTATTATCACAGTGATGAATTCAGTGGATTGGCAGTATCGGTTCTATGAAATAAAATCTCCCATTTTAAAGGGTAGTAGCTATTTAAAGTAAAATCTTCCAACAAAATTTTATATAAGAACCATAACAGAAAATGTTCCACTGTCACTTCTCTCTCACTCTATCTTTTCCCAGCCTCATTTTGTCCTCCTCTGTCTCTTGCACCTCTCCAAGATGCATTTTACAGTTTATTTTGGTTTCTATGGCTTTTCTCTATTACAATTTCTGAACATACACACACAAAGTAAACTAAATATTTGATATACATATAAAAGACAGCAATTGTTGCAGACTCAAGTGGTATGAAGGTAGAAAGCCTGCAGCTATAATCCACTTTTGGAGATAGGAAGACCTGTGAGGTGTTAGATCGATATTATCAGGTTTGCAGAAAGAAAAATTTACATTTATAAAATGGTTTTAATATACAAGAAAGGACACATTATGAAAAAGTCAGCATTTACATGTTTTGCCTACAGGCCATAAAAGTAGTATGCAAAATAATGTTAATAATGAAAATACCATTGGCAGTTGAAACTAACTTTTTATTTTTAGTTCCTTATTTTAGTTCAATATTATAGTATATTGTGTTCTGTGTAACAAAATAGCTGGCAATGATAACTACATCTGGCAATAACAGAAAACTCAACTCTATTTTAAAAATATCCTTTAAAAGAAAAAGAAAATGAAAAAAAAGGAGAAAAGACGAATATAAATAAATACCAAACAAATTCAAATATATTATTTCCTTTAACCATGAATTCGCCTGTCTGGAATTATGCCAAATTCCACAAAACAGACAAATCTTACCAACAGATTAAGAAGAATTGTTTATTTTAATTGTCTAATATAAATTTAAAATGTATCATTAAGTATTTTTACCTTTTGTTTTGTACATCAAATAGTCAAATTTCTTGAAACTGAAATCGAAGATTTGCTAGTTGTTTTTTTAATTGTATTCAGAGTTGTTAGAAGATCATATAAATGCTTAGCAGTATTTGTTCCACATCTTTACTTTCTGGGTTCAAATCCTACCTAGGTCAACTTTGCCTTTCAACCTTCCAGGGTCGATAAAATAAAGGACCAGTCAAGTACTGGCCCCAAAATACCTTGTGCCTAAATTAGAAACCATTATTAACTCTCAACATCTTGTAAGGATTTAGCAGCAAATGTTTAAAAATGGGTTTGTTCATTCAAATGTTTATAGTATCTTTACTGGTGAAGAGATAATCCTGAAAAATTTCACTAAACTAATGTAAAGACATTAATTTTTAATGCAATGTAGCCAGAGTGCTGTTTTGTACTTTTCAAGATTGTCTTGCTAAGGTGGTTTCATGTGGTACAAGAGTTCATATAAAATGTGTTTGATTTGCATTGGTCCCAATGACAAATGTTCCACTGTGTTCAATTAACAGAATGGCCTGCTTGTGAAATTAATATGCAAATGGCTGAGCATTCCACAGAGCGATGTTCCCTTAATGTAGTTTCAAAGGATATTTAGCATGACTCAGTCTGTGACAAGACTGGCCCTTTGAATTTCAGGTACAACTCATGTTTTCCAGCTGAGTGGACTGGAGCAATGTAAAATAAAGTGTCTTGCTCAAAGACACAATGTGCTGCTAAATCAAACTCATCATCTTACAATTGTGAGACAAACTACTTAACCACTAAACCATGCACTTTCACTAATTTAAGACATGGCATTAAGTACTATAAAACAAACTAGCAGTGTAACCCGGTGTTGCACGGGTATGAACATTGGTAATAGCACCTCCAATGAGAAACGTTTATTTGTGAGTGCCTGTTAAAAGGTCATGAAAATATACCGAGAGGAAAGTTGTTTTATTTGGAGAAAATTAAGAAGTTGAAAGTACAGTTTAGCTGTCTACGTGCATTGTTCATAGAAATATTGTTGAGCCCCTTCTTTTCATACTCCTCTATTTTGGCCTTTTGGAGTAAATGTGAAAGAGAAAGTCACAGGTTAAGTTGGCAGAAGGTTCCAGTGTCATAGCAGTAAGGCGTAGGCTACTTACCTCAAAAATTCATTTGCACTCTTTCCACTAAGTTACTCTTTCTCTCTATCCCTCTCGGTGCAGTCCCTTGCGAATTTCTCGCCTAGGCCTGGTGTAGATTTGCACCCGATCCATCTACCCGATGCACATGTCCGCTTTGTTCGGCTTTTGGTGGAAGGAGTGACCAGCAGTACATTGTTCGGTATTATTACGAAAAGGTGTAGCAGAGAATCCCGCGTGAACTTACAGCTCGGGAGGAAACTGCTTATCTCGATGATTCATTCGCCATCGTTCTTGTTAACACTCCGTTTACTTGGTATTTGTTGGTCTACAGTTAGATGAATGTCGCACAAAGGGTTAATGTTTATTGGCAAAAAGCTTTTTGAATAATAAAAGACGGGTTAAAGTAATAATAATAATAATAATAATGAAATTATTGTGTAAAGTGCTCAGGTGCACTACAACTCGTCAAAGGTGCATATATAGTACATAGAATAATACACAAATGTCAGGGAAGTGAATAGTGTATGAGTCATGATATACATGTGTGTATGTGTATGGAGGGAGAACATTAGGTGTAGTGTTGGCGAATCTCGGGAAGCATGGAGGCCTTAAAGGATGCAGTGTCTCGATAGCTAACAACCGATGCAGGTAGTTTGTTCCATGCTTCAGCAACTCTGAGCGTGAAAAAATGTTTCCGAAAGTCATGGGAACTGTGCTGTTTTCTGACTTTGTGGGCATGCCCACGTGTGCTAGACACATGGAAATCAAAATGGTACTCAGGGTTGTTGTTGGCAAGATGGTTAATAATTTTGTGGGTGTTTACCAAGAGAGTTGCCAGACGTCGGAGCTTCAATGTATTCATGCCCAGGGAAGCAAGGTGCTCAGAGTATGGTAGATGCCTGATGGAGGGTATTCGCTTGGTTGCACGTCTCTGAACAGTTTCCAGGCGGTCAATGTTCTGAGCAAGATAGGGGTTCCAGACTGGTGATGCAAATTCTAAGTGTGGCCGCACCATAGCCATGAAGAGCCTTAAATAAATAGCTGGAGAGCGGCTGACAAAGGTCTTGCTGAGTGATGCTAAGACACCCTCAGCCCTCTTGACAATTTTAGAGACGTGCTTTGTCCAACGCAAATCGCTGCTGACCGTAATGCCCAGGTCACGTTCACAAGAAGACTTCTTGATATTAGTGCTGTGGAGGGAGTATGTGGACACTGGGTTTTTACTCCCAAAATGCATGGTGGTGCACTTGTCCACAGCTAGCTTGAGTTGCCAGTCTGAGATCCATTGTTGCATTGTGTCCAGGTCAGACTGCAAGCAAGATCTATAGTGTTCAGGATCTGTCCTTTTTATCTCAAGGTACAGCTTGATGTCATCTGCGTACTTTAGTACTGTGGCATTCTTTAAGTTGGCATCTATGTCATTAATATATGCCACAAACAAAAGGGGGCCAAGAACAGATCCCTGTGGTACACCAGATGACATCTCATATGGTGAGGAATGCTGTCCCAGAACCGTGACTACCTCTCTTCGACTGAGAATGAAGGACTTCAACCAGTTAAAAAGATCATCCTTCACACCCATTGCAGAGAGTTTTGCCATAAGCCTTTTGTGTGGCACAGAATTGAAAGCTTTGGCAAAGTCAAGGTAAACAACATCCACCCATGAGCCGCCATCAGTGATCCGGGTGATGTCTTCAAGAAACTCGATAAGTTGATCACAGCAGCTGGAGTTGGAGATAAATCCAAATTGTGAGGGCCGGATAAGACTGTGAGAGTTCCAGAAGTTTCAAAGTGTTTCTCTGACACAGGATTCCATCAGTTTGGCAATGCAACTAGTAAGACTGACTGGACGATAGTTCACAGGTGATGTGCGGTCACCCTTTTTGAACAGAGGAATGACACTGGCAGTTTTCCACTGTTCTGGAGTAGCACCGTTGTTCAAACAGAATTGGAAGAAGCGTGATAACTGGTGCAGAAGGAAGTACCCACCACGTTTAAGAAGCAGGTACGTAACATCATCATGACCAGGAGAGGCATGGTTGCGTTTATTTTTAAGGTGACGTCGCAGCATTGCAGGTGTAAATTCCATGGTTGTAATGGAGTCCGGTGTCATAGGTGGTGGAGATGGTACACTCAGGTCTTCAATAGTGAAAATGCCTGCATAGCATTCAGCAATGAGCTCTGCGCATTCCTTGGGGTCGTCAGTAACCTGGCTTGTGTGGGGATTGTGAAGAGGACCAACTTGAGAGTGAGGCCTCTGCTTTGAGTGAACATACTTCCAGAACACCTTACTGTTAGGGCTGGTTGCTATGCACTGCTCAAATTGAAGCACTGCCTTTTTTGTCACCTGTTTGAGGTGGTTGGACGATCTATTTCGCCTCTTTCTATTAATGTCTGATTTGTGAAGTTTGTACTCACGTTCAGCATTGCGACGTTCTTTTCTGGCAAGACGGACTGCTGCAGTCTCCCAAATTTCACTTTTTGGATTTTTTTTCCGCTTACGTGGCACCGATGCTGCACATGCTGTCCATATTGAGCTCAGGATGTTCTGGAGTACAGTGTTGACATCTCCAGAGTCGTAGAACTCAAGCCAGTTTGGCTGTTGCAACTCGGTGCAGTAACAGTTCCAGTCTGCTTTATTCCAGTCAAAGTGAGCAGTTTGGAGATGGTTGTGGTTCTTGTTACTGCCCATGAGGGATAGATTGGCAATGATCATAGCATGATCAGAGTCACCTAAAGGTTCCTCAGCAGTAACACTAATGACCGTTTCAGGAGTAGTGGTGAAGAGTAGGTCCAAAGTGTTGTCACCTCTTGTTGGGGAGGTGACTACTTGGGACCAATTCGAGTCCAGCACTAGCTCAAGGAAGTCATTTGCACTTGGCGGCCAATGAAAGGTTTCCCAGTCAATCTCAGGGTGATTGAAGTCTCCTGCAATAAAAACATAAGTGGCTGTTTTCCTGGCAGCAGCTCTGAGGATATCACAAAGTTGAGTGTCCTGATGATAATTTGGGGGACGGTAAACGACTCCAAGTAGCAGTGTTGACATGGTCATATGTATATCGCAGAAAAAAACTTCCTGCTGTGATTGGTTCAAATCAACACAAGGAATTGCCGACAAATTTGACCGAATGTAGACCATTACACCACCACCACGACGATTAATGCGGTCTTTACGAAACAGGTTGTAGCCAGTAATGCTGAAAACCCCATCACAGAGTAAGGGATGTGCCCAAGTTTCCGTGACTGTAATGAAGTCAGTGTTGATACTTTTGACATAGGAGTCAAAAAGATGAATCTTATTGCATAGACTACGTGCATTCAAGGACAACAATTTGTACCTTGATTCCAGTATATGATTATGTGCAGGGGATGGCAGGTTGTTCTGATTTAGTTTCCCAGAGTTTTTTCAGTTTCTTTATTGTCAGTTGTTGTGGGTACAGTGTTTTCAGACCAGCTGGTATCTCTTTTCCATTTTTCACCAGCCTTAACAAACTTCCATATCTGCCCATCATCACATAGGCTGAAGCTTTCATGTTCTGCCGAGCTGCGGTTTAAGGAAGCTGCAGCATGCAACTTTGGGCGGACATCAGGTGGAAGACCAGGGCATGTTCGGAAAGCAATCCGACTTTCACGCCTAGCTTTATCAGAGACTACAAGGTATGAACGTGCCTCAGTTGAGTTTGAAAACGACTGTCTAATTAGCCTGGGTTTCGGGCCTGGTCGGCCAAGGCGTAGAGCAGCCTGAGGATCAACTATGTATCTGTGTATATCCATATATACACACAGATACATATATATATGTGTGTTTATGTATGTATGTATATATATATATATATCATCATCATCATCATCATCATCAGGTTTAGCGTCCGTGTTCCACGCTTGCATGGGTTTGGACGGGGGTTTTCCCACTTGAGGCAAGAGTGGTTGTCTTGCTCGCATAGGACTGTCATATATATATGTGTGTGTGTGTGTGTGTCTGTTTATATATACATATATTTTTATGTGTATATTTATATATATATGTATATATGTGTATATATATATATGTGTATATGTGTTTGTATATGAGTATATATGTGTGTATATGTATATATGTGTATATATATAAGTATATATGTATATATATATATATGCGTGTGTGTGTGAATGTAGCGAAGATAATACGTCAGCAATGATGTGTTCGTGAGAATGTCGGTATGCCGACAGCCAGACATACAGACAGATATTATATGGGCTCGACGGAGATGACTGGCGCCTAACACCCCTTTAACAACAGAAAATTGAAAAATAAAAGCTGCAGTTATCTTTAGAATGCAAGTTTGAAGTCAATCAGAGTAGAAATGTGGATTTGTATAGACTTTGCAAAAATGAGGACACACAGACTACAGTTTTATATATATAAAACACATACTTGAATTTCTTAAAATTGAAACTAAACCCACAACAGCTAATCACATCCTAGTTGTAAATAGAAACCTAATGCCAACGGTCAGAATAAACAAATGAGACATGGAGATTTAATCTATGTTTTTGTGATACTTGCTAAAACTGACATTCAAACAAACAGATCCATGGTTTTTCAAGACCGAAGGATGCCAATAATAATAACAATGATAATACTATATCAAGATTAAACCAGTATGAAACTAGTTAGACCATTTTTCAACAGTGTACTTGATACTTGGGATAGAAGAGTCTGACTATATTAGAAAGAGTCAGGGCCCGACAGCTCTTGCCATCTCAACAGCTAGTCAAAATGGCAAGAGCTCAGCCATTGGGCCTCGACTCTTTCTAATATATACACACACATAATACATACACACACAAATATATATGCTTATATACAAATATAGGAATATATATGTGTGTGTGTGTGTGTAGATCCCGAGTGATATTGAGAAGAACCAGAGTAAATAAGATACTTAATACATTGGTAGAGTGAAAAGAACGAGATTTGATATAGAAATGGCTTCTACAGGACTAGAACTGTTTCATTCATATGAAATTATCAGGAATGCCCTGACCATCTCATTGTATATATATATATATAGGGTGTGTAAAATTCCCGAAATTATATATATATATATATATATACACAAATATAATAATAATGAAATTATTGTGTACAGTGCTCAGGTGCACTACAATTCATCAAAGGTGCATATATAGTACATAGAATACTATACAAATGTCAGGGAAGTGAATAGTGTATGAGTTATGATATACATGTGTGTATGTGTATGGAGGGGGAACATTAGGTGTAGTGTTGGCAAATCTCGGGAAGTATGGAGGTT
The DNA here is from genome assembly GCA_964016885.1 of Eledone cirrhosa. NCBI lineage: Eukaryota > Metazoa > Mollusca > Cephalopoda > Octopoda > Eledonidae > Eledone > Eledone cirrhosa. The sequence continues at coordinate 46,580,894 of OZ024745.1, forward strand.
TTAAAGGATGCAGTGTTTCGACAGCTAACAACTGATGCAGGTAGTTTGTTCCATGCTTCAGCAACTCTGAGCGTGAAAAAATGTTTCCAAAAGTCATGGGAACTGTGCTGTTTTCTGACTTTGTGGGCATGCCCACGTGTGCTAGACACATGGAAATCAAAATGGTACTCAGAGTTGTTGTTGGCAAGATGGTTAATAATTTTGTGGGTGTTTACCAAGAGAGTTGCCAGACGTCGGAGCTTCAATGTATCCATGCCCAGGGAAGCAAGACGTTCAGAGTATTTATGGTAGATATCTGATGGAGGGTATATATAAAATATAAATATAAACACCCCACTCTCCAGAGCGTGAAATTAATAAACATTCGTTGTACTGCCTCTCTGTTTTGTCCCTGTTCAAATTTTTCCATCCTATATATATATATATATATACATGTATATACATATATACAAAATATGAATATATACATATATATAAATATATATCGTTTCTGAACTAAAAGCTTGTTGAGAAAGTGACTTCCTTGTTCGATCATCTTACCAAAAGCTTAACATCATTTGTCTAAGCAGACAGTACTTGATTTAGGAGTTGCAGAAACCCAAATGCTGGATTTTACCAACCATCCAGGGGTCCGGGTATAATTTTCAATCATATTTTATTTTTTTTACCCGAATTACTTGGTCGTTTCTATGGCTGTGCGGATAATGGTTTAACCATCGTCTCAGTGTGTTTGGCCTTTTAACTTATGTTGTAGCTCTGGTCTCTGGTTAACTAGCTTCTATGGAGTGCTTGCCACACATCTCGGAAGTTGTTTTTCGCTAATTTCCAATAGCCGAAATATGATTCTCGCTAATTTATATTTATATATATATATATATATATATATACATATATATATATATATACATACATATATATATATAGATATATTGTATATAAAATATATCTATATATACACACACACATATATATATATATAATTGTTTCTACTTTTGGCACAAGGCCAGCAATTATCCAGTACATTACTGGTACTTTATTTTATCGGCCCCATAAGGATGAAAGGCAAAGTTAACCTTGATGGGATTTGAACTCAGACCATAAAGGGACATAACTATGCTACAAAGCATGGTGTCCAACCATCTACCGATACTGCCAATCCACCGCCCTAATATATATATATATAATGTAACATAATCTTAACACTGATATTAGTCAAACAATATTGCTTTTTTTGCTGTAATATTATATTAATCTGACTATTCATAATATTTGTTATGCTTCACTTGGCTCAAACAGAACTCATATAGTTTATAAAGTTATCAGCTGAAACACCTGTTGGCAAAGCAATTCTTGTTTTATACACATCTTACATATAATTATTAGCTTTTGGTTTCATGGCCACATGACAATTTAGCCTGAATCCATAACTATAAAACTGAATGAATACATGCATATCTGCATATCTGAATTCATGTATATTCATGTATACATACCCAAACACACAGATATATATATATATATATAAATATATATATATATATATATATATATATATATATATATATAGGAACCAGTAAGACCCCGACAGCTGAGCTCAAGCCGTTTCGACGGCTAATTCAGAATTAGCCGTCGAAACGGCTTGAGCTCAGCTGTCGGGGTCTTACTGGTTCCTATTACCCACTCTACTACCCCAAGTATTGAGTACTTTGGTGCGTTATGGTCCACCTGGTTCCTTACCACATTTCCTTCGTTATATATATATATATATATATATATATATATATATATATACATATATATATATATACATATATATATACGCATATATATGTACATATATATATATACATACATATATATATATATATACATACATATATATATACATATATATAAATACACATATATATATAAACATTTATATATATATATATGCATACATATATATATGCATACGTACACACACACACACACACATATATATATATATATATATATATACACATATATATATATATATATATATATATATATACATATATATATATAGATCATCATCATCATCATCATCAACGTTTAACGTCCGTGCTCCATGCTTGCATGGGTTTGGACGGGGGTTTTCCCACTTGAGGCAAGAGTGGTTGTCTTGCTCGCATAGGACTGTCTGGCGGGTTTTCTACAGCTGGATGCCCTTCCTAACACCAACCACATTTACAGTGTGGGGCTGGGAGGTTTTTACCATGTTGCCTACACGGCCACATTACAGCGTGGACTGTCTGGCAGGTTTTCTACAGCTGGATGCCCTTCCTGACACCAACCACATTTACAGTGTGGGGCTGGGAGGTTTTTACCATGTTGCCTACACGGCCACATTACAGCGTGGACTGTGTGTTTTTTGTCGTGACACCTACACGATCTCATTTGTTTCGGCCTGGATGTTGTGGCACCAACATAACTTTACATTGAAGGGGCGGTGTGGATGGGGTGGGTGGTGGTGGTGGGACGGGGGTGTATTTTGTTAGAGATGCCTACTGGCTGTAGTAGGTTTTACTTTGTATTTAGGTAAGGCGGGTCTTCTCTATTACTGAGTACCGCCAAAGGTCTCGGTCCAGTGACATTGTCTTGGAGAGGTGTAAGTGTGTGAGGTCGGAATTTATCAGCTCGTCCCAGATTTTTCTGGGTCTGCCTACTCCGTAGCTACTGTCTATCTTTATTGCCCTGCACTTTGTTATACAGTTGTCGTCTTTCATGCGCATCACGTGACTATACCAACGTAGCCTTCTCTCGAGTAAACAACATCTCATCCCTCTTATTTCTAATTTTTTCCTTAGTTCGCTTATGCTTTGCCGTTCACGTATGTTACTATTACACATCCAGCGGAGCATGCAAGCTTCGTTCCTCTCCAGTCTGCGTATATCCTCTGCACGCAATGTCCAGGTCTTACTGCCATGTAACATTGCTGTTCGTATGCAGGCATCATACAACCTGCCTTTCATTTTTAGGGAGAACCCTTTAGCGGCTAATAGTGGTATAAGCTCTCTGAACTTTTTCCAACCAGTTCTGACTCTAGCTACTGTACTTTCAGAGCACCCTCCCCCACTGCTGATTTTGTCGTCCAGGTAACGGAAGCTGTCCACTATTTCTATAGAACCCTCTGCGCAATTGAAAGAGCTAGTATTTTATAGATATATATACATATATATATATACATATATATATATACATATATATACACACATATATATATATATATATATATATATACACATAAGTTCTAGTTTGTAAGAAAGAAAATAAGGCGGCAGCCCCTTCCGGGAAGTGGCCATGCTCAGTGTGTAGGAAAGGCGTAGGTAGAAACTCCATTTTGTGTCCCAAATGCAAAGTATGGGTGCATAAAAGATGTAGTGGGATCACAGGTAAGCTAACTAAGAACATAGATTTTACATGTGGCCGGTGCTCTGGTGCAATAAGTAGCAGCAAGTTCCCACAAAATACTAGCTCTTTCAACTGCGCAGAGTGTCCTATAGAAATAGTGGACAGCTTCCGTTACCTGGGTGACAAAATCAGCAGTGGGGGAGGGTGCTCTGAAAGTACAGTAGCTAGAGTCAGAACTGGATGGAAAAAGTTCAGAGAGCTTATACCACTATTAGCCGCTAAAGGGTTCTCCCTAAAAATGAAAGGCAAGTTGTATGATGCCTGCATACGAACAGCAATGTTACATGGCAGTAAGACCTGGACATTGTGTGCAGAGGATATACGCAGACTAGAGAGGAACGAAGCTTGCATGCTCCGCTGGATGTGTAATAGAAACATACGTGAACGGCAAAGCATAAACGAACTAAGGAAAAAATTAGAAATAAGAGGGATCAGATGTTGTTTACTCGAGAGAAGGCTACGTTGGTATGGTCACGTGATGCGCATGAAAGACGATAGCTGCATAACAAAGTGCAGGGCAATAAAGATAGACGGTAGCCACGGAGTAGGCAGACCCAGAAAAACCTGGGACGAGCTGATAAATTCCGACCTCACACACTTACACCTCTCCAAGACAATGTCACTGGACCGAGACCTTTGGCAGTACTCAGTAATAGAGAAGACCCGCCTTACCTAAATACAAAGTAAAACCTACTACAGTCAATAGGCATCTCTAACAAAATACACCCCCGTCCCACCACCCCCACCCCATCCACACCGCCCCTTTCAATGTAAAGTTATGTTGGTGCCACAACATCCAGGCCGAAACAAATGAGATCGTGTAGGTGTCGCGACAAAAAAACACACAGTCCACGCTGTAATGTGGCCGTGTAGGTAACACGGTAAAAACCTCCCAGTCCACACTGTAAACGTGGTTGGTGTTAGGAAGGGCATCCAGCCGTAGAAAACCCTTCAGACAGTCCTATACGAGCAAGACAACCAATCTTGCCTCAAGTGGAAAAATTCCCGTCCAAACCCATGCTAGCGTGGAAGATGGACATTAAACGATGATGATGATGATGATATATATATATATATATATATATATATATACATACATATATATATATAACCATATATATATATATATATATACACATATCTATATATATATATATGTATATATATATATATATATATATATATATATATATACATATATATATATACATATGTAGGAGGTGAGTTTTATTGTAGTACAATAAAGCAATGCAGATATCGGATAAGAAGCACTCTACAGTTTGTAGGACTGGAGTATACATAATATATAAGATCAAAAGATGGTTAAAAGAGTTCCATGTATTTTATTATGCGCATTTCAAAAACAAATATCATCATGCAATAACATTTGTGTTTTCATCAGATAAAATAGGAAGACATGATATGAAGGTTAAAAAACACTTGTGAATAGTGCAGTTTTAAATCAACATATCATGATATGTTGATTTAAAACTGCACTATTCACAAGTGTTTTTTAACCTTCATATCATGTCTTCCTATTTTATCTGATGAAAACACAAATGTTATTGCATGATGATATTTGTTTTTGAAATGTGCATAATAAAATACATGGAACTCTTTTAACCATCTTTTGATCTTATATATTAGATATATACATATATATATACATATATATATATATATATATATATATATATATATATATATATATACATACATATATATATATATATACATACATATATATACATACATATATATATATATATACATACATATATATATATATATACATACATATATATACATACATATATATATATATATATACATATATATATATACCTATATATATATTTATATATATATACATACATATATATATATATATATATATACATACATATATATACATATATATATATATACATATATATATATATATACATATATATATATGGAGGCACATGGCTTAGTGGCCTTGCAATCGAAAGGTTGTGAGTTCAATTCTCAGACCGGGTGACGTGTTGTTTCCTTGAGCAAGACACTTTATTTCACATTGCTCCAGTTTACTCAGCTGTAGAAATGAGATGATAGGGACTTGGGTCCCTATCATTCCACTGCAAAGTGATCGTGCTGGTGCCATGGCAAAAAGCACCCAGCACTCACTGTAAATGAGGTTGGTGCTAGGAAGGGCATCCAGCTGTAGAAATCAAGCCAGAATCAGTTCCTGTCCCACCCTTGCAAGCAGGGAAAAGCGGACGTAAAATGAAAATGAAAATGAAAATATATACATATATATATACATATATATATACATATATATATATACACATATATATATATATATATATACACATATATATATATATACATACCTATATATATATAAACATATATACATATATTATACACACATATATATATATATGTATAGAGGCATGTGGCCTAGTGGTAAGGATGTTGGACTTATGATCATAATGTCATGGATTTGATTCTTGGGTTGTGTCCTGAGAAAAACACTTCATTTCACGTTGCCCCAGTATACTCAGCTGAAAATAACCCTGCGATGGACTGAAGTCTTGTCCAGGGGGAGTCTTGTACTCTCAACTGCTTCACACCATAAGCACCGGCCAAATGAGCCTTCTGGCTTAAGACAGACTTTAGACTTTTTTTTAGATACATATATATATATATACACACACACACATATCTATATATACACATACATATATATAAATACATATATATGCATGAGCAAACAAAGGCAGAGACAAGAAGAAATAAATAAATTAATTAAATAAAAATGGCGTAGGCATTACAATACAATGGGAGGAAACATAATAGTACCATTGATGATGTCACAGATGTGTGACGAAAGAACTTTGATAGACTATATATATCTGTATTTTTAACCGTTGGTCAATCAATAATAAACATTGATTGCCAGATAAATTAACTATGGAGATATAAAAGATGCAGAAGCGAAAATCAATCCAAACCAAACTCAGTGTGTTGTTATTATTTCTGGCTATATTATAACAATATGACCCTCCCCAAGTATAACAACATATATATATATATATATATGCATATATATATATATATATATATATATATATATATATGTGTGCATATCATCATCATCATCATCATCGTTCTATGTCCATTTTGCACCCCACAAAAAAAAAACGGTGATGACGACGATATATATATATATATATATATATATATATACACACACATATATATATATCATCATTTTATATACATACATACACATAATGTATGCATATGCAAATATATGTACATTTTTCAGTATGATTAGCAGTGATGGAAATATGGGGAGTACTCAAAGGTATATATTGGTACACAATTTCAAGTTATTTTATATATATCTACTAATGGAGATATTTACTATTAGCAATCCTTTGTCAAGTTTCAGTCAATAAAAATGTTTGTTTACTATCATTACACGTGTTTATTTTATTCAGCTCCCAAAATAGAACACATAATATAGATTAGTTTATAACATAATCTATACAGTAAGAATGGCACTATATTTTGGTTGGAGTGTTATGGGTATCCCACGACCATCACGTGCACAGGTTCATATTTCTGCACTCTGATGGACCCTTCTATGATTCTCAGAATAAATTCTAGATACAGTCTTACCATATAACTAGTTTCCAATACCCACTGTAAATGTGGTTGGTGTTAGGTAGGCCAAATATTCAGACCCGTCAGAGCAAGATACAGTGTGGCCAATTCTGGCCAGACTTGTCTCTCGATGTGGGTGACCCATCTAACCCATGCAAGCATGGAAAAATGGATGCTAAACGGTGATGGTGATGATTATGACTTCCATCACTGATGATAAGTCCTTCCTAAGCTTACAATTATATTTCCATAAAATCAGTTAGATGCTTTCTGTGATAGCTATACCCAGAGTAGGAATGGAACTAATGTTCTGTTGCCACAGCTAACAGCAATGATTTGTTCCTATCTTATGTAGTACCTATATCTATTTAGATGTTTATTGAACCTTTAGCTATTTAAGTGTCTAGGCCATGATCACAACATAGTGCTCATAACAGAATACCAACTAACAAGCTTTCAGCTAATTGTTTGGTACTTAAAACTTAAATATCTACTTCAAATAATGTATTAACAGAAGTGAAACTTCAGTGACAGCCGACATAAACCCTGAAATCTACTTTTCTTGGATCAATAAAGTAACTTCCTGCAGTGTTCGGGGATTAATCTCTCATTGTAGGGTATATTGAACAAGATAGCAAGATGTTATCAGTTCAAACAACTGATGCCACTATTTTCAACCTTTTACCATACAATGCCATTTCATATTTTTCATTTATTATATGAATGGACTCTTGGTGATGTAGCAACACTTTCAAATCTATCAGAGCTCATCCTTCTTCAGGTTTAATCACAGCCAATTTCTTCTAAAGAAGAAGAGAGAGTAATAGAGAGGAAGTGAGAAAGAGATATAGAGGAAGAGTCAACCTTAGTACTGGGCTGGTACTTTATTTATTAACCTCAAAAGAATGAAAAGCAAAGTTAACCTCAGTGCACGGAGAGCCAGAACAAATATGGCAAAGCATTTTATCTGATGTTCCAATGACTCTGCCCATTTGCCATTTACCATTTATTAAATAGTAGGATCAAATGTATTGTAGTTAGCTGTACTGTTCATTTGTTGTCAGCTCTGTTGTGTGGCCCTAGGTCAGTTCCAATCATTCAGATCTACAATCCATAGAAGGTCAGTTGAACAATGCAATCTAATTCACAGGTCCATTTTGCTGAGCAGAAAGCCTTGCCATTCACTCAAACATGCAGTTGGTTGGAGTTGTGCATTTTGTTGTTGTTTAGCTTCATATTAATAAAACATCTACCAGTCAAGTATTGTTCCTGCCACCACCAAAAGAAATTTTGGTCTTGTGCATTATTTAAAGAAATTTGATATACAAATATAGACAAATTCATGATCAGAGAGTCTATATCTTGCATTAAATAAATACTATTTAAGATCAATAATAATACTTGGTTTGTAACAGATGTTGTTCTGACATGAACTTCACAAGAAACGTGTTACCATAGAAAGAATTTCTCTCTATACCAGTATAAAACCAAACAGTATTTAGATTCTGTCTAACTGCTTACTCAGTGATGCAAATAATACAGGTATAGGCAACACAATTTTAAAGAAACCAATAAGTTTGTTAATAACCTCTTAGGTCGATTCAAAGCTGAGTTGCTATATATAGAATAGAAAATGCCATGAATTCTGGAAAATTCTGTTTCTGTTTAAACTTCAAAGATGCAGACAGTAGCAAGCATACAGAAATTGCAGGAAATATATTCAAAGAAAAGCATGAACATTTCTTATATTGTTGCACTTTTCAGTATCTATGTTTACATGCAAATAGGTATCATCATCATCATCATTATTATCATCATTGCTTTCTTCTTTCTTGTTCTGCTCTTAACCCTTTCATTACTCTATTTCTAATGAAATGTACTACCTATGATTTTCAAATACTTTGACCTTGTTATGTATGTATGGACCATTACCCCTTATGTCAGTTTGCTCTGCAACTCTACAGTGATTTTACAATTTTGGGTGTGAGTGGGTGGAAGGGGGTATTTTGTTCAAGGGGTTTCTGATGCCCCTTTTAAGCAGAAGTGCATGGCCTAGTGGTGTTGGACTGGGTTGTGTGTTGTGTTTTTGAGCAAAACACTTAATTTCATATTGCTCTAGTATATTCAGCTGAAAATAAGTACTAGCAATATCTGGGGGATTAACCCTAGTAGGGAGACTTGTACTCTCAGTCACTTAACACCACAGAAATTTGGATAAGCACCAAGCTGTGGAAAAGTACATGAAATGATAAACAGTAACTGTGATAACAAATGACAAACCTACAGCAAAGACTTAACTCTAACCCTGTCACCACAAGTTAAAGACAGACCAGCAACTAATCACCATCATAGTTGACAGCACATGTAAATAACATAGTGAAAGTAACACAATTATAGTTGAAAATTGCTAAAATGCCTGAACACTTTTGATACGAAACCGAAACCACCTGAAACTGCCCTTAGTTCTATGATACAAAACTATTTGCTTTAAAATATTTATATTCATCTAAAACCTTCCATCATGATTTTATGTAAAAACCCGCTAACAGCTTAATGGGAAAATTAGTTATATTACTAAATCCTTCCTAATTCATATTTTTAACTGTTTACTTTAAAATGTTTATATTTATCTAAAGAAAAAAGAGAACATCTATCATAATTTTATGTAAAATCTTTTGTTAAATTATGTTCCAAATACTAGTTTAATAACCAGAAAGTTATATTACTAAATCCTTTCTAATCCTTGACTAGGGTGCCTGGTTGTTTCAGCGTCTTAGCCTTGCTATCACCCGTGGTAGTGCTGCAAGTATATTGACTTGCCTCAAAAATTTCTGTCGACCTTTGCGATTGTCACACTTGGTGGTGAATTGGTGGTTGTTTTCGTTTTTGTTTCTCCATCTTTTTTTTTTCTTTCTCTTGCTCTGATCATATATTATGGTGTGTTATTTTTGTGAAGTTCTTAACAATAGTTAATTGTATTTATTATATGTGTTTATATTTGTTCACATTTTCATTCTGAAAGAATTGTGAACGATTTATAAAGTTATTTATACAACTAAGAATAAAATTCTTGGTTATTTTCAAAATTGTTTGAAAGTCATTGGTGGTGTCTTTCATTAGAAATAAAGGGCAAATGCTGGTAGAAAAAGTGACAGTATTATAAAAAGCTTAAGAAAAAAAATGTATAGTTCTCAACATTTTATTTATAGCTGTAGTGGATACTAAAAAAGAAGAAAAAAATCATAAAAATGTTATGATCATAGAACAAAGAATAGCATTACATTGGGCTACATGCTAGCTAGAAACTGGCAACAGTTGACACTGCTGTATACAGGTGTACATGTGACTTATTGGCTGTCTAAAATTAATAAATCACATCAGAAATAGACACATAAAGAGAATTCTCATTTGCCTATTTATTTATAATGAAGCACATTCCTAAATTGCAGACTAATGCAGCTTTTATTACACACAGAAGACTAAATAGTCATGATTCACTGCTGTTTCACTGTGTATTTTTTAAATTTTCTATATATTACCATAGCAAGGGGATTTCAATATATATATATATATATATATATACATATATATAATATATATATATATATATATATATATACATACATATATAATATATATATACAACAGAAGGTCCAACTGTACGCATAAGCAGCAACATAGTAAGTAAGGCAATTAAGAACATGAAGACAAGTAAAACAGCAGGACCATCAGGTATAGTTGCTGAGATGTTGAAAGCATCTGCGATGGTAGGGCAGACCTTAACCACCCTTATTGTAAACCAAGTAATACAGAATGGTGTCATTCGCAGTGACTGGAATAGCATCATCATCGTCAACTGCTACAAGGGTAAAGGAGATGCCCTAGAAAGGAATAACTACAGAGGCATAAAGCTGACTGACCAAGTCATGAAAGTTACAGAAAGAGTCATTACACAACTGATTAGAAACCGTATATACCTAGATGAAATGCAGTTTGGATTTATGCTGGGAAAATGCACCACTAACAACCTCTTCCTTGTGAGGCAAATGCAGGAGAACTTCTCAACTGTGAGAAGGATTTGGCGTGATCAATTAACTTGTCCCTCCTTATAGTGGCACTGGTTTTGCCTCCCAAACTATGGTTCCACCATGAGGTTTTGGTGGGCCAACGGCCTATCCCTCCTCATAGCAGTGCCATCCAGTTCCACACTATAAATGTGATTACAGCTCCCAAACTATGGCTCTGCTGTGTGAAGGGTTCAGCATGGCCAATTGGCCTGTCCTTCCTCATAATGGTGTCATCCAGTTCCACACTGTAAATGTGATTGGTGTTAGGAAGGGCACCCAGCTGTAAAAATCCCGGCCAAATTTACAGTCCCATCTGAGCAAGATACAGCATGGCTAATTCTGGCCAGACTTGTCTCTCAACGTGGACAACCCATCTAACCCACGCAAGCATAGAAAATGGATTTTTAAACTGTGATGATAATGATAATGATGATGGTGGTGGTGGTGGTGGTGATGATGATGATAATGATGATGATATATATCATACATAGATATGTGTGTATTGTTCTAGCTTAGTTGTCAGTGAACATAGCTTAGTTGTCAGCAACCACACGGTCAGAACTAGACGAACCTGGAAACAGAAGCCAACCTGGAGAAGAAAGGTCTGGAAGCTGAAAGACTCCTCAGCCAGTTACAGATTTAAATATATTTTACTCAACGCCTATGACAGTAAAGAAGACCAGATAGAGACATTCAATGTAGAAGAGCACTGGGAGTTCCTAAAAAATAACTTACTAAAGGCAACGGATGAGATCTGTAAGACCACAGGCAGGAGGAGAGTGACTTGGTGGTGGAACAATAAGGTAGATGAGGCAGTTAAGGCCAAGAGACAGGCATGGAAAGAATGGAAGAACGGGGGAAGCAGGGTACATTACATAGAGACCAGGAGGGAAGTTAGGCAGCATGTATACTTAGCTAAGAGGGAAGCAGAGGATAGAAAATTCAAGCATGTTTTGCAATATGAGGACCAGAAACAGGAGGTGTTCAAGATTGCGAGGCAGTGTGTCGGAGAGAATTGTGATGTCATTGGAGAGAAGTGTATCCGGAATGATAAAGGTGAACTTGCCCTCACAAGTGCTGAGAAGAAAGATGTGTGGAAGAGCCATTATGATAGATTAATAAATGAGGAGAATGCATGGGAAGAAGAGACCCTACCCCAAGTAGACCCTATATATGGGCCAGCAGTACAAGTCAGCAGCAGCGTAGTAAGTAAGGCAATCAGAGATATGAAGATGGGGAAGGCAACCGGTCCATCAGGTATAGCTGCCGAGATGCTGAAGGCATCTGGGTCGGTAGGTCACACCATAACCACACGTATTGTTAACCAGGTAATACTAGAAGGTGTCATACCAAAGGATTGGTGCAGTAGAATCATTGTCAACTGCTACAAAGGTAAAGGTGATGCACTAGATACAGGAAAATATAGAGGTATAAAGCTGATGGACCAGGTCATGAAAGTAACAGAAAGAGTTATAACACAGTTGATTAGGGACCGGATGAAACTAGATGAGATGCAATTTGGGTTTGTGCCAGGAAGAGGCCCTCTTCCTTGTGAGGCAGTTACAGGAAAAGTACCTAGCTAAAAGTAAACCACTCTACCTGGCATTCGTCGATCTCGAGAAAGCCTTTGACAGAGTTCGCCGTGCTATAATCTGGTGGGCTCTTAGAAAACTAGGAGTAGATGAATGGCTTGTGAAAACTGTACAAGCCATGTATAGGGGAGCAGTCAGCAAAGTTAGGATTAGCAATGAGTATAGCGAGGAATTTAGCGTACAGGTTGGTATCCACCAGGGCTCTGTTCTTAGCCCTCTCCTGTTCATCATAGTCTTGCAGTCAATAACGGAGGAGTTTAAGACCGGATGCTCATGGGAACTCCTGTATGCAGATGACCTCACACTTATAGCTGAATCTATGGTAGAACTAGAGAAGAAATTCAAAACTTGGAAGCAGCGACTAGAAAGAAAGGGTCTCAAAGTCAACCTGACAAAGACTAAGTTCCTTGTAAGTAGATAAGAAAACAGAACCCAGATCCCCTCAGGGAAATGGCCTTGCTCAGTATGTAGGAAAGGTGTAGGTAGGACCTCCATTCTCTGCCCCAAATGCAAACAATGGGTACACAAGAGATGTAGCGGATCTCAGGAAGCTTAATTAAGAATGTAGGCTTCACATGCAGCAGCTGTACTGGGACAGCAAGCAGCAAACAGCCACAGGAAACAAGTACCACCAATCTCTGGGAGGGCATAAAAAGGTGCAGAGCACTAGAAGTCGATGGAAACCGCAGAGTGGGGAGACCCAAGAAGACCTGGTATGAGGTGATAAAAGCCGATCTTACCCAATTACACCTCTCAAAGGCGATGACACACGACTGTGACCTCTGGCGTCACACAGTAATACAGAAGACCCGACCCCCCCATGGGTACAAGCCGAAGCTGAAGCATATATACAATATTCCCCCCCCCCCCCCCCTCCCACTGCAAAGTGGTCGTGTAGGTGCCACGACAAAAAAGCACCCAGCCCACACTGTAAAGTGGACATGTAAGCGCCATGGAAAAAAAACACCCAGCACTCACTGTAAATGAGGTTGGTGTTAGGAAGGGCATCCAGCTGTAGAAATCAAGCCAGAGTCAGTTCCCTACGAGCAAGACAAGGTCAGCCAACCGGACACCGCCCACAACAGGACAACCTGGCTAACCCATGCTAGCGTGGAAGAACGGATGTAAAACGGTGATGATGATGATGTTCTGGGATTTGATACTCTATTTCCAAATACTTATAGTTATTAACTGCAATTGAAACTAACAAGTCAATTCACATGCATTTCTCCCAGAACAAACACTGATTAGTATAGAATTGCATCATTCATTACTACAATTTGTTTATGTATTTTCTTATGAATTAATACTTGGAATAGTTCTCTTCAATTAATTATGATTATTTATCATCCTGCTAATGATTCTGGTGAATGAACTAGAATAATTACTAAGTATTTGTTAAATACAAGTTCTAACTGGGGAATTACTTTAAAAATATTAAAATGATTGTATTTTAATTTGTTAGTAATTACATTGAATTATTTGCTACTACACTACTATGAACATTTTATGACCATTTTCCTGCTAAAGCAGAGGTTAGCCCAATGATAGGCTTTATACTCATCATGGGTCCTTTTTCAGGCAATGTTTTACAGCCAGATGTCCTTTTTGGTGCCAACTCTTTTAGCCATTATCATAATCATTTAATATCTGTTTTCCCTGCTAGCAAGACTTGGATTTGTTGTGACAGACCAGTCAGTACTCAAAACAGGATCTCTGACCTCCAGTTGAACTGAATGCCCAAGATATGATCCTATGTTATATTACATACATTTTATTATGGCACCAACACTAGAGAAGTTGTCATGTGCTTGTCATAGCTGAAGAGTTTTCCCAACTCTTTGTTAGGCAGGGTTTTTTTAATAACAGAATGCCCTTCTTATTTCCAACCACTTTACCAAATGCACTGGGTGATTGTTTATCCCCAGAGAGGTTGTCATATACATGGCACAGCCAAAGAGTCCTCCAAACCCTTTGTTTGGCAAATCATCTACAGTGGGCTGCCAATCATATTGCCCACTACCTTACAGGATGTACTGAGTGCATTTATCATGGCATCATCACTAGAGCCATATCACCCTATTCTAAACTGGATACACAAGGTATATTGTATACACAGATATGTTGTTTATTGTGTGAAGTTCAGTGCAGCAATCTGCTGGGTTTTTTCCACTATACAGTCTCTTCTTGATGCTTATAGGTTCAGAAAGTGACTACAGTGATTGAAACATGACAGTTGTAATTCTGTTCTCATCTCTATTTGTGTGCATCTCAGCAGAGTGTTGTGACTTGCTTCTGTTTTTGTGTGTCTAGTTACCACTATCATTTTACGTATAGATTGGTAGGGGCCATTATGGACCAAGTCAGTACTTAACTAGAACTATTATCCTCACAGACAGGTCAGAGTCAATGTCTCACTTAGTATGTTTCATTTTCACATCTATGGCTAGATGCCCTTCCTAACACCAACCACTTTACAGAGAGTACTGGGTGTATTTAATCATGATGCCAGCACCAAAAAAATATTGTTAGTTGTGATGTTCATATTTGATGTTCTTTAAAGTTGTTAGTTACTAAGAGAGATTATCTATTTGGTAGTTGACATTTGTTTGTTGATAGTGCTTTTAGGTGGTTGATGAAGGTTCAGAGTTGTTATGCAGCTAGCTATGTCTGTAAAATGGTAGGATGAGGAATCAAATGTGAAGTTATTTGTATATTAGTCTGTGCATGTATTATGTGGTTTTGAGGGATTTTTATATAATTTATACGTTGAAATAGAGTGGCCACTCCATTTGGGAAATTACAAATTCTAGATATGCTGTTGCATTTCTCTAAATAGGCTAGCTGACCCCAAGAGATATTTACCAGCCAGTATTTTTGTTTTGTTTCTTGACAAAGTGTTTAGCATTTTATTTATGAGTAGTGGGGTGGTGAGTTGACAGCTTTACTGATGTCAATGGTAATTAGAATGTTGTTGATGAAGCTGTTATCTGTTTTTATGTGAGCTTTGTGAATAGTCTTTTTAACCCTTTCATTACCATATCTATATATAATGACAGATATTTATTGGTTGGTTGGGGTCTTCGAGCATCACACAAAAACAAAAACTGACAATTGAAAAGTAAGTACACCAATGGAATAAGGGTATACCTCGGAAGGTTTATTGATACTCACTTTATAAAATTAAAGAAGAAGAAAAACATCCCGGGTATACTAACCAACCCAACTGCTCTTTCTAGCAGGTTGGGAGACAACCATAAGAGATTCTCTCTGTGCGTCTGTTGTCAGCAAAGCTCGTGTTTCATGGCCAGTGTCTCTGTGGATTTGAATGCTTGTTTATGCACACACACACATAATTTTATATAATTATTTACATCTATGTCTATATATAATATTAACAATTGGAACTCCCATCATCCTTTTAAGAAACTTGGACCCACCACATCTATGCAATGGCATGCACTTTACAATTAGACAGATAATGAACCATCTCCTAGAGGTCACTAACTATTCTTGGAGGCAATCATCAAGGAGAAAATGCATTTATTCCCAAGATTCCCCTCAACCCTTTCACTATTTAAGACTTTAGTTCCCTGTTAGAACCAGTTTTGCTATGACCATAAATAAAGTTCAGGGTCAGAGTCTCAAAGTTGTAGGATTGAATATGAGAGAATTGGAATTTATCGATGGACAGTTATATGTATATTGTTCCTGAATGCAAACTCCTAGAAATCTTCATATACTACACACGAACAGTAAAACAAAGAATCTGGTGTATCTGGAAGATTTTTTACTTTTTTTTTTGTCTCACACCACAGTCTTGCCTCATACTCTAAACCAGACAATGCATCCAATACTATTGTTTTCTCTTCTACTGGTCAACTCTTATCATTTGTTTACCAGAGTGAAGCTGGGTACCTCAGCTAGTATCTAATGAAAGACACTGCTTATGATTTTCAAATAATCAAGAATCTAGACAGATTTAGTAATATAACTATCTTTCTCATTAAGCTCATAGTATTGGAGCTTGATCTCTCTACTTGGAGAAGTAGCATATCTGCCTGGAGTGACTCCCTGATCTCTGATCTACTCACTCTATTGAGTAATGTTACTCCAAAGACCCTTCCAGGAACCCCATTTTGACTGCTTATATCTACGATCATATTCTTTTGGTCATTACCCAAGATTCATGACCAGAGGTAAGGTTTGGCATAAATTCCGAATTGAAGAGGGCAAGTTTGGCTTTTATACCTCCCTCCCTTCTGATTACTGAATGCAGAAGCTGGAGCATTATTGCACCAGCTCCTGAAATTCTTGCACTTAATTCAGCCTTGTGCCTGCCATCACTTATGAACATGGCTCCAAGAT
Organism: Eledone cirrhosa; assembly: GCA_964016885.1. Taxonomy (NCBI): domain Eukaryota; kingdom Metazoa; phylum Mollusca; class Cephalopoda; order Octopoda; family Eledonidae; genus Eledone; species Eledone cirrhosa. The sequence continues at coordinate 46,598,016 of OZ024745.1, forward strand.
ACTTGAACTTTTCTACCTGCTTCAGGGGATCTCCACTTGAGAGGACAAGTGTCTTAGTCTTCACAACACTGATTTTCATTCTTGCCCTGCAGTAGTCGGCAGCAAACCCATCAAGTGCATGTCAGAAATCATTTTTTGATGAGTTAAGTAATACCATGTCATCAGCATTCCAATCGACTGACCCTACACCCACCAGTCTTGATATTACTTCCAATCCAGTTGCACATGTCAATCCTATTCATGAATTTAAAGGAACTAAAGAAGGAAAAAAGATGATGATGGCAAGCTGTGTTTGAGGTTGTTCTTAGTTTTTATTCAGGTCACTATTTCAGTTATGCAGTTCAGCTCTATATTTTTATGCCGTCTCATGGGATGTGTTTCGGGAGATATTTCAGCAATTGGATTTTTGAATATTTGCATTGTTATAATGATGATGATGATGATGATGATGACAATGATGATGATGATCCATATTGATGTAGTTTGTTGAATACTGAGATTCTTGTTTTTGGAAGAAGTGATTCCACTGGGCTATTTAAAAAAAAAATATTGTGACTATATTTCTAACAAATAAACTGCCTATGTGGTTCAACTAATATTCAATATATTTAAGATTTTGGAGAAATTTAGTAAAGTGCCTGTCATTCATTTTTAAGAGTGAGATTTGATAGCTGTTTCTAGCAGGTTGAGGCTGTCATAGGAAACGATTATATTTCTTTGTTGATCTGAGAATGTATTCTAAATACTACATTTCAATATTAAACTAAGAAAAAATATAGAACAGAAGTGGAATTAATTTCCAAGTTCTAGATGTTTATTTTATTTTTATTTGAGTGAAAATTGTAAACAAAATTGCTTGGATATAAAAACAATTAATATACAGTTATTTGAAAAACAAAATATAGCTTCAAGATACTGAATCAGTTCCGTTTTGATAATAGCAAAGAAAAAAACCCATGAAATAAATAACATGGTGATATTTGCATTCGATCGTCGTCATCATCATCATCATTATCATCATCACAACCATCACCACAATCATCATCATCATCAATCTACATTCATTTTCCCCAAGTTAGCATGGGTTGAAGGAGTCTTTTTGACATGGAATTTTATGATTGGATGCCCTTCCTGATGGCAACTCTTGAATATTTTTCTGACTGAGTAAATTTAATAAACAGAAACTAGGAGTAGGCCTGTTATACATATATATATATATACTTATATGTCATCACCATCATTGTTTAAGGTCCATCTTCCACGCTAGCATGGGTTAGACGGTCTTTTTCCATTTGATGCGGGAATGGCCGGGAGACCGTGTCTCGCTCGTATGGAAGTGTCTCTGGCAGGTTTTTTACGGCTGAATGCCCTTCCTAACACACACACACACACACACACACACACACACACACACACACACACACCCACACACACACACACACACATACATACACATATATATATATATACATATATATATATAGATGGAGGCACATGGCTTAGTGGTTAGAGCATTGGCCTTGCAATTGAAAGGTTGTGAGTTAAATTCTTAGACCGGGTGATGTGTTGTTTCCTTGAGCAAGACACTTTATTTCACATTGCTCCAGTTTACTCAGCTGTAGAAATGAGATGATAGGGACTGGGTTCCCTATCATTCCACTGCAAAGTGGTCGTGGAGGTGCCACGGCAAAAAAGCACCCAGCACTCACTGTAAATGAGGTTGGTGTTAGGAAGGGCATCCAGCTGTAGAAATCAAGCCAGAATCAGTTCCCGTCCCACCCTTGCAAGCAGGGAAAAGGGGGACGTAAAATGATGATGATGATGATGATATATATATATATAGCAGTAAGGAGGACACCAAGCTGTGAAAACAATTGCCTCCTTATTAAAAAGAGAAAATGAATAAGCATCTTACTTATGTTGACATGAAAATATGAATGTAAAATATTTAAAGAACCCTACTTAGTTTCTATTCCACTGTGGGACATCAATAGAAAGAAACTGGGAGTAAGCCTGTTATATTTACATATATATACATGCACACACACATACACCCACATTATATATAATGTGTGTGTGCATGTATATATATGTAAATATAACAGGCTTACTCCCAGTTTCTTTCTATTGATGTCCCACAGTGGGATAGAAACTAAGTAGGGTTCTTTAAATATTTTACATTCATATTTTCATGTCAACATAAGTAAGATGCTTATTCATTTTCTCTTTTTAATAAGGAGGCAATTGTTTTCACAGCTTGGTGTCCTCCTTACTGTTAACCACTCAACCATAAAATGAAACACATTGTCAGGTTAGCAAGCAGATACAAAGAAATAGAATTATCCTTTCTTAGGTGTTTCAACATAAGTTATATCAAATGTTTAATTAAAGGCCGTATTGTCAGTAGCCCCCTCCCTTAACTCTTAACATCCTTTAATGATTTAATCAGAAAATATCTAAAAATGGGTTTGTTAATTCAAATGGTTAGAATTTCTTTACTATTGGACAGATCATTGTAAATATTTGCCACTGTAGAATAAGGACTTTAATGTTTCATGTGATACAGTCATAGAGCAATCTTATACTATTCAAGTATGTCTTGCTAGTGCAGTTTCATGTTTTTTTTTTGTTTTGTTTTTTATCCATTTCCTTTTTATTCGATGTTGTAAAATAAAATTACAGACAATAAATCAATTTACAGCTGTATAAATAACATTACAAATATTAATGGAAATATGAAAGAAAAAGAGAAAAAAAGGATAAAAACAAAACCAAGCAACATTCATTTATGGCATTTATAGTCCTTTCTCCTACTTTCCTATACAGTCAGATCTGACTGTATAGGAAAGTAGGAGAAAGGACTATAAATGCCATAAATGAGAGGAAAAGGCAGGAAAAAGCATGGACTATGAGGCTACAGAAGAAAGGGAGGATGAAGGGAAGAGGGTGATAGGCTCTATGCTTGGGGTTGGGTGGTGTTTAGGTTGCACCCCATGGACAAAATTGTAAGGCATTTTTGTGGACAATAGCCAGCAACAGCTATTGCAACAGCTACCCCACCTCACGGGGTTCCTTCCTCAGATGGACTGCTAACGATCTGATTTTATGGCAGATGCCTGAGGTCTGGATGGCGACTGGGTATAGGACATTATAAGTTAACCTCTCTATCATTGTGCCAAGTAATTACAAACAAATTTAAATAATACTCTTAAAATATTTTCACAGTCACAGCCTTTGTCACTTACATAAGACTACATTTCTAGCAGGGTTAAAAAAATGAAGTCCCACTCCAACTTCAGAGAGGATTATTAGAGAGTATTAATAAGTATGTCTTGCTGGAAAACATCTGCTTTCAGCTGTTAACCCTTTTGTTATATTTCTAATGAAATACACAAATCTTGTGTTTCAATTAATTTTGAAAATACTGAAGAATTTGGAAGAATTTAAGAACATAACTTAACTTTTTCATTATTAAGTTTATGTTTGGAACATTACTTAATAAAAATAGCTCTTAACATGTATACTCATGAATAAGCTGTTCTGAATATAAGCTGACGACCCCCCCCCCCACACACACACACAAACACATATTGTATGCCTGAGAAATGGGTAAATCCTAAACTGACATTGACTTTGCAAAACAATTAGAAATTTCACATGATAGGTTGCATTATATATTTTACATGGTGAATCTCTTACTACTTATCAAATTCATTCACAAGCGATATTGAACAGACATGTTGCAATAGAAAACAATATATCTACCCTTGTTCTACTAACTATGAAGTTAAAGGTCTTTTTAGAGAATACACTGATCTAACAAGTAATGTTGTGTATCATCAGCTTGCAGTTCAAACTGAAGCTTTATAGAGCAAGGATAACATTTATAGAATTTTACTGAATTAATTTATATGTTCGTATCCTAGTTTTTGAAATAGGTAGACTGTATCCCTCAATGTTCTAAGAGTCAACTAAAAGGGTTGGCATGAGGAAAGGTATCCAGCTGTAAAACATTATCTCAAAACATCATATCCAGCCTATGCTAAATTGGAAAAGTGAACATAAAAACAATGATGATGAATATATTTCTATAGCAAGAGGGGGAGAAAACCTGTGTGCCAATGCTGGTATGCAAAAACATCTTAACATATTGGAGATATAATTCTTTCAGAGATTTTACTAAATATGTAATTAAAAATTGTTATTAACTTAATTTTTTAGCTGTTGTTGCAGGATTGGGCGGGCTCGGTGATACAGTTCTTTAAAAAAACACTTTGTCAAAGCAGCAATATGAGTACTACTTTCATCTTTTGAGTTTATTAGTAGGGTTTCTTGCAGAGAGATTGGAAACAATTTTGTCCATAGATAAAGGTAGAACAAAAAAAGTACATAGTGGTTAGTTGAGCAGGTATACAACAAGTGTTTTAATGTCACTTCCCTTGCTAAGACAGAGGTTTGCCTTGCCTTGCAAGTTCCACAACAAGCTTCACCATTTTGCCTCATAATCTACATCCTCTTTCATCAATACTTTAGCTTTCATTACCTCATCATTTTTAGCCATGTCTTTCTTTGTCTTACCCTTCCACTCCTTCATCCCACATTCATTTCCCTCCCTCCTTTCATCCAGTCAATTTTATCCTTTCTGAACACATAACCCAAACATCTCATTTCATTTCTCTTCACAACATCTATCATTGGTTCTATTCTTATCCTTTGAAATTCATTGTTTATCTTCCTCTCCATGAGAAATACTCTGCTCATCCACTGAATCATTCTCATTTTCAGTATTTCCAGCCTTAGTTCAAATCCCGCAGAGGTTAGCTTTGATTTTCATCCTTATGGGATTAATAAAATACAATACCAGTAATGAACTGGGTTGATTAAATGGAATTTCCCCTCCCCTTCAAATTGCTTGCCTTGTGCCTAAAGTAGAAGGAATTATTTCCAGCCTTCTCTGTTGTTCCATGTTCATTTCCATGAACAGATATGTGAGGAAATGTAATAGGGTTGGTGATGGAATTAGCAATATAAGTCAATTTAATGATGGATTGAACAGTTTTAGCCAACTTAATGATTTTTCTATCATATTCTTCTCATAGGTTATATATGGCAAAGAGATCAGGCAGAGACATTACACTAGTTACTGCTATGGGAACCCACACACGATAGAAAAACAAGAGGCCAGCTTCATGATACATTTCTGGAAAGAATGAACTCGCAGAAGCCATGCTGGATAGGGATAAGTGGAGAAGTATAATTATCAATGTTGTACAAGGAAACTCGACATGATGATGCTCATCATACTGGTTTTGTTATCTCATAATAATAATCTCCTTGTAATCATAATCACTACCACCATTGGAAAATATATCAATAGTGTCTAGACAATGAAAGGTTAAGTATGCATTCAATTGTTTATATATTGGAGATTTTATTTTCATTTTTATCCATTCAATGTTTGAATTTAATGTGCCACAGATTCCATGTGCCATAGAAGCAATGTGCCACAGAAACAATGTATCGAAAGAATACCAAACATAGAGCGCCTTCCTTTCCTGGGCATGGATACATTGGGGCTCCGACGCCTGGCGACTGACTTGGTGGACACCCACAAAATTGTTGACCATCTTGCCAACAACGAGCCTGAGTGCCTTTTTGATTTCCATGTGTCTGGCACACGTGGGCATGCCCACAGGGTCAGAGGGCAGCACAGTTCTCATGGCTTTTGGGGACATTTTTTCACGCTCAGAGTTGCTGAAGCATGGAACAAACTACCTGCATCAGTTGTTAGCTGTCGAGACACTGCATCCTTTAAAACCTCCATGCTTCCCGAGATTTGCCAACACTACACCTAATGTTCCCCCTCCATACACATACACACATGTATATCATGACTCATACACTATTCACTTCCCTGACATTTGTATATTATTCTATGTACTATACATGCACCTTTGACGAGTTGTAGCGCACCTGAGCACTTTACACAATAATTTCATTATTATTATTATCATTATTATATGATTCCCTGTTTTCTCTTTCTTCATGTGTAGTTTAGTTCTGGGTCAGCTCTGATTCAGCAAACTTATGGTCAAAGGCATTCCAGTCACAACTCTTCTAACATACTATTCTTACTTTACTGTTTAATAGTTGGTGGGTTTCATTAACCTTTTTGTGACCATATTTTTTTATGAAATACACTATCTCAATTATTTAATGAAGAATTTTGAGGCATTTGCTAAAACTGTTATTTCATTACTAAGACAGTAACTTAATATATGATACTTATATAAAATGTTAGAAGAGTTTGATTTAAAAGGTGGTATTGTTTCATAGAACCTAAGCTGGTTTGGACTGGCTGGTGTCATGTTAAAACACCCACTCCAATAATTTATGCAAATGTCTATCATGTAAATTGAACTGAATTTAACCAAAGCTATCACATAGAAATCTGCTGTTAAATGAGTCAATAGCAATATACATTTTCTTTTAATCAACAATTAAATAAATAAATAAATAACAATAATGTTAAATGGTTGTAATGATTTCCCACAGTTGCACATGTCCACCCATGGTAGGGGAGGTAGATAGTGTGGAGTGGTTGGGGAGCAATTCACACAGATGTGTGAATTTGAGGGGGCAACACTGTCCAACATTTAATTCTTTTACTCAGTTGTATTCGTTGTAAGTACATCATGTATGTATACTCCCATTATCCATACATTGATTATGTTTATTTACCATTGGCTACTAAAATTATTAATGAGGAGTTTGAAATGGAATCTCCATTTCACATTTGGCCTGAGCTTATTACCAGATTCAGAGCCTACATTTTACATTTGGCCTGGACTTGTTATGGGTTTTGCATGGGCCTATGAGTAAGCAAGCGAGTGAGTGCGTGAGTGAGTGAGGAAGCAAGTATGCAAGCAAATATATCTGACTATCTATCTATCTTCCTTTGGAAGAAACGGGCTCCTTTGGTGAGAAGATCCGTCTGCTGCCAACACCCTTCAAACGGAGGGCTGGGGATGCCGTGGCTGACGATGCGCAAACACGCGCTCAGGCTGCGGCACCTCCACGTATTCCTCACCAGACAACCAGTGTGGGCCCCGTTCGTGAGGCGAGCCTTCCCACGACTCGTCTCGCTGACCGAGCTGCAGTCCTGGGTCAAGCAAAGACCGAGGAAAATGGGCGACTGGCACATCGAATGTGCTCAGGCACTCACAGTCCTCTGGCAAACGGACCCGGCGATCAGTGGAGACTCCACTTCGACATTCTATAGAAGGTTGGTCTGCAGCAAGTGCGACGACACGCTCGGAGAAACTCTAGGCGTAGAGGAGGACAAAGTGGCCAGTCTGTTCGGTAGGACCTTCCACCCGGGACCAATGGACAACTTCCAAAAGTCCCTGGCCTGGCAGTGCTACCGAGGAGCTCTACCAGTTCGAGACAAGATCTACAGACACGGGCGCCCGAGTAGGGAACCTTCGAAAAAGATCTGTCCGAGATGGGTGCACGACGAGGAAACCGTCGCGCACGTATTTGTACACTGCCCGGGCATTACTGACCTGTGGGGCTATGTAGAACGACTATTGTCACGGGTGGGACCAATCCAGTTGACCACCGAGTCCATTGTCATGATCAAACCGCCACCCTCCTTCAAAAACGAGGGAGAGGCGGTTTTCCTATGTATTATGGCTATGGTGAAAGAGGTTATATGGTGGACGAGGTTAAAAGGGCTGAGGTCAGACACCTTTCTCTCTGGCGAGCAACTGATTTGTTTTTTCAAATATCATTTTGGAAGAAGAATCAGGATGGAGAGAGAGGTGCTGTACCCCAGCAAATTTTATAAAAGGTGGGTGACTGTGGCAAAGATGGCCCAATTAGTTGGGCCTTCTCTCTATATAAGCCTGTAGGTTGAGGAAAAAGAGGAAGAGAGGAAGGGAGTACTCACTCTTAGTGCTCCTGGAGATGAGGGTTGTACATTTTTTCGGGGTGTGTACAACCCCTGTGTAACACCTCCCCCCTATTGGGGATATCAATTGTTATTTGTTATTTTATTAATAGTTTTATTTTCATATAAAGGAGGCACATGGCTTAGTGGTTAGAGCATTGGTCTTGCAATCGAAAGGTTGTGAGTTCAATTCTCAGACCAGGTGATGTGTTGTTTCCTTGAGCAAGACACTTTATTTCACTTTGCTCCAGTTTACTCAGGTGTAGAAATGAGATGATAGGGACTGGTGTCCATATCATTCCACTGTAAAGTGGTCGTGGAGGTGCCACGGCAAAAAAGCACCCAGCACTCACTGTAAATGAGGTTGGTGTTAGGAAGGGCATCCAGCTGTAGAAATCAAGCCAGTATCAGTTGCCGTCCCACCCTTGCAAGCAGGGAAAAAGCGGACGTAAAATGAAATGATGAAATGAAATGATACCTGTATGTAAACTCCCCATTTGTATTTGTCCCCTTCTTTTGTGCCCTTGTGGCTAATAAAAAAATGTATCTATCTATTTACAGTGAGCTAGATACCATTAAAGACTTTAGTTTAGCATGTTACAGGCATAACACCGTACATATAGAGAGTTATGAAAATTTGAAGCCACTCATCATCATTATCTATAAAAGGCAGATTGTTGTAGTTATGTGTGTGTGTGTGTGTGTGCATGTTCCATGTTTATACATTTGCACAATTTCAAACCGATTCGACTCAAAGTCTGTATGAATGTTGTAAATGGTCTAACTTAGGTCAACGACTATTTATTTCATTCAAACTCACCCACAATTATGGAAATAATCGATAAAACTAAATACATGACGCTTTACCCCTAATAGAATCTGATACCTCTCTCTACTCCCCTTCAAATTCAATAAAACTACATACATGCTTACAAACTTCCTTTAGGAACGCTGAAGAGAGAGAGGGGAGAGAGAGATAGAACGTTTGTTTTTGAGTGTGGAACGGTCAAACATTTATTTACTTCAATGACAAAGAGAACTTATTACATTTCATACGAAACAACAATTATTCAAAAGCAACAGATAAATTTATTCAACAACAAAAAAATAGCGTTAAAACTTTTTAAAAACCTCTCAACGAACGTGAAAGAAAGAAGTATCAGTTTATTTACTATACACAATAATATACTCTATGAGGTCACTAAACCTGCTAGAAACAGCAGCTAACTCTCCCCCCTATCACACCACTCCCTACTGTTTTAAATTTAGAAAACATATCCTCTATGAGGTCACTAAACCTGCTAGAAACAGCAGCTGTCTCTCCCCCACATCACACCCCTCCCTACTGTCTTAAATTTAGAAAACACATATCCTCTATGAGGTCACTAAACCTGCTAAAAACAGCAGCTAACTCTCCTCCATATCACACCCCTCCCTACTGTCTTAAATTTAGAAAACACACATTAGACAACCATGCAGAACAACTCCATCGCAGTTCTGTTGTTCGGCTGGCATCGTCTACGCGCATGTTTTGCAAGTACTGTGAAACAATAAATTTCAAAACTTCTTTGCACAGAGATAATATCCATAGGCGAAACTACAATTGTCACTGCTGGCGCAGCTCCTGCTTCGCAGTCCAGGTCTGCAATTCATTCACCCAGTGCCTGGCAGACAAAAAAGTGCTGCCATAAAATGGGTGGTGCAACCTAACTTTGGTAACTTACTGACCTCGACCAACGCCGGGCTTTAATGCTAGTTTAGTGATAAATCTAACTATGAACAATGGTGAAGGCTTTGACAGTAGAGGAAAGCTAGCAACTATAAAACCTCATCCCATCTATGTCAACATGTGTGGGAGAAACCAACTTAAAAATAGAGTGAAGGAAGTACCAGTAGCAGCAATAGGCAGTTAGAGAAGGAGAAGAGAGAGAAAAAAAGAGAAGAGAAAAAGATAACTTAAACCTTAAGAATCTTATATATCAAACTGTGTAGTTGACATCTCATTTCTTCTATTTCTGTGTTAGTTTATCCTTTAGTGGAAGGGGGAGTGTGGTAAATGTTTCCTAATTGAGTCAATGGGAAATTTATAAAATAAAACGAGCCATATCTGAACAGATTATTATAACATTTCTCTAAATCTGAAATTTGGACTTTTTGATGACTTATTAAATGTTAGCAAGTGTCATGAGTCTAGTTCTATTAAAATAGATAAAAAGTATATATATAGTAAATACATAGATGCGTAATACAAACAATAGTTTATTTTTATATATAACCAACTTTGTAGATGTGGAATAAAGCAGTTTGAATTGACAGAAATTTATGACTGGTATTATTTTTATTAACCTCAGCTGGCTGAGAGCCAATAAAAAAATTAACAATAAACAAAGAGAAGTTAAACTTTGGATACAGTAAAGTATTCAGTTGGACTTGCCACAAAATTGTATGGATTTTTATCTCCTTCAGTGAAATAAGAATATGAACACTATCTTAATCTCGTAGGATGAAATAATATACTGTAGAGTAGTTATTTCGGCACCCTAATATTTTTGCCACATCATGAAGTTTGTTATAAGGAAAGGGAATTAGCAAAGCAAGAAAGTTAACCCCTTTGATACCAGCCTAGCCAAAACAGACTCAGTTTCTATGAAACAAAACCACCCATGTTAAAGGATCGTTATTTAAATTGAAATCTTCCAACAAAATCTTTTATAAGAACCATAACAGCAGATGTTCCATTGTCACTTCTCTCACTCTCTTTTCCTCTTTTCCCCTTCCTCTCTCTCTCCTCTTTTTTTCCTCCTCTCTCACACTCATTCCTCTCCCACCCTCTTTCTTTTAATTTAAATCGGTTTCCTATTTATATTAAAATCTCCCAACATAATTCATATAACAAACATGTTATGCTTACAAATAACATTTTAATAATGAAACAATAATGTTAGTTAATCTTTCTAAATTCCTCAATAATTAAGTCAAATACAGAATATTTCATTAGAAATATGGTAATAAAAGGGTTAAACCACATGGGAATCTCAGCTTGCTAGGAGAATATGTTTAGTGATAAAGTGCTAACCAATTGAGATCATAAATCTAGCTACATAGTGCATACTAATCGAACTTGTAATAAGCATCTAAACTAATACACCACTGTTGCTTGTCTATCCATGGAGAATGTTCTGATGAGTAATATACATATCAATAATTTTGAAATCTAGATTTCAAAACATGTGTACAAATATTTATGAATGTACAGCAGTGGCACACAACTGGAAGCATGTGGGTGTAAGTAAACACACACACACACACACACACGTATGTATGCATTATAAAAAAGAAGAGACAGACAGTATCAAAATGAAAACAAAAAAACATTACACTTAAATACCTGTCTGATAACTATGCATCAAATAATTGTTACACAACGATGTTGATGTCTTTGAAATGTGCATAACAGGATGGTGTAATTATCTGAAGATGATACTGATGATACTAATTATCTGACATGATACTGTCTCTCTTCTTTTTGATAATTCAGGAATTATATGAATATGTGTGCAGCCAGCATTCTTTCATTGCTTGTATTGGTAAGCAAGTTTAAAATGTTCCCAGAGTGAGCTTGCATCCCTGTGTGAATCATGTGTGTCCGGGACACATTTGATAGTGTTATCAAATCCAGCCCCACAGAGTGAAGCATTATAGTGGTCTGTGTGTTCTTTAAAAGTGTTATGGGTCTTTGAAAGTCTGGAGATCTTTAGAGATATACCTTTCACAATACAGTTAATAATGTATTTGTGTAATTCTGGTAATCGATAGATTTATGAATAGTAGCAATATCTAAGAGTTATTCTTTAGGCTGTTGATAAAATTTACCAGATATACTAACAGGGACTGCAATTCAAAAGGAGGAAGGTCATGGGTTACCCATCATGTGGCAATTTTCGTTTGGTACATGACCAAATCATAGAGTTACCTAAAATCCTACTCAGAGGTAGGAAGAGGTTGTTGAGACTAGCAGGCAGTAGTTATAATCCAAGAGTATCACCCTTTCCTTAAAAGAAGAGATTCAAGGTGTGTATTTACATATCCAGGTAGAAGGACAAAGGCAATCTTAGGTGCTCTAAATGTGAGGTATACTTAATCATGCAAGGTTTTATGTTAGTCATTTAGTTGGGATTTAAGTGGTGATATTGTTGACGGAGTGTTTCCATGTTAGGATTATTCTATGTTTCATTACTTCCTATATTGTCTAAGGAAAGTTGCTGACATCAGGTGTGGGTAAGTAGTAAAGAAGTCAGCCCTTATTTTAATTCATTGTAGTCCACCACTAATAATTTACAGGGTTTCACTTAAACAGAGGCTGCAGACATTTCAACCTCTTTCCTAGCTATGTATACCTATCTTCTAACTTCACTCTTAGCTACATATTATGGTCTCTGCTACCCCCATTTTTCCAGTCTTTCCATGTCTGTCTCTTGTTCTTAATGGCTCTATTCACTGTACTGTTCCACCACTAGATTACCCTCTGCCTGCCACAAGTCTCATCAGTAGTCTGTAGTAAGTTGTCACATATGTATCTAACTCATCGCCCCTCTCATCATATGCATCTCATAGAGCCTTTCTAAATCTATACTTAATTGAAAGGTCCTTTAGCTTCCATATTTTCCGACTTCAGATATTCCTATATTTTTTGTTCTATCTTGTGCTTATTTTGGAGTCGGGATGTAAACCCTGGATGTCCTTGCAGGATAAAAGATGAATGCCATCTGCAACAAAAATGTAATTCCAGGTTGAACATGTATGAAGCTACCATTACTCCAGTTACAACCAACTATACATTGAGCAGAAAAGGATATGTGGGTATGACACACAACTGGTTTAAACAATTGACACAGATTGTGTCTTTCAAACACCAAGATATGAAGATGACTATGGCACTGGTAAATTGAGTATGGAAACTGAAGGATAAAGGGGTACCATGCACGATTAAATGGAACATCCTTGATAAATCATTGTTCTAATATTAAAGGAACAATGAGGTGTTCACTTTGCCTAAATGAAAAATTAAGGATATTACAGCATCTGAAATCATCTGATAAATACCTAAACACAAAACATGAGCAATTTAGAGGATGCCCACACATAAGATCACATATCCTTTCAGCATGGCAGCATATAAGCTCAGAGACACAAAACACAACTATCTTACACTCAGCTTAGTTCACTAAATCGGTCTCTGTATCCAAACATGATTAAATACAATCAGCTACATAACTAATGTACATGTAAATAACAAATATATCTTTATCAAAACACATATAAGACTCCACCTTAATATAAGTTAAATACAACAACCTTATAAATAATATACACATACAAGTACATTGCATATACATACTTAACAACATACTTAACACACTTTCACTACAATAATCCATATAATTATACATAGAAAAAACAAAAACACACATACATACACACAATACAGATACTTTAACAATTACATTAAAATATATAAACTTACAGGCACAGGAGCTACTCACCCTGAATAACAAAACACCAAATTTTTTGTTACATTATTATTACCTCCCTTGCACTTGAAGAAATCTCATGTATGAATTAATATCGGCCATCTTGGTATTGCCTGAAAGATAAGCAACACTAGCATATACAATGTCTCTATGACCTATGCTAAAGTAGGTTTTGAAACCTGAGACAGCATAAAACTCGGTTGACAAATTATTTATATTTTAGCTCTGTACTTAACATGGAGCACTCTATTTCCTTTATCTAATCTACAGAAACTCTTGACACTACACTTTCAAATAACATCAAAGCCGGTCTGTCTCCCTATCAATATGCTGTAGTGTCTTAGAAACAGATTACATTATTAAGAGGCTGACTGAAGACGTTATGCCAGGAATTGTGTTATAGCATCATGACATAATGGCATCACAGAAGTGTGTATTACGATTAATTATGTAATAACAGAAATTATGTAATCTAGTCGTCGCATCTTATTATATATATATATATGTGTGTGTGTGTGTGCATATATATATATATATATATATGCACATACACATACAAACATGAAAGTTACATCAATTGTATATGTGCAAGATGTATGAATATGTGTATAAGAGCCAAACCATGAACAGATATTTAGTTTTGGTCCTGCTTATGTGTGTGTGTTTTATAAACAGCAATATTCAGAAACTCAAACACAGAGTGAAAATATGCACCAAAATTTCAAATGTTCTCTGTTTTGTTATAAATCTGTCAGTTTTAAGTGGTTTCCTGCTTTCTTCCTTTTGGACTCAGAAAACAGTAATCTGTAGATCACAGCTTACTTCAACATCTCTTATCATCAACGTTCATATAAATTTGGAGTTACACTTATTTTACAGGGGGTAATGAAATAATAGTAACAAACACCCGTCTAACCCATGCTAGCGGGGAAGATGGACGTTAAACGATGATGATGATGATGATGATGATGAAACAAAATAGTCCCAAATATAGCTTTATATACATACATATACATGCACATACAACCCCTCCCCCCAAAACACACATGCACACAGGCAGATATATATGCTAACACATACACACATAGATATATACTCACAGAGATTTTAAATTGTTGTCTAACCCATGCAAGTATGGGAAAGCCAGAATAAAAGCAATGATGATGATATGTTCCATTTTTTAAATGTCTAAGCTTATTCGTTTAAATTTTAATCTTCTGTCCTCACAAACTAAAAATTTCAACAACAAAAAATTCTTTACATTATTTCATTTGCTCTATAAAACACTCCGTTAAATAAAGTTAAATAGAAAAAGTTTAATTTTGATATGTGTATTAGTCAAGATATTAGTCAAATACTACACCTAGTTTCATTATGGTGAGTGCAATTATGTAAAATACTGCTTACTTTCATCATTATTGCCTTGGGAAAAACATGATCTTCACAAAGCAATTTTCCTTCTCCACTAAATCTGAGATTTCATTGTTGGAACCTTATTTCAATTTTCTGGATTCAATGAAATAAGTACTTGGGTTAATTTAACCATTTATTACTCTCCACTCCTTAAAAATGGATGGCCTTGTATTTATGTTGGAAATAAGAATAACGACAACTGTAATAATAATTGTTTTTATCATAAGCAAAAGTTTAATTAATTCAATCCCATATCTTAAAAACAGAAAATAGTTTTGTTTTCTTTATGTTTTGTAGCTACTTTTGCAAGTTTTCATTATTCTTCATTAGATATTTTTGTAATTTTATATTAGTTTGTATAAATTCCCTGCCTCCTTTGTGGTAAATATATTTCTGCATCATATTTTGGGTAGTGAGTCCTAAATGCAGTTTTCATCAGTTCATTTTGTGTCCAATTGAGGATGTTATAAACGTAATTTACAACTGGAACAGATATGGTATTAATAACTATTACTCCATTTTTTTTTCATTTAACTGTTTTAAATATTAATTTAATGCATCAATAAAATTCCTTCCTAATTTTTTCTTTTATTTTTGTGTATTGTGCATTGTCGAATTCATTGATTCAAATGTATTCATATTTCTGTGTTTGCTGTAATTCTCTTATCTATTTCTTTATCTGACATGATAAAAGTGTTCTTAATTAATTTTCCTCTCTTCACGGTTGCCTTGGTGCATATTTCTAATCAGAATTTTACATCATTTTATCTAGTAAGTCCATGTACCATCTGAAACATTGTTTCAAGTTGTTTATCATTTGCAGGCTTGAGATTGTCTTTATACAAATGAAGCTCAATTGTCCTACAACAGCATTTGTATCCTAGTCCAGTCTTGTTTAATATGTCATTTCAAAGTTTTAGCACTATGCAGAAAAGGAGTGGGGAGAGAGAGAGAGAGAGGAAGTCCTATTCCTATTCTAATCTTTGTGTTGTCATTGTCATCATCCTCATCACCAACACCCTATCATTGCTGTTATTTTTTTTTATTGCGTATTATTACTGCATTACTGTGTGCCTTGAGTATGTGCAGTGTTGTTATTTTTATTGTATTAAGAATACTCTTTATAATATGTGTGCAGGGCCTAGTAAAGGTATTTTCTGTATACTGTATATGTTTGTAAGTCCTGGGATTTTGGTTATGTATCTATCTGTGTGTTTTTTTTATCATTCCCAGAGCAACTATTATCATAGGGATTATTTCTGTTTTCATCATCCACATTTGGGTTATTTCTCCATTTCCTTGCTGGCTATATTGTCATCTGTAGGGGCAGGCACATCAATTAGAAGACATTTTTTTTGTGATCTTTGACTATAATATCAGGTTATTTGGCATTGATCTCCTTGTCTGTGTAGTGGCATATCCCAGAATATGGTTGCTTTGTCATCCTCTGACACCATTTCTGGTGTATGTTTGTACTACTTTTTTTCTGTTGGTATTTCATAGTGTTGGCATAACTTCCAGTGTATGTAAATCCTAACTCTATAATGACCGGATATGTTCTTTTGGGGCTAAAACTGGGCATCTAGAGATAATGTAGTTAAAATGTGTTTGTGTGTAAGTCCCTGTCTGTGATTATGTGTGTGTCAGTGTCCTGTAACTTAGCAATCTTACAAAAAAAGAACCAGACTTGAAAGATGTAAATGCTGCAGTCAATATGATCAACATTCCCCACTCTTCCATATTGCTGGCCTTGTGCCAAAATCAGAAACCATTATTATTATTATTATTATCATTATTAAGATTAGCAGTATCAGTAGAGTGTTGGAGAACATGCTTTGCAGCATAAAGTTACGTCCCTTTACATTCTGAGTTCAAATCCCACCGAGGTTAGCTTTGCCTTTCATTCTTTTGAAGTTGATAAAATAAAGTACCAGCAATGCACTGGGATCGATTTAATCGACTTTTCCCTTCCTTTCAAATTGCTGGCCTTGTGCTAAATGAAGAGACCATTATTATTATTATTTGGGGTCAATAAAATAAAGTACTAGTAATGCAATGGGGTCGATTGATCGACTTTCCTATCCCCCAAAATTGTTGGCCCTGTACCTAAATCAGAAAGCATTATTATCATTATTAAGATTGGCAGTATAGGTAGAGTGTCGGACAACATGCTTTGCAGTATAGAGTTACGGCCCTTCACATTTTGAGTTCAAATCTGGCTGAGGTTAGCTTTGCCTTTCATCCTTATGGAGTTGATAAAATAAAGCACCAGTGATGCACTGGGATCAATTTAATTGACTTTTCCTTCTCCCCAAATTGTTGACCTTGCGCCTAAATCAGAAACCATTATTAAGAAAGTCATTGCATGGAAAAGCAAACATACAATGATGATGATGCTGGGTGCAGAAGATAGATGGCTGAATTAAATGCTTTATAATATGTAATTTTAATGTTGTCTCGTTTTTCTAAATTCAAATTACACTGATGTTGTTTTGTTAAATTAATAGATCAAATCCTGCTTCTGGTACACTTATCTATATAAGTGTGTGTGTTTGTGACTGTGTACGTGTGTTTGTGTATATGTGTGTATGTATGTCTGTATATGTATATGTGTATGCATGTGTGTTATGGGAGTACCAGAAGCAGGATTTGATCTATTAATTTAACAAAACAACATCACAAACACATGCACATATATACTTATATATGTATATATATATACTCACACAGTAAATATATATGGTATTTAAATTACTATACATATAGACGTATGTCTGTGAGTGTATATTTGTGTGCGTGTATGTCTATGAGTATGTGCGTAGTATGTGTGTGTGTGAGATGCAGAAAACAAAAAGGAGTGTCTTCTATCCCTTCCTGTTCATATGTGCATAAAACACTCCATTGTGTCTCCAAATGCTTTCTCGTGAGAGAGAGAGAGAGAGAGAGAGAGAACAAGAAAGAATGTGAAAGAATGAGAAAGAGAAAAGAAGACAAATGTGAAAGAGAGAAGGAATGTGAAGAAGGTGAAAAAGAAGGAGAGATCGAGTAAATAAAAAAAAAACAGCATTAACAAAATTTAGAAGAAAATGACATGGACACGACCTGTCAAAAATGTATCTGACTTTAGGCTAAAACCAAAACAGATGAACTTGGTCGGGTTCAATTGCTAATCCCCTTCAAAATAAAACCCTTATGCCGCTACACTTGTAGCCCAGCGATCCTTCCATTGTTTGGTGCCCACTGGGAATTTGTCTTCTTAGTTCCACTGTTGCAGTCCACACACTTAGCCTACTGATCCTTCTACTGTTCAAATCACATCTAGAATGCTTCTTCTCTTCTCAAATAGCTCCCAGCTCACAGTCTGTATGATGTCCTGTTGGCTCTTAAAGCTGGAGCCTTTCAGTGGCATCATCATATTGGGGAACCACCAGAAGTCAGAAGGAGCTATGTCTGAAAAATGGGGAGCCTGGCAAATGAGAAAAATGCCTTTCTTTGCCAAGAAGCCTTGGATCAGCTGTGATGAATGAGCTCTGGTATCGTCATGATGCAGCTACCTGATTTAAGGCCCACAGATTTAGCCTCTTTTGCTGAATTGTATCAGAAAGATGTCAGAGGACTTCCTGATAGTAATGTTTTGTAAATGTTGGTCCTTCTGGTGAGAATTATATTAAGTATATATGTCTTCATAGAATACTGAGCTACATCATCATCATCATCATTTCATTTTACGTCCGCTTTTCCCTGCTTGCAAGGGTGGGACGGGAACTGATTCTGGCTTGATTTCTACAGCTGGATGCCCTTCCTAACACCAACCCCATTTACAGTGAGTGCTGGGTGCTTTTTTGCCGTGGCACCTCCACAACCACTTTGTAGTGGAATGATAGGGACCCCAGTCCCTATCATCTCATTTCTACAGGTGAGTAAACTGGAGCAATGTGAAATAAAGTGCCTTGCTCAAGGAAACAACACATCACCCGGTCTGAGAATTGAACTCACAACCTTTTGATTGCAAGGCCAATGCTCTAACCACTAAGCCATGTGCCTCCATGTACATTAATTTCCTCAGCAGGGTGTTCCATTGATCGGACAACTGAAAGACTTGTTATAACCAATGGAGGTCCAATACCTTGCCTTGATTAATTTTTTCATCCTTCAAAATTAATATTTTAATGAACTCAGTTTCTGATTTCATTGGGTGTGATAAGACAGTCTCAAAGCTAAAATTCACTTTATTGCCACATTTACTAGATATGAACATGTAATGTATATAGATGATTATTATAGGGCGAAGAAATGTCAAGAGTCTCAAGTAGAAAGAAGCTGTGTAAGAGGAAGACCAAGAATAGTGACAGTTGATCTTAAGGAAATGAATTTCAGCAAGGAGATGACAAATTAAAGCAACAAATTGAGAGATGCTGTACTGGAGAGGACTCATCTAACCAATGGAGCATAAAAATGGATGTAAAAACGATGATGATGAAGATGTTGACAACAATGGGGAGGATTATGATGTTTTTTTAAATGAAATTCTCACTTTTTCCTTTCTAATGTTTTACTGAAAATAGCAAATGAGTACAGGCATTATGGTTTTAGAGTGATAAAGTGGTTTAGGGATAACATCTGTTGGTTTTCAAAGGTTTGCCTTTAGGATATGCTAAGAGTAGGCTGCGTAGCCAGAAAAAATACTATTTTTATATTTGTTTTTCTATACTTTTATATATGTCATCTGTCATTTCCTTAGTGAATTCCAGCCAATATACGTCGCCTACACATATATATATATATATCATCATCATCATCATCATTGTTATTGTTTTAATGTCCCTGCTGATTTCATATGAATGAAACAGTTATAGTCCCATAGAAGTCATTTATATCATCATCATCATCGTTTAACGGCTATCTGTATATATATATATAAATATAAATTTAGCGAGAATCGCATTTCGGCAGGTAGAAATTAGCGAAACGCAACTTCCGTAATGTGTAGACAAGCGCTCCATGGATATGAAGAAGATACCAGAGCTATAAACATAAGTTAAAAAGGTCATACAAACTGAGACAATGGTTAAGAAGCCATTAACCACCAGAGCCAAATAAGCGAACAAGCTAAAAGGGTCAAACAAAATAAGATTGAAATAGTTACCCGGACCCTCGGGGAAGATGGAATACTCTGAATTTGGGTTTCTGCAACACCTAAATCAATAATACTGTCTGTTTATAAAGAATAAGCTTTTCGTATAATGATCGAACAAGGCATCGCTTTCTCAACAGGCATTTTGTTCTTCGTGATCCAGAATCTCACATGTTATGAAAGCACATATATATATATATATATATTTATTAAAATAACAGATTAAAGTTTAAGCAAAGAATCGCTGCTTTCACCCTTAACGGGATCTTCAAATTTATTATTATTACTATATATATATATATATATAAATATAAATTAGCGAGAATCGTATTTCGGCTTTGGAATTAGCGAAAAACAACTTCCGAGATGTGTGGCAAGTGCTCACTAATTCTGACGAACCAGAGCTACAACATACGTTAAAGGCCAAACACACTGAGGCGATGGTTAAACCGTCATCCGCACAGCCATAGAAACGACCAAGTCATTCGGGTCAAACAAATAGAAAAATGTGATTGAAAAAATTTACCCGGACCCCTGGATGGTTGGTAAAATCCAGCATTTGGGTTTCTGTGACTCCTAAATCAAGTTAGAGCATTGGCCTTGCAATCGAAAGGTTGAGTTCAATTCTCAGACTGGGTGATGTGTTGTTTCCTTGAGCAAGACACTTTATTTCAAATTGCTCCAGTTTACTCAGCTGTAGAAATGAGATGATAGGGACTGGGGTCCCTATCATTCCATTGCAAAGTGGACGTGTAGGTGCCACGGCAAAAAAGCACCCAGCACTCACTGTAAATGAGGTTGGTGTTAGGAAGGGCATCCAGCTGTAGAAATCAAGCCAGAATCAGTTCCCGTCTCACCCTTGCAAGCAGGGAAAAGCGGACGTAAAATGAAATGATGAATGATGATGATATATAATATATATATACACCCAGTCCACTCTGTAAATGTGGTTGGCATAAGGAAGGGAAACCAGCAGTAGAAACCAAGTCAAAAATGGTTCTGTGTCATCAGATCAGACTTGCCTCACAATGGGACAACCCATCTAACCAATGCTAGCACAGAAAATGGACGTATGATGATGATGATATAAATGTCATCATCATTGAACTGCAACAATTAATTTTCTTTATACATTAAAAAACATTATATATGACAAAAAAGTACATTACTAGAAGTCATTATAAAATAAAAAGGATGGGTTGGGGTCTCAATATGTAAACCAAACAACTAATTTTGTTTTTTTTAAAAGATCAACGGAGACAACCAAGGAAAATTACTGACCCCTCTCACTTATTCAAACCCCCTCAATTATTTGGGACCTAATAGTAGGCAGGCAGAAACTGTTTGGAAGTTTGTTGGATTGAGTTTACTTGTAATTCAAAGGTCGAGCGCTGTTACACACTCTGTCATGCTGAATGTCCCTTAGAATTATGTTAATGGTACACATGTCTGTGGAATACTCAGCCACTTACATGGTATTTTTTATGAACATGCTGTTGTGTTGATTGAACAACTGGAACACTCATCGTTGAAACCAACAGAAGTTCATTTCACTCCACTTCCACAAAGAGAGTCTTCATGGAGTAGTGCATGGTGGGGCAAGAGTAACAAGCAACCTGAGAGAGGATGCCTCACCACTGTCAACATAGTTTGAGCCAGAGGTTCTTAAAGGGGGGGGGGGGTGGAAGGTCTGGGGGATCGATGGGGCCTAAGGGTGCGGTGGGCAGTAGAGATGATATAATAGTATATTGAATATCAAATGATACATATTATATATAAATATAGTAAAATAATGATTTCTTTATTAACCACAAGGGTTTACATAAAGTAGACATTAAGGACAGTGCAGGACAATGCAGGACGGTACAAATGGGCATTTCTGCGTGTAAAAAACAAAAACAGAGGATGTAATAAAAATAACAATGAAAATAACAATGAAAAATTCCCCAATAGGGGGGAGACTTCGGAGGGACATTTGTGGAGAAAGCCCAGTAAAAAGCCACAATGACCCTGACCACCAAGGCAAGTGCCCTCTCCCAGTTTTCCACCTTTAATTTACAGATATATACTCAGAGTAGGCCCATTCACTCGGGCCATTCTTGCTTCTCTCACCCATCTTTCAACAAAATGCTGGGAAGAGAGCACTTCCCTCTCTACTCTGATTTTCCTTTTCAAATGAAATTTGAAAAAGTCAATCAGAGCATCACCGAAGAGGTAAGTGCTCGTCTTCAGCCCTTTCAAACGTGTCCACCATACATTTTACAAATATAGTAAAATAATAAAATATATAATATTTATTTATGCATAGTATTATTTATTATATATTATTTACAATTTGCATGTAGGCTGATCTCTCTGGAAATAGGGTTGTGGGTGTTGAGGGTATTACATGGCCGTGGTGGGGAGACGGACAAAAAAGTTTGAGAATCTCTGGTTTAAACAATACTGAGTCACAGTTGCTAATATAGAGGGGTGGGTTTGGGGGGCTCACAACATTGTGTTTGCGTATACTTCCAAACACATATATACATTTATACACTTCTGAGCAGTCAATAGACAGCAACAACACATGTATCAGGGACAATAATAGTAAAGAGAAAACAATAATTTCATTTAGCTGGAACCTGGCAGATGCTTGGTTATATTATGGCCACCCTAAGAAAATGTGGGATAAATAAATAAATCATACACTTGAGTTGGCAAATTAATGTAGCCAATCACCCTCACCCCAAGCATTCTCATTTTGGGAGAGAGAGAGAGGAAGGGAGAGCGAGGGAGAAAGAGACAGGTGGAATGGTACAGGGAGGAAATCTTATATATGGACAACTAAAAAAAGCACTTGTTGCATGGAAGAGTCATTTTAGTCATTTAAAAAACACAAAAACTGTTGATTTTATTTTTATCTATTTTTTGGTCTTAGATCAAGTCCCTTGCCAACCCAGTACATCTCATATAAAAAAATGCTTACCAGAATCAAATGAAATAAGACAACCCTTAGCTAACAGAGAGCTTGGAACTTAATTGTTACTTAACCTTTTTTATACAAAACTGCCCCAGGTTTTATGTTTCAAAACTGCCTGTTTATATTTATAGTAAATTCTTCCATCATAATTTTATGTAAAAAAAGCCAACGAAAAGTATACATCGACTGATTAGACTAATCAGCCGATATATACCTTTGAGCATACTATGAATTTTCAGCAGTACCAGTGACGAGAGATTACATAGTCTTGATAAGGGGCAATAACTCTGAAACAATTGTTAACTGTTTTCTCTCTGCTACCGCTGGAAGAAAAGGATGACATCAGTCATCTAGAAAACACACATGGTGTTATGAGGCTGTTTTCTTGCAAATGAACCGAATATTAATAATATTATTATATTATTATTATTCACTCACAAATACAATTAGGTATCCACCATGTCTTCAGTTATACCATAACTTATATATATGTATGAGATGAAAGAATGGTATTTAACTAATGTAATGGTATGCGATGGGGCCCACCCACAGCCCCGGCGGACAGAATGGAGAAGGCGTTTCCCCGGAGGACGGCAAGGGAGACGCGCTGGAAAAGCCACTCCAACTCGCTGGGCTCACACCTACGGCTGGCCAGCTCAGCGCCTATGGTGGTGAGTAAGGAGGTATCCCTGGGGCCGAGGATACCAGAAGTTTCCACTGCCAGGGGAACGACCGCAAACCTGTCGGTGAGCGACCGGTATTTGAGGAGTTTGGCCCTCTCAGCCCGACGTGCAGCAGAACCTGGGTCAGTCGCAGACTACCAGGTTGCGGCTGCAGAAAGTGTCGGTGCAAGTGGCATCCCAGACGAGGGGTTTGCCACCACGGAACAGGAAGATGGTCATGCCATCTGGCCTTTTGCCGTCCCCTCGATCCAGCCCCACCGGCTCGAGCTGGGATAGAGCGAAAACAAATTTTGTTTTTGTTGTTAGATATTTTTCTGTTAAATCATTATAGAATGTTAAGAGTTAAGTACACAACATTAATTTCATAATTTAAATATTTAATCACATTGTGTAATGTCAGTGGACATAAACAATAAAACATGGATGAGCTGAGAGAAAAAAATAAGTATAAAAAGAATCAGATGTAGTGTACAGAAGAGAAGTCTGTGCTGGTACAGACATGTGGTACATAGGGATGATGATTGTTGGGTGATGCAGTGCTAGGAATTTCAAATAGAATAAAATCAGAGAAGAGGAAGAGCAAGGAAGATGTGAGCAGAAGTCATGAATGCCTTGCTCAATATGACACCGAACAGACAGAAAGGGAAGTAGGCTGCAATAGAGAGAACTTGTCTAACCCATGCTAGGATGGAAAAACAGAGTAAAATACACTACCACCACCACTACCACCGCCACCACCAACACCATCGTCACCACCAACACCACCACTACCACCACCACTGTCACCACCACCACCATTGCCACTACCACCACTACCATCACCACTGTCACCACCATCGCCGCCACCAACACCACCGTCACCACCACTACCACCATCGCCACCGCCACTACCACCACTACCATCACCACTGCCACCACCACTACCACCACCACTACCACTACCACCACTACCACCACTGTCACCACCACCACTACCATCGCTGCCGCCAACACCACTGTCACCACCACCACTACCACCGCCGTCATCACCCCGTCACCACTACTACCACTACCACCATCTTGTTTCTGTAGTCAAACTAAACTAATGATGGATTTCTAAGTGAAGTTGCTAGCAGATGTCATTTGAAAAGAATACACATATGACTAATATGATTTATAGTGTAACTGACTGGAGTAAACAGTAAGAAAGCAGCTGAAGGATTATAGCATTTGCTTTAACCAGCATTTTTAGATCAAACAAATAAACTTTTAATATTCATTTACTGGCTACAGCATTGTCTTCAAGAATTATTAACTGATTACTCTTTTATTTTTTTAAACATTCTTTTAGTTATTAGACTGTGGTCATGCTAGAGCACCACCTCAATGGTATTTAGTCAGACATATCAACCCAAGAACTTATTTTTTCAAAATTGGTACTTATTTAATCAATCTTTTTTTGTTGAACTGATAAGTTACAGGACATAAACAAACAGTAAATGTAAATACAGATATGGACAAATACACACATGTATATCATCATCATCATCATTGTTTAACGTCCATCTTCCACGCTAGCATGGGTTAGACGAGAGTACTCTGAATGAATAACAGAATCTTGCGGTCTGAATATGGCAAATGAAAAAAATCCTGAATCAATTGAGACTACCCTCATGATTTCTAGACTGAAACTTCTTTTAGGAGTGTTCAGGTAACGAGAAGAAAACAAGAAAGAGAACTCTTATAGCCTTAACTAATCTGAATCTTTTGGGACAATTCCAGTGAGAGTGGGCCTAAAATCCAAGCAGAGAAAGCAACATACATGTTTTAATCTTACTAGATCTCTTTAGCAAATCATATTCACTTACTTAGTAAATTGGCAAGATTATGGTCAGATATAGATATAGAAAAAGGTGAAAAAAATGATGAGCTGACCAACACATGTAGTAACACATTCCACTTCCACTGCAATGCCTTAAATTGTTCCAAAAGACTTAGATCAGAGTAGACAGTGGGGCTTAATAACCATAATTATTTTCACTGTCGTCAGTAATTTATTTTAGCTTCATTCAACACTCAATCTCAGGGTGAAATCTCTTACCAAAGCAAGTAGGTTAATGGAGTAAATATGCTGCTGACAATACATGAAGTTGAATTACAAACAAGAAAGCAAGTAAATAACCATCTAGGCAAGTCACTCACTGATCAAGGATGCAATGTTTGGACAATTAGTGTTTAAAAAGTCTCAAGTGGATTCATTCAGATTTATTTCTGATGAGTTTGTTTATTTATATATCAGTCCTATTGTATCTTGCAGAACACAGGCATGGCTTAGCTCCCATATTTGATCCCACTGTGTGGCATCTTGGGCAAAAGTTTTCACCATATTCTTCTGTTGATTCAAGCCTTGTGAGTAAAATTGGGTAGATGGAAACTATGTGGAAGCCTGTCAGATGTACCTGTAATTGAAATGTCCAGCCTTGACACATACTGTGTTATGTTGATCTGGCTTGAGAATTACATTAAGGGTATTTGTGTCTAAGGAATACTCAACCACTTCCACGTTAATTCACAAGTTGGATATTCAATATATCTCAGATGAAAACACTCCATTCTACTCAGTTGCGAAAACTTTTCTACAAATACACACACATACACAAATATATATATATACATACATGAACATATACATGAGACTCTCCACTTACACACATTCATACATACACATCCAGCCACTCCTCGCCTACCTACATAAACATACATAAAAACACATACACATAGATATACAATATTTAAACACAGATACATGCCAGTTTGAGATTAGCTCTAAGTAGTAGTGCTGGTGCCATGATAAAATTCACACAGTAACAGTAATCTCTGTAATATAGTTGACATAAGGAAAAACATCTAGACATAGAAACAATACTCCAAATGGAACATATGAAGAAGATGTGGGCCTCCAACCCATCTCGTCTCAGACTGTGACAATCTATCCAATCTATGCCAGCATGGAAAATGGACATAAAATGATGATGATGGTGGTGGTGGTGGTGGTGGTGATGGTGGTGGTGATAATGAAGTAAGCTTCTACATCAGAGTTTCCCAACCTTCTTCATCCAGTGGCAACTTCTTGATAATGAATTTCCTCCACCTTGTTTTGTTCAGTAACTTTAGTTGGAATCTCTACCATAATACAACAGACCAAGGACAAAGTAAAAACAAAAACCTAGCCAGAACAGAGAAAATGACTGACAAGTGTCAAGACATGTTGATGTTTTCTTTCTACTTTGTCATTTATTTATTGAAAGAGTTATTTTCCTCTGAATTAGACTGCTACACTGACAACACAGTAATTAAAAAGTAAAAAAAATACAGATTGTTAAGTCTAAAACAGTAGAAAGGAAACAAATTAGTATTTCAATAAATGAAATAGATCTTTCTCCTTAATTTCAGATGTGTGATTTGAGGGAGATTTGGCTACTATTTCAATCTGGTTGAACAACCATGCAGAAACTCTTTCATTGACTTGTCTGCACTGTGGCTACCCAACTTGTTAGAAATAACAGCCAATATCCTTCAGATCATATCTTGCCATCTTTTAATTGACATAATTGATCAGGACTAGAATACATGGCAAAGCTAAACACACACACACACGCACACACGCACGCACACACACACGCACACACACATGCACACACACATACACCTGGTGCATGCTTTTATACATTTTGTATGGAAACATTTCTAATAGTGAAACATTAGTAATATTTATTAAAAACACTAGGCATATATTAGTTAAATTATCCTCTAATAAATGACTGCCAATTCAGGCAGTGAATTGGCAGCCATTATCGGTGGATTGGCAGTATCAGTAGAGGGTCGGACGCCATGCTTTCCAGCATAGTTACGTCCCTTTACGATCTGAGTTCAAATCCCGCCGATGTTGACTTTGCCTTTCATCCTTACGGGGTCGATAAAATAAAGTACCAGTAATGCACTGGATAATTGCTGGCCTTGTGCCTAAAGTAGAAACAATTATAGAATCAGACAAAATATTCTGTGGTATTTGTACTCTGAGTTCAAATACCACAAAGGTCAACTTTGTTTTTCATCCTTCCAATGTTGATAATGTTAAGTACCAGTTCATGGTAGTGGATTAGCAAAATTGTAAAAGCCTTAGGCAAGAAGTCTTGTGGTATCTGCTTCAGCACTTTGTGATCTGATATCAAATTCTGTCTAGAAATCCAAATCCCACTAATGACCAAATTAATCACTTGACCATGTGACTATACTTAAACCTTTTCATACCAACCCACCCCCAAATTCTAAGATGACAAATCTCTTTTTTCAAATAAAAAATGTTATGGAAAAACTTGTTAAGTTAAACACCAGCTCAATAATGTAGTTAGTTATTTTATTAAATCCCTTTAAATTGTTGATTATCTACAAAATTAATTGAAAAACATCTGTGGTGTATTTCATTAGAAATGTGGTAATGAAAGTGTGAATTATGAAATCTGCAATAGGTAGAGAACAAATGTTTGGTGCCAGAAAGGGCATCCAGCTATAAAACCTTGCATCAAAGAGGGCTCCATGATATGTATGTAGCCTGTAATGTGGCTCTGCAAAACTAAACACTGCTTTAGCTGAGAAAATGGCTTTAACTCTTTTGATTAAAAACTGCCCACTCCTGGCTCTATGATATAAAACTGTTTATTTTTAAGTGTTTATATTATCTAAAAAAAAGCTTCCGCTACCGTTTTATGTAAGAATCTTTGTTAGGTTATGTTTCAAACACCAGCTTCAATTGAGAAAGTTAGTTATAATAATATGAAAGTTAGTTATATTACTAAATCCCTTCAAATTTTTGATTATTCTAAAAATTAATTGAAAAACATACAGCATCTTTATTAACATCATGGTTATGAAATGTTAAAACACTTGTTGTTTTCATAAAGGTAATATAAAAACTGTTAACAGATAATTAAAGAAGAAGAATAAGCGTTTCACTTCAGATTAAGTAATCTATTTAGTTTGTTGGTTGTTTGGGAAATCACTCAAGCTACTAGACATATGCTGAAGCAAATATATCATATTAATTGGTTTGAGAAAATAAAGCTGATTATCCTAGTGTGTGGGTGTGGAGCTAATAGCTCTCTTAAAAATAAAAATGATAAATAAAACTTAAGCTACAGTTACTTAGTAACAAAAGTTTGCAAAGATTACAGAGGGAATTCAGAAAAGCTGAGAATAATAGACAGAGGAGACAGTAACAGAGAGAAAGGCACGCACACACAAAGAGATAGTGTATATGTATGAGAGTATGCATGTACATATCCAAGTGTGTGTGGGTGTAATTTTATTTGTGTGTGTGTGTGTTGTAATACTGTTGTCATTGTCACTTAAGAAATGAATTTATAACTACACTGTACATGTGTTCTGTCATTATGTGGGTAGTCATATTTTCATCAAAATATACAAACATATGTCCATAAAGCCCTTCCCTACTCCACTTTTTATTTCAGTCAGTCTTTTTATTTATATTTTGTTTGCTAGGTAGAAATAAACACCATCAATGGTGCAGCCATTAATTGCTTTGTTCTTTTGTTTTAGACAATCTTCACCAGTTCATGCTATGCTTTGTGATTATGAGCTTATAATTGTTGTTGTTTCTAGGTAACCATAATTTATTCAAAGCATGAAAATATATGTCAGGAAAATAGCTGATAAAATGTTTCTCTCTGGAGGGAAACACCCTAGCTAAATATACCATATCACTATCTCCTACATATTCCAGTAAAGTACTACCCAGAGGTCACACACACACACACACGCGCATGAATGTTTTAAACTATTAGTTTCTTTTACGATAGCGTTATTACATCCTCTTGTATATGTTGGTAATTCTTGTTGAATTGGTAAAGTCATTAGGGTATCAGAAGAAATTTTAGTTATTTTACTTTGAATATTAACATTTTCTTTATAGAAGAGCCATTTTAGCCATTCAAAAACACACAGAAACTGTTATGTCCACTTTACAGTTATACAGCTATCATTTATCTTTTAATGTTGAAATTTTCATTGAGTTGCAGTGGAACTGTTTCAGTGAACAGGTCATAAACAATGCAACAAAAGTTTTGACACCAAGAAATAAATGATGAATGTAAAATGAAGTTAACAGTTTTGTGTGTTTTGAATGACTAAAATTGCTTTAATTGCAACACATGGTTTCAGATCAAGTCACTTGCCAGACAAGTACAATTCTGAAATATATGCTTTTCATTTGCTTGGATCAACCAATAGATAGTGATTGTAGGGCCTTCAGCTAGTAGCTGCTTAACCCCATGTCAGCATTTATCCAGTAGTAGATCTATAATGAAAAGTTTCCAGCCATTACCATCCTTGTTTTTTTTTCTTTTTCTCCGGACACAGTATACTTATTCAGGTAATCATTATCTTATATATTCTTCTTTTCTAAGATGTAATTTGAGGGTAGTTTGACTGTTGTATATAGCATGTTGAACAACCACATAGAGACACCCACATTGGTTCAATGAGCCAATATTTTCCAGTCATCACAAATTGTGAAACTATATTTAAACCAGTTTATCATACATAAAGTTTAGCAAGTTACAATATTTTGTCATGCAATGCTTAATCATGTAGTTAGTATACACTGTAAAAGTGCATGGTTTAGTGGTTAGAGCATTTGGCTTGCAATTGTAAGATTATGAGTTTGATTCCCAGACTGGGTGAGCAAGGCACTTTATTTTATATTGCTTCAATTTACTCAGCTGTAGAAATGAGTTGTGACATCACTGGCACCAAGCTGTACCGGCCTTTGACTTATCCTTGGATAACATTGGTGGTGTGGAGATGGGTGACTGGTGCACATGGGCAACTACTGGTCTTCTAAAAAACAAAAACACCTTGCTTGGGTTTGTGCCTCGGAAGGGAACTTTCTTAGTACAAAACTCAAGGTTATTCATGACTGAAGGGTTTATTTTATACAGTGTAGCTGTTAAGCTATGATGTATCCAGTTTGTGATGTGTACCTAATTTCTATTAATGACATCAGCAGAGGCACACCAGTTTCACGTGATCAATGCATCATAATCGTAACATTGGTGGTTTACATATATGATTAAA
The DNA here is from genome assembly GCA_964016885.1 of Eledone cirrhosa. Lineage (NCBI taxonomy): Eukaryota > Metazoa > Mollusca > Cephalopoda > Octopoda > Eledonidae > Eledone > Eledone cirrhosa. The sequence goes on from OZ024745.1 coordinate 46,628,821, forward strand.
TTACTGTTCCCTATTTTATCAATGAAAGAATGAATTAGCTTTGTCAGTATTTGAACTCTGAATTAAAAACTATAGTCAGATCAATATTTATCTAGTCTGAACCTCTGTTACTAAGCCACTGCTCTTATTTGTATAATATTGATATTTTACAAGGTCACTTAGTATAAATTTTACAGTAATGAACTAGTACTATAGAATATGTTCTTCTGTGTATCTGACAATTTGCCTCGCTGCTTACACATTTATTATATTAACCCTTTACTATATTTCTAATGGAAGACACTTTTATGATTTTAAAATAATTTTGAAAATAATCAAGAATTTACAATAACTTAACAGATAAATACAATAACTTAACAGATAAATACAATAAATTAGAAGAAAATAATTGTTTCTTATTTTATCCCAGTGGTACTTTATTTTATCGACCCCGTAAGGATGAAAGACAAAGTTAACCTCGGCAGGATTTGAACTCAGACCATAAAGGGCTGTAACTCTTTGCTGCAAAGCATGGCGTCCGACCCTCTACCGATACTGCCAATCCACCGCAGAAAATAATAACAGAAGGTAGTACCTAAAATATAATCCTTGTCATTTTAAAATCCGTTTTCCTTGCTAGCAAAGATTGGACATGTCTACATAGCCCAAGTCAGTACTAAAGTGGGGCTACTGATCTCCCAGACAGTAGCCTCGCTTCAGTACTGACTTGGTCTATGTAGACCTGCTTAACCCTTAATAGTAGGGAAAGCAGACATTAAAACAACGATGGTGATGATGATGTTAATATTCAAAAGAAATCTTACCAAATGGTGAAGTTGGCCATTGTTTTCTTCTCTTACTATGTTCATCAATGTCAAATCCAAATTTTTAACATCATTTTCAATATTCCGAATTTGTGACTCCAGTGAGGTTTTGATCTCATCAAAGAGCATTCGAGTTTTTGTTTCTATGTTAGATATATCTAAACTTGAATTTGCTTGAATACTTTCAATATTTCTCTGATAGGCAGAAGAGTTTTTATCAAGTTCACCAGATACAGTAAGAAGCTATATAAAAAGAAAGGTTTAAATTAAATAATTTGATTTATACTTGGCAAAATATTTCAACTGTTTAATATATATATATATATATATATCAATTAGAAAATATTTTTATCGAGTTTATTTCTGATATTTTCTTATATCCAGGGTAGAATTTGATTAGCTGGCAAAAAATCAGATAAAATGATGATGGAAAAACTTAATTCAATAATGAGGTTGCTTTCAGTACAAAATGCATACTAACAATAGTAAAGATTATTATTACTCACAGGCTCAAACAATTAACATAGAAAAAAACTTATTGGAAAAGCAACAACAATACAATAGCTGTAGCTAAACATTGATGTAAATTAGACACATTCCTGAAATATTAGCTCTTGTCTACTAAATTTGACATTTCAGTGGTTAAATATGAAAACTAATTACGTGTATTTTGTTCTCTCACTTTGATTATATATTTTTGTGTATTATATTCATAAGATTCCTAACAATAATTAATTGATTGCACGTATATACTTCTATTTAATCTTATATATTTGTTATATGATAATAAACAGTGTAAAAACACAAAGGCAAGCAAAAAGAAAATTGCAAGAATACATGATAATGCGCATCATTTTCTGAATTTGTTATCTTGTTTTTCTAAACTATCACAGGTTATTGGCTACTGTTGTATGATTTTGAATAAATTATTGCAGCCAATCTTATAGATACACAACCTTTTATAATTCCAAAATAAATATATCATATACGTTAACAATATAAACCCACCAGCATGGTATCATATTTACTGATGTTTAATTATATCCTGTCATCCTGATATTCAATTTTGCTGTGTATTTCTGTTTACAACTGTTATTTTCATCACTTTTTGCACAAATCAGTGTTTTTTTTATATTGTTGCTTTAGGAGGACTTTTTCAATAAAGCATTGCCATGATTTTTATCAAGTTTGTACATTTATTTTTTTCTTCGGTTTTAATTGATGAACATCTAACTTCTCAGTGATTTTCATGTGGATGTCCAAAGATGAGGACTACATACATGGCAGGGTTAAAGGATAGGGACTATATACATGGCAGGGTTAAAGGATGAGGACTATATACATGGCAGGGTTAAAGGATGGGGATTATATACATGGTAGGGTTAAAGGATGAGGACTACATACATGGCAAGGTTAAAGGATAGGGACCACATACATGGCAGGGTTAAAGGATAGGGACCACATACATGGTAGGGTTAAAGGATAGGGACCACATACATGGTAGGGTTAAAGAATGAAGACTACATACATGGCAGGGTTAAAGGATGAGGACTACATACATGGCAGGGTTAAAGAATGAAGACCACATACATGGCAGGATTAAAGGATAGGGACCACATACATGGCAGGGTTAAAGGATAGGGACCACATACATGGCAGGGTTAAAGGATAGGGACCACATACATGGCAGGGTTAAAGAATGAAGACTACATACATGGCAGGGTTAAAGGATAGGGACCACATACATGGCAGGGTTAAAGAATAGGGACCACATACATAGCAGGGTTGAAAGAATAGGGACCACATACATGTCAGGGTTAAAGGATAGGACCACATACATGGCAGAATGACAAGGTTAAATCGGTTAAGTATAAGAAATATATATCAGTACAGGAATAGATATGTAGATAAACTGATCACTTTGCAGCCACATGGTTTTTAGTTCCCTCTCATTGTATGGCTTCTTGTCTCCTACAGTAGCCTTGGGTAGACAGATGCCTTTTGAGAGAAATTGGGTAGGTGATAACAGCAGAAGCCCATCATGTATATATATGACTTGAGTGTTTGTTCAGGCTTGTATTTATGTTTGTGTTTGAGTTTATGTCTTATAACTTTGAAGTTCAACAAAAATATTGATAAAATAAATGCCAGTCTTGAAAGAAATAATCACTGGGGTTAATATGATCAACTAAAATCTTTGAAGACTGTGCCCCAGCAGTGGGGTTGACTTTTTTCATTCAAGAATTAGTTGACAAAATTGAGAAATGAAGAAAACTGAAAGTGATTGAAGCCTTGTATCTAAGAAAGAAATCGTTGCTGTCAGGAACCATGATCCAGCAACAAGATAGTTCTTTGGTAAACTGAGCTAACAACTTAGTCTCAATTCCAAGTTATATCTAATAATTGTTTCTACTTTAGGCACAAGGCTAGCAATTACCCAGTGCATTACTGGTACTTTATTTTATCGACCCCGTAAGGATGAAAGGCAAAGTCAACATCGGCGGGATTTGAATTCAGATCGTAAAGGGACGTAACTATGCTGGAAAGCATGGCGTCTGACCCTCTACCGATACTGCCAATCCACCGCCCTATTATATCTAATAATAAAATGAAATTATTGTGTACAATTCTCAGGTGCACTACAACTCATCAAAGGTGAATGTAGAGTACATAGAATAATGTACAAGTATCAGGAAAGTGAACAGTGCATGAGTCATGATATACACGTGTGCGTGGTGTGTATGGAGGGGGAATATTAGGTGTAGTGTTGGTGAATTTCAGGAAGCATTGAGGTTTTAAAGGATGCAGTGTCTCGACAGCTAACAACTGATGCAGGTAGTTTGTTCCATGCTTCAGTAACTCTGAGCATGAAAAAATGTTTCCGAAAGTCATGGGAACTGTTTTTACTTTCATTCAATAAAATTCCATTCCTGTCGAGGTTAACTTTCCCTTTCATCCTTACGGGGTCGATAAAATAAAGTACCAGTAATGTACTGAGTAATTGCTGTCCTTGTTAGTTACAAATGATGATCGGGTTCTTATAGCCAAATCCATTAAAGACCTGGAAAATAAGTTCCAACTATGGAAACAGAATTTAGAATCAAAAGGCTTAAGACTAAACTTAGCCAAACTAAAGTACTAGTGAGTAGGAGATAGGACCCTGATTTCTTGATGGAAGTGGCCCTGCTCAATATGTAGAAAGGGAGTAGGTATAAACTCCATATGATGTACACAATGTAAATTGTGGGTATACAAGAGATGTAATAGGATAATGAGTAAGCTAACAGGAAGAGAAGACTTTTGTAACCAAGGGGAAGGTAAAAACTGATGCAAGCCTATTCCAGTCACAGGAAGAACCTATAGAAGTGGTTGATAGTTTCTGCTATCTGGGCGATTTAATTAACAATGGAGGAGGTTGTTCTGAGAGCATAACAGCTAGAATAAGGATAGGTTAGAGTTACTCTCAGTGTTGACTACAAAAGGTTTCTCTCTACATACAAAAGAATGACTGCATGATGCCTGTGTGCGAAGTACAATGTTGCATCATAGGGAAACATGGGCTATGAGTGTGGAGGATATGTGTAGACTGGAGAGAAATGAAGCAATCATGCTCTGATGGATGTGCAATGTAAGTGTGAGAGAGACAAGTGTAAGAATTTGAGGTGGTGTGCAGGAGAGAAGACTGCATTGGTTTGGACATGTGATGAGCATGGACAATGATTGTTGGGTGAAGACGTGTCAGGAAATGCCAGTGGAAGGAAATCTCGGTAGACGTAGACCAAGAAAGACCTGGCAGAGGTTGTGAGAGCTGCCCTTAATTCACTGAGTTTCACTGAGATGATGACAAAGGATCATGACATGTAAAGAGATGCTGTGTTGAGAAAGACCTGTCCAACCCATGCAAATGTGGAAAAGTGGACTTAAAAACGATGATAATGATGATTATGGTGATCATGATGATGAAAGTTAGCAATGCAGCAGTGAATGAAGAAAATTATTTTACCTTGTATTCTGTATCATGACGCAGTTTCTCTAATTCTTTCTCCAGTTTGCTTACACAGTCAGTTTGAAATTTGATTGCATCATTGCATTGTTTTTGAATCGAATTCAGTTTGGCAATTGAAGAGTCACATCTCACAATACGAACTTTCAAATCAGTCAATGATGTGGCATGATGTATTTCTAAAGATTTTATAGCTTTATTACTTTCTGCCAAAGCATAGTCTCGAGAACCAATCTGTTTCTCCATTTTCTACAAATAAATTAGTAATGGGATATGTGCTAAGTTACTAATATATTTGTTTATTATTTTTTAAATTTTGGTTTCATTCACATATTTCTAAGTGTGTATGTGCGTTTGTGAGCATGGAGTATACATGTATGTACATGCACATGTATGTATGTGTGTATATTCAATAAACATTTCTCTTGATTAGGCACAGAGCCAATGTACGTAATGGAAGAGGGAGTTGTATTCAATCAAACCAAATCCAATATGGCTGCAGACAAATGAAAGGCAGAATTGACCTTGACAGTAAAATTTAAAACAAACTCAGAAATGAACAGAAATAAGTACTTCAATAAATGCTATATAACACTTTCTGTCATGCTCGTTTCCATTGCCCTAATATTTGTTAACAATATTCAATCAAGACTGAAAATAAAATGTCAAAATAAAATGTAATTTTTTTAAAGGAGTAAAAAAACTACAGTTATAAAGTAATTTACAGAAAAACTGTTAATTTCAAAGCTTTTGTCTCTTGAACAGGATTAATGTGCACATAGTAACAATAAACAATAAAACATTGTAAGAGAATTTCATATTGAAATATTGTTCCACACTAGTATACAAATGACGAAATAAAGTCAAGTCAGCAGTAAAATTTATTTTTCATTATTTATTGTCAGCTCTGTTCATGTGATCAAGAGATAACATGAAAGATATGGAATAAATGTTAATAAAATGAGTGAAAAAGTCAGTTAATATTTCACTGTGAAACAAAGCTGTCAGGTAAATTCCATAAAAAATCGACTCAAATGTTTAAACAGTGGTGGGCTGTGTTAGAAAGTAACTGTGTATATATATGAGTCCTGGGTTCAATCGGGGATAACCACAGTAAGTAAGGTACTCAATACATTACTAGAGTGAAAAACATCAAATTTAATATAGAAATGGCTTTTACAGGACTAGAACTGTTTCATTTGAAAAAAGTTATCAGGAAAGCCCGAATGAAACAGTTCTAGTCCTGTAGAAGCTATTTTTATATTAAATTTTATATATATATATATATATATATATATATATAAAGCAAAGGATTGAGAAGACTCTTCAGTCATGTCAAAGACATGAGCACCTCCTTAGTGCTGGTGTCATAATAAAATGCATCCAGCACCTTCTATAGAGAGTGAGACCATATATAAATGAGATGCAGACCCCAGCCTCTATGAGAGGTTACTGGCTCTGATTAAGTACTGACTTTATCTGTGATGATCAATCCAACCTTTGCTAGAAGAGACAATAGATGTTAAATGATGATGATAATGTGTGTGTGTGTGTGTGTGCATGCATGTATGCCAGCAGGGAAATCAGACATAAAATGGTGATGATGATAAAAAGCATTACCTGTAGGTTTATTCTAATTTATTTAGTTGATGATTACTTAAAATGATATTCAATAAAATTCTTAGCTTTAAAAAAATAAAAAAGATTTAAGGCAGCAAATAGCCTTATTTAGAAAAATAATATTGTGTAGTCATTAAATGTTGTATAATCTGCTACTTTTAACCTAATCCAGCAAGACTGTTATAAAACATGTTTTCTTTAGAATATAAAGGATAAAATAAGATCAGTTAGTTTTTTGCAAATATACATTTGTTAGTACACTACATGCTACACATACAATCAAGATAGTTTTGTTCTATCCAGCAAAGACTTCTGTTTCATGTAAATAATTTAGTATAGATTTCCTGAGAGAGAACATTTAACATAAGTAGACTATGAGTAATACGTTAGCAAACTATTACTCAGATCTTAATCTTGAAAAAGCTAAATCACTTGTACAACAGGTCCCTTGCGATATTTCAGTCTTGCTTGAGCCTCCAACTTTTGTTACAATCTCTGACAATACCATAAACCATTTAATATTTTCATTGCCATATTTTTAATGGAAATCACTACCTCTAATTTTCTTATTAAGCTGTTGTTTGAAATATAACTTAACAAAGGCTCTTACATAAAATTATTATGCTCTCCTTGCACAGTGAAAATCATATCTCTAATGAAACTCCAATCTGAATTCATGCACTTCTCAGAATTCAAAATATACTTCAGAAATAAATATTTAATAGATATAAGTCTATCCAAACTTAGCTCTTTTGTTACTATATTTCTAATGAAAATCACTGCCTATAATTTTGAAATCATTTTGAAAATAATCACAAATTTGGAAGGATTTTAAAATATAACTGACCTCTTCATTTATAAGCAGGCATTTGGAATATAACTTAAAGGTTCTTAAATAAAATTATGATGAAAGTTTTTTAGTTAAATATAAACACTTTAAATAAAATAAACATTTTTGTATCATAAAACTGGAAATAATTCCAAGCAGAGGTTAACCAACTCTTAAAAAACAACATCCATAGTCACTCACAAAGACCTAGATACATCAGATACAACAAACAATAGCACTATATTAAAGCTACTGTCATTCTGTCCAGTCGAATGAATGCAAAACAAACTGAATAGCTGAATAACACAGATGAATCTAAAGTGAGACTAAACATACTAAACAACACTTGGTTATTATAAATCAAGTGTTTAGTCTGTTTGCTCCAGTCAATCATAACTACTTCACAGATAAAAGGTTAATGTTAGGAAGAGCATAAAATTGTAACTATAGACATTTTCAGAATGCTATAAGTCAATTGAGCATGGAAAAACTGCAATGAAAAGAATCTGTATATAGTGGAGAGGGGAGATAGAAAGTGCAGGGGGAAGATTTGTAGTGGATTTGAGAGCTTTAAAGAGAGTATTTAAAGGAAAAAGAGAAAGGATAGAGAAGCAGGTGGAATATATAGAAAAGATAGAAAATGGACAAAAGGAAAAAAAAAGAGAAAAATGTTTGAACAAAGTTTTTAAAAAAATGATTTTCATCATCACCATCATCAATACAACATGGTAACAAGCATTTAAAAATCATTTTCCCAGCTAAACCAGGATTATCTTTACAAGCCCCATTACAAGCTTCATATAATCATATAGTCTTTTTTGAGACAATGTTTTACAGCTGGATGACTTTTCTGGCACCAACCTTTTTAGTCACCTTTTATAACTTACACAGATATGGTGTACTTATTCTAAACCAGATGATATAAACAGTATCATCACCAATGAAGTTGTTAAATTGATTCCAGTTTATCTTTGATAAATTCTAATTCAAGCTACAGTTTTAATCAAAATATTTGTATGCATGGACTTGTCACCCCTGATGGAGTGATAGGGGTGTCATATTAAGATATGGGATTTCTTAGGTATTTTAAAACCTGACAGAGCCCATCTACTCTCCAGGTTTGAACACAGCAGATTTCTTCAAGAAGAGGATACAGAGTGTGCGAAAGGAAGTGAGAAAGAGCTACAGAGGAAGGATTGACTCCAGTACTAGGCTGGTACTTTTTTTTTAACCTTGAAAAGATGAATGGCAAAGTTGACCCCAGCAGGATTTGAACTAAGAAAGCAGAAAGCTGGAACAAAACATTCTATCCAATGTTCTAATGATTCTACCAATTCTCTGCCTTAATATTCAAAATCTATATACACAGTTGCTATCTAGAAAGGTTTGCTTCAGTTTCTTCCTCTATGCCATAGATAAATTGATAGCATACACAAAAAATTACATGTTTAGATAGTTGTTTGGCAAATAAAATAGCCCCAAAACAATACAAGTGTCAGGCCAATATCTGGAGTCATGCTAGAGTTACATATATAAAACAAGAACAATGAGTAATCAGCTATAATCTAAAATTACAACTGACTTTTACTATATTCCTACACAGCAACTGATAAACTCTATCATGAACTAACAATAGCATACTCTTCACTAAGAAACAAATCATTTACTATAGATGTAAACCAAAGTACTTACATAAAATTTGATATATCTATCAAAGGCAGACATGGATATCATCATCATCATCATCATTGTTTATAAGGTTATGAACTTACATTTATTCCATTATTTCTACGTCTGTTTCAATACAGTTATAATGGTACATGTATTTACAGAACAACTGGGAATTATTAGATAACAATAAACTACACTATACATATTACCTACAACTCACATATCCTCAGGAAATTATAAAGAACAAAGATAAGGTTTACCAACCTCACAAGGTTTCAAGAACAAAAAAACAAAAAAACAAACAATATCAAAAAGAGTTAGTGTAGAGAAAGCAGTTAGATTCAAAAGGCATATTATTAGATGGAAGTTTTAAAGAAGCCATGCAAGGCTTAGGTTGAGTTGTTTCCAAAACAAACATCATAAAAACACAACCTAATTTAAGATATACCAGTTATGCATCATTTCTCTGAATAAAGACCTCAGAAACAACTTACAATAGGGCCATTACACCATAATCTCATTTTCTGTCACCGAGACACAGTCATTACACATGTGAATGGAATGAAACCTGTCACACTATATCTTCTCTACTCAGGAACAAGATATTACTGAAACATTCACAATGTTACAATATCTGATGACCTTTCAATGTCACCACACATCTATAAAGCAGCAAAATTTGCATCTCAAAGGCTATGCATCCTTTTCAGTGTCAGAAAATACTCTAAATAGTTGCCTATCCTTTCCAAAATACAAATACAACATATAAGAGTATTCCTTGTATATCACAGATAGAACATTCGACACATACAAACAAAAAGGCTTTAGAATATATTTAAAGCAATATCATGACATCATATACATACATACTTACTTACATACATACATATATATATAAATATATACACACACACATATATATATATATTTATACACATATATACACACACACACACACACACATATATATATATATATGTGTGTGTATATATATTTATATATATTGGAAAATGTGTGAGATCCTTGGTACAGTTAGGTATATTTGAAAAACGGAAAAGAATGAATTTACTTGTCGAGGATAGTCTAAAACAATTTAATTTTATAATTTAACAATTTTATAATTTAACAATTTTGCTAGTTCTAATAAGTCCTTTGTTAACTTCAGTGGAAAGTTTTAAAAATAATCCTGGTTAACTTTCTGAAGAACTTCCTCGCATTCGTCAGTGGCAATTGTCAAACTGATCTAAAGTTGTAATGCATTGGTGTATATATAAAGAATTTGGGTGTGTATCTGGGGAAGTGTTAATGTACTTTACACCTCATTAACACTTCCCCAGACACACACCCAAATTCTTTATATATACACCAACACATTACAACTTTAGATCAGTTTGACAAATGCCACTGATGAATGCGAGGAAGTTCTTCAGAAAGTTAACCAGGATTATTTTTAAAACTTTCCACTGAAGTTAACAAAGGACTTATTAGAACTAGCAAAATTGTAAAATTATAAAATTGTAAAATCATAAGTGAAGAAATTCTTTTCCTTTTTTCAAATATACATACTAATCCATCATATATATATATATATATGTCCCCCACCACACTCTCAAGTGTAAACCTAATACCAACACTGTTCGTGCTGCACTCTTTGTTATTGTTTTTGTTTTTTTGTTTTTTACTTATATATATATATGATGGATTAGGCCCACATGCCAAGAACAGGGTCAATCAGACAGGTTTTCACACAGTTTCTGTCAACCCAATTTTCCTTACAAGGATTAGATTGACCCAAAGATATGGTAGAAGACACAGAGGTGTAATGCAGTGAGTGACACCCAAAGCTATATGTGCTCCAGTAGTTAACAAAAGAATTAATTAATGACAATAGTTGGGACAACGCAAACCTGAAAACCAGTTCAGTCAATGTCAGCATGCAAAATATGTAAATGAAACCATTGTTATTTTTATTTATAGGTTTAAACTCATTTATTCATAATAGTATGACTTCATTGTATCTGCAGAATAAATTTGATCTATCTGTCTCAATTGTTTGTCGTTTACCTTATGAGTAGGAACCTTTAAAAAGCTTTTCTATGGAGATAATGCTATTTTAGCTGTTATAAAGTTTACCCAAACATTATATCTCATTCAAACAAACTGAACTGTGTTACAGCCACTTACAATCACTTCTTACTTTCGATGAATCATCTTTCTCTAGTTTTATAAATGATGGCAATTTATCTTTACCAATATCTCCCTCCCTCTCTCTCTGTTATTGAGATTAACAGTAAAAATATGTTGCACTAGCCTGGAAGAAAATGTTTCAATTGGTAACTCACCAACAATGTATTAAATCCTCTTTGCCTCTTCTAATGCTACTATAATTTTTTTTTTTTTTAAACTTTCTAACAATATGTTATCTTACCTAAATCTACTGGATAAATTCACCTCCATTTCTATCATCATCTCTATTGTGTCTTACATTCTAGACCAATTTGGAGAGTGTGAATTTCTCAAATCTTTCACCCCAGAACAATATCACTCTAGAACTTAGTCCAATCTTGTTAGCAGGGAAAATGGAAGATGATAATGATCCTTCTTTCTGTACATATCATCCCACTCTAACAAAGGTGCTTAGTCTTGTGGTTAGGGTGTTGGGCTCATGATCCTAAGATTGTAAGTTCAAATTCCAAATTGGGTGATGTGTTGTGTTCTTGAACAAGGCACTTCATTTCACATTGCTCCAGATCATAAGTCCAACTGAAAATAACTTCCAGCAGTCCTGCAATAGATAGGCATCCTGTCAAGATGGGAGTTTTGTACTATCAGTCACTTAAGGCACATGAAATAGGAATAATCTCTTGGCTCTGTCTAATGCATGAAAGTATGGAAAAATGGATGCAAAACAAAAACATAACTAATTCCCACACAAATGAGGAGAAAAAAAGTTACTTGAGGCATGGTTGTGTGGTTAAAGAGTTTGCTTTGCAACCATATACTTTTAGGTTCAGTCTCACTGCATGGCACCTTGGACAAGTATCTTCTTGCCTTGGGTTGACCAATGTTTTATGAGTAGAATTTAGTAGATGGAAACTGCAGAAGCCTACCATGTATATATATATATATATCACCATTATCATTGTTTAATGTCTCTGCTAGTAAGCGTTGGATGGGTTGTCAGCAGGCTGGGTTGGTACTCAAAGCCGAGATACTAACCCTATGGTTGGCTGGGAGCCTGCATCTTATTTATGTTTCTGGAACTTACTAAGTGCTCAGAGGGACCACTGGCCTCTTACTTGCTTATATACCATCCTGCGCACTACCAAGTGCATTTTATCATGATACCAGCACTAGAGAAGTTATCATGTCTTTGACACAGCTGAAAAGTCCTCCTAACCCTTTGGCAGATTTTCTATGGCTAGATGCCCTTCTTACTACAAGCCTCTTTACAGAGTGTACTGGGTCTGTTTATCATGTAATGTGTGTGTCCTCTAATTTAATGTTTTGACAAAAAAGAAATTGATAAAATAAATGCCAGATTTGAAAAAAAAAAAAGCACTGGGTTGACATGATTGATTAAATTAAGGTGGTGCCCCAGCATGACTGAAACAGGCAAAAGAGATAAAAAGTTAATAATGTTTAATTATTATGAAATATTATACATTATATATTAGACAGACAGCGTGAACAGTTTATCTATAACTGTCACTTAGATGGTGCATTGTTTCTATTTGAAAACAAACTATAGTCTTCTAATAACATTTTTAAACAGAACTCCTACACACATTCTTCACTGTTCTTTCACTTATATGAATGAACAAAAAAAATAAAATAAATAAAATTAAATAAACATTATATGACATAACATAACAAAATAAAACTAGTTTAAAAAAAAGAAGCTGGTTTTGCCTTCAGTATAATCAGACAGAAATGTACATTTCATTTCTCTTTTTTTTTCATTTTTTTTTCTGAATATTTACAGCAAATGTTTAGACAAGCTACTCTGCAGTTTATAAAAGACACACTTTTTATTTGTGGACATGTTTAAAATCTGAAGCCGATAATAATATAAAAGTTATTAAGAAGCATGGGCTGAAGGCATGATGGGAGAGTTCCTGAGAGATGTTTGGAATGTAAGGGTTCGGCAGAAACCAGGTTGATTGATACCGATGAGTCAATAACTGAATTAAAAGTTAATCTACGTGGATGATTAATCATACTGATAGAATTTACCCCAGGCTTTCCCAAGATGAGAAACTCATTATGAACTACTGCCTGTATGTATAATCATAGTTCCATAGTTGTACAAGAATACCAGCAAAAGTAAATCACCCAAAGCAGTGAAAATATATAGCATGAAATACTAACTAGACCAACCAGTAGTAAAAAACAGGGAAATGACTAAAATTTGAATGTCACTGCATATTGCTTGTGTGGGATGGTTGCCAACAGGAAGTTAGCAGAAATATAAATAGCATAAAGTATTATGGTGATTTAAATATTTATCAGAGTGGAGGGAATGTATGAATTAAAGAAGGAGGACTATATTGTTGCTGGTTCCGTTAACTTTTGTCATAATCGCTACTGTTATTGTTTAGTCTCAGATCAGCCTTGATAGAGCAAATCTCTATGATCAAAGACATTCCAGTTGTGACTATCCTGTCATTTAATTTTCAGGTATAATATCTCTGGAAATGTGAAGGCATGCAGTTTAACAGATAGGGTGTTTGGCTCATGATCGTAAGTAAGGTCATGAGTTCAATTCTTAGACAAGGCAGTGTGTTGCGTCCTTGAGCATGGTGTGTCTATTTCTCATTGCTCCTGTTCACTTAGCTGGAAAAAGTGTTTTTTATCTGTAATTCAAAAGGTCAGTCTTGTCACGTGTCATGCTGAATCTCCCTGAGAACTACATTAAGGGTACATGTGTCTGTAGAATGCTCAGCCACTTGCATGTTAGTTTCAGGAGCAGACTGTTCTATTGTTGGAATAACTGGAACACTTGTCATTGGAACCAACAGAGGTCCAACACTTATCTGGTAGTACATTATCCAATACAAATCTCCTTTCTAAAAGAGTAAGGTGTGATTTCCAGGAAAGCTGGCTGTTATTTCTAGCAATTTCAGCAATTATGTATACACATACTCATTGGGTTGGCGGTGGATTGGCAGTATCGGTAGAGAGTCGGACGCCATGCTTTCCAGCATAGTTACATCCCTTTTACGGTCTGAGTTCAAATCCCGCCGAGGTTCACTTTGCCTTTTATCCTTACGGGGGTCGATAAAATAAAGTACCAGTAATGTACTGGGTAATTGCTGGCCTTGTGCCAAAAAAAAGTAGAAACAATTATTGCTGTTGTTGAAGTTGGAAGATGTAGTCTGATTATAATTGAATTGCTGGCTAAGATACTAATAGTGATAGAATTTGATTGTCAAATAGAGCATGCCACTGCATATTTCTTTTATGGTCAAAAGGGTTAAGTGACCATGATGCACCATGCTCTGAGTGGTGCATCTTGGTCTCAGATTAGGTTTGAAGTGACTCTGATGGCAGCTTCATCATCTTTGTAATTGGAAGCTATAGCAACTGCTTTCCATTACATTGACAGTTCAATAGAATTAGGAGTGTTATCAAAAGCACCCAGGCACAAGAATCTCTAGCAATGGTAGAAATAACCAAAGCTTGCATGTTCTATAAAACATTTTCTTTGTGAATTGCAGCATATCAATGATTTATCAAGGATTCCTATAATTTGCAAGACTGGCAATTTTGTAATGAATGATTCAAATTTCTCATCCACACAGATTCTAGACAATATATTAAGAATTGAGATGGTGTTGGAGCCACGAAAAAATGCATCCAGTACACCTTGTAAAATGGTTAGTGTTAGAAGAGGCACCCAGCCATAGGAACCATGCTAAATGTGGAACATGTGAGCAAGATGTAGTTATCTGACTGGTGTAGCCTCAGAAACTAACACCTCATTCAACTTATGGATATAAAAATAATAATTATTTCTACTTTAGGCACAAGGCCAGCAATTTACCAGTGCATTACTGGTACTTTATTTTATCGACCCCGTAAGGATGAAAGGCAAAGTCAACCTCGGCAGGATTTGAAATCAGATCGTAAAGGGACGTAACTATGCTGGAAAGCATGGCTTCCGACCCTCCACCGATACTGCCAAACCACCACCATTATAAAAATAATAATGATGGCTGTTCTCAGGGAGATGGTGAGTAAGTAGGAAATCCATGAGATCCTTTAAGCTTCCCACGACTACCAAGTGGCTGCTATTTTGACTAAGAGTGTTGTATCCTCTCTCAAGATATTCAAGTATATAGTGGGAGAGAGGAACATTTTTTAATTCAATTACTAAGACAGTGCTAACCCTCAAAAAGGGGAGGCTATATATATTGTTTAATGAGGAGAATGCATGAGAAGAAGAGACCCTACCCCAAGTAGACCCTATAGAGGGACCAGCAGTACAAGTCAGCAGCAGCGTAGTAAGGCAATCAAAGATATGAAGATGGGGAAGGCAACCGGTCCATCGGGTATAGCTGCCGAGATGCTGAAGGCATCTGGATCTGTAGGTCACACTATAACCAGGTAATACTAGAAGGTGCCATACCAAAAGATTGGTGCAGTAGCATCATTGTCAACTGCTACAAAGGTAAAGGCGATGTACTAGATAGAGGAAACTATAGAGGCATAAAGTTGATGGACCAGGTCATGAAAGTAACAGAAAGAGTTATAGCACAGTTGATTAGGGACCGGGTGAAAATAGACGAGATGCAATTTGGGTTTGTACCAGGAAGAGGCACCACTGATGCCCTCTTCCTTGTGAGGCAATTACAGGAAAAGTACCTAGCTAAAAGTAAGCCACTCTACTTGGCATTTGTCGACCTTGAGAAAGCCTTTGACAGAGTTCCACGTGCTGTAATCTGGTGGGCTCTTAGAAAACTAGGAGTAGATGAATGGCTTGTGAAAGCGGTACAAGCCATGTATAGGGGAGCAGTCAGCAAAGTTAGGATTAGCAATGAGTATAGCGAGGAATTTAGCGTACAGGTTGGGGTTCACCAGGGCTCTGTTCTTAGCCCCCTCCTGTTCATCATAGTCCTGCAGGCAATAACGGAGGAGTTTAAGACCGGATGCCCATGGGAACTCCTGTATGCTGATGACCTCGCACTCATAGCTGAATCTATGGTAGAACTAGAGAAGAAATTCCAAACTTGGAAGCAGAGACTAGAAAGAAAGGGTCTCAAAGTCAACATGACAAAGACTAAGGTCCTTGTAAGAAGATGAGAAAACAGAACCCAGATCCCCTCAGGGAAATGGCCTTGCTCAGTATGTAGGAAAGGTGTAGGTAGGAACTCCATTCTCTGCCCCAAATGCAAACAATGGGTACACAAGAGATGTAGCGGGATCTCAGGAAGCTTAATTAAGAATGTAGGCTTCACATGCAGCAGCTGTGCTGAGACAGCAAGCAGCAAACAGCCACAGGAAACAAGTACCACCAATCTCTGGGAGGGCTCTGTAGAAACAGTAGACAGCTTCTGCTACCTAGGTGACCGAATTAGCAGCGGAGGTGGGTGTTCAGAAAGTACAATAACTGGGGTAAGAACGGGATAGAAGAAGTTTAGGGAACTACTACCACTGCTAGCTGCAAAAGGCTTCTCCCTCAGAATGAAAGGCAGACTGTATGATGCGTGTATCCGAACAGCAATGTTGCATGGTAGTGAGACCTGGGCGCTGAAGGTGGAAGACTTACGTAGATTAGAGAGAAACGAAGCCTGCATGCTCCAGTGGATGTGTAACAGTAATATACGTGAACGACAAAGCATAAATGAATTGAGAGAGAGACTGAGCATAAGAGGAATCAAATGCTGTGTGCAGGAGAGGCGGTTGCGCTGGTATGGACATGTGATGCGTATGAAAGATGACAGCTGCATAAAAAGGTGCAGAGCACTAGAAGTTGATGGAAACCGCGGAGTGGGGAGACCCAAGATGACCTGGGATGAGGTGATAAAAGCCGACCTTACCCGATTACACCTCTCAAAGGCAATGACACACGACCGTGACTTCTGGCGTCACGCAGTAATACAGAGTACCCGACCTCCCATGGGTACAAGCTGAAGCATATAGACAATATGCCCCCACACCTCCCACCGCAAAGTGGTCGTGGAGGTGCCACGGCAAAAAAGCACCCAGCCCACACTGTAAAGTGGACGTGTAGGCGCCACGAAAAAGCACCCAGCACTCACTGTAAATGAGGTTGGTGTTAGGAAGGGCATCCAGCTGTAGAAATCAAGCCAAATAAGTTCCTGTATGAGCAAGGCATGGTCAGCCGACCAGACACTGCCCACAACAGGACAACTCGTCTAACCCATGCTAGCGTGGAAGAACAGACGTAAAACGGTGATGATGATGATGATGATGATGATGATGATATATAGATGTTTTCTTTATTTTCTATGTAGAGTTCATACCAGGCACCTTGCCATGATTTGGTGCTCTTGCTTTAAGATTCAGGATAGGCATTCCAATTTGCAATAGTTCAAAGCTGCAGTTTCAAAATAAGTATATCACTATAAATGTTTCTAAATCTGCAGGCGAACCATTGCAGCTCATCAGGCCAGTGCTTATCCCAGTCAAATACTTGTTTTAACTAGAATTTGAATGAAAAAAAAAAAGATAATGGCAAGTCATACTTGATTGTTCACCATAGTGGTAGTGGTGATGATGATGATGATGATGATGATATATATATATATATATATACACACACACATATATATATATTTTCAGATAGATATAGGCATATAGACATACTCCTGCACACACCCATGAAAATACACACATATATCCAATTTTCATGATGAATTACATCAGGTGTAAGGCAAAAAACATTTAAGTGCTATACTGTAATATTTCTGAACCTTATTTCCTTCATATCTTTTCTGTCCCTATTTAATATAGTTTGCTCTTCTTGTTTATGTTACAGTTAACAATGTTTTAACAGTTGCATTTATTTTTTAAAGCCATGCAAATCTTGATGAAAGTTTTCAGATTCTATCTATCTCTATAAGCATGTTAAATAAATAAATGGAAAATAAAAACAAAATAGTGCTAGAAAATGTTAACTGCTGAGAACCAGTGACACCCCAATTGAATAAGCATCAGAAACTTCATGGTTAATATATATAAGACTTATGGAGACATAACTACAGTTTAACTATCTCATTACTATATTTCTCATGAAATACACTGCCAATGTGTTTCAACTAATTTTGAAAATAATTTAGGAATTTAATAACTAACATTTTTATTATTAAGCTAAAGTTTGAAACATAACGGAAAAGAAAAAAAAAATTTACATAAAATTATAATAGAAGTTTTAATATAAGTATGAACATTTTAAAACAGGCAGCTTTGCATCATAGAATCATGGGTGATTTCAGGCAGTTTAGTAATGAAAGAGTTAATGTCCCAACATTGACTTTGTTTCCTGATAACTTTCTTAAACCTTTTTGATATTAACCCACTCAAAACTGACTCTGTTTCTATAAAATAAAACCACCAATATTAAAAGGTTCCTACTTAAATTAAAACCTTCCAAAATAATTTTGTATAAGAATATTTTGTTATATTACAAATAACATCTTAACAAAATCATAATTTTAGTAAATCCTTCCAAAATTCTTCATTAAATAATTATAATACAAAGTGTTACATTAGAAATATACTATTAAAAGGGATAATATTTCATATTTCTTCATAAAATATATTTTCAAAGGTGTAGATTAAGATCAATTTCTTTTAAATTTAATATGCTTTTTTTTTCTTTTACAATTCAGAATTGTAGAAATGACACTATAAAATATATGATCCAGTATAAAATATATGACATTGTTCTTACAGATATTCATTATCAACATAAAATTAGAAGGCATAACGAAAAAAAATTTAAGTTTATGTTTAGACTATTGAAAATACAAATCAAAAGTATTCAATAAATCAAAGCAACAACAAATAGAGTATACAATGATGAAAGTATCTAAATAATAAGTTAATTATTATCATCAATCAAATTATTTCATTAAATCGATCCGATGCATTAATAAAGTACCAGTAACACACTGGGTCGATTTAATTGACTTTACCCTCCCCCAAAATAGTTGGCTTTGTGCCTAAATCAGAAACCATAATTAAGATGGATCAGAGAAAATAGGTTACTGAGGAAAGTTTCAGCTAAACAGAGGATGGTCTGATGGTCTGGTGGTGGAACAACAGATAGAGCTGTTAAAGAAAAGAGGCAGGTATGGAGAAAGGGGGTCAGTAAAGGTCAATATCTGGCAGCTAAAAAGGAAGGTAGACTACAGGTATACATTGCATGCAGAACATCTAGTATGAAAAAGTGGCTCAACAATATTGGCCTACTAATTTCTTTATCGGGCCCCAAAAGGATGAAAGGCAAAGTGGGCCTTGGCAGGATTTGAAAACTCAGAATGCAGAAATTGGGAACAAACATCCAATTCTCTAATCGCACTGCTAAATTAATTGCCTTAATGTGTATGTCTGTGTGTGTATATATATATATATATATATATATATATATATATATATATATATATATATATATATATATGGACATTAAAAGGTGATGATGGTGATGATGTATATATATATATATACAAACACATACACATGTACACACATACATATCTACACACACATACACATATATATGCATAGCTTTTTTTTTGTATTTGTTTTATATTACTAAGTAATCAAAACAACATGTGAGAAATATCTGGGGGTTGTATGTAATTCTTTCTCTTTCTTTCTAATAACAAACACACACACATGCACAGACAGAGTCACAAACACATATGTACATGCAAACATAATCAAAGTTGGCCGGCTTTAATTTATATCTACTTTAACAATAACTGTGACCTGGTTTCAATTCCTAGATGGAACAAACAGCACTAAAAAAATCCTTTATCATTAATTTATATCCTGTACAACATGAAATCGCATGAGCAAGACATTCTTGAAAAGTTCAAAGCTGTACAATGATTGCATCACATTAAAAGTTAAAGTCATTACTTTAGTTTGCTGCAAATTTTCACAACAATCTGTTCACTAGATCATTATAGGATGTTAAGAGTTAAGCTATTCTCATTAGGCTAGTGCTTATCCTGGGTTTTGTGGCGTTAAGTGAGTAAGAGAACAAGACTACCCATTGGACAGGACACCTGTCCATCACAGAGTTAAACCCCCAGCTATTGCTGGTACTCCTTTTCAGCTGAATACACAGAAGCTTTCGCTAAGGCTTTCAGTGCTCATACAATTGTGAACATACATGAATACCTTCTTGAACCTCCCTCTCTTGGTCTAGCAGAACATCTAATATGACAAGAGGGCTCACCAATATTTCTTTATCGGTCACAAAAGGATGAAAGGCAAAGTGGGTCTTGGCAGGATTTGAAGACTCAGAATGCAGAAACTGGGAACAAATATCTAACTCTTTAATGGCTCTTGCCTTAATGAAGTGTTTTGCTCAAGAACACAACAAAAACCCCAGTCCAGGAATCGAACCCATGATATTATGATCATAAGTCCTACACCCTGACCACTAGGCCACACTCCTCCATGATCTATTTATTTACTCTCTCCCAAATGGAAACCCAGCCAGTGCACATCCTCATACATTTACTTAGTGATTCTTCCATCACTATTTTGGCAAGTATAGAGAAACTTATGCTTTGCTGATGAGGTTATAATACTAAAATATGTCAATATGTCAAAAGTTGTCTCTCATACTTGTCAAAATGATTAAAACAATATAAGTTATTAGAATTAGATCAATAAAACTTTAGTGATTAATCCTTTTGAAACCATATTTAGTTACTTTTGAAAGAAATCAAGACAAGAACTTGGAGGGATTTGGTAAATTAACTAATTTCTCCATTATTAAGCTACTGTTTGAAACATAACTTAATAAAACTTCTTACACAAAGTTTTGACAGAGGGTTAACACTTAAATATAAACACTTTAAAACACTTAAATATAAACACTTTTGTATTATAGAACCAGGGATGGTTTCAGGTAGGTTAGTATGAAAAAGGTCAAAGTAATTACCTGTATATCATGATTCAAACTGTTGACAACATTTATTATCATGGTAATGTGTTCCTTAAGCATCAATTTAGCTGGCTGCACTTTTGCATTAGAACCGTCTCTTAATTCTTGGAGGATTTCTTCCTTAATTTTCAAAGCATGATTAATCAGAACTTCTGACATTCGCTCCTGCTGCTGAAAATGACTTTCAGTTGCATCAAGATGGGGACTTGTTTGATAAGGTAACTCATGAGTTTGGTCAATTGGAGGTAGTAGTGATGGTGTATTCATCCTGAATAACAAATATATTTAAGATAACTTGAATTTCGTGTTCAGCAAAGATAACAGAATTTGGTGTTCAGCAAAGGAAAACAAAACTAGATTTTCATTTGTTGTTATTCAAAATAGCCAAGAAATTATCCTTGGTTCTATGATACAAAATTGTTTGATTTAAAGAGTTAGCAATTGTGACAATCTGTAGCTTTTACAGCATTAGATTTGACACAGTATTCTTAGAGTTGGTACAGCTATTTATTAACAGCCATAATGCTTGATAAAATTTCATGCTGGATAAATACTATTTATGAAAATTTATAAGATAGCTTTTCCTCACATACTGGTTGCTCTCCTAGTCTATACACAAAGGGGGATAAGCAGGATTACTAAAAGATTACAAGAAAAATTACTGAAAAGGCACAAAAAGACAAGCTACAAGCTTAAAGTTAACTTTTGGTGGTTGTTGTTGTTGTTAGGTCTGCTTTAATTAGATCAATTCTGATCAAGCAGTTCCAGTCATGACTATGTATGTAGTGATCCTATATTAGCTTTGCTCTGTCCCGGTTCTATCTATTTTTTCTTACTCATTCTGTTGTTTCTCAATCTAATCCTTTCTCACCAAAGCCACATTCATCTTGAACGCCCTTTCTCCCTCAATTTTCTTTTCAAACACTCATATTAAACATATACTATATTAACATAACCTGGTTAAAAGAATACCTTTCTTCAACTCCAAGAAGGCTTCAAAAAGAGCTATCAATTCTGTTGACAACAAAAGGTTTCTCTCAATGAAAGAAAGGCCAGCTGTATGATGACTGTGCACAGTACAATGTTTCATGCTAGTGAGACATGGGCAATGGCATAAATATTGAAGCATTCTGTTTTTTATGCTTCTGTAGATTGGTTTCTGACTTAGACACAAGGCCAGAAAATTTGGGGGAGGGGAAAGTCGATTAAATCGACGCTAGTGCATTACTGGTACTTTATTTTATCTACCCCGTAAGGACGAAAGGCAAAGCTAACCCTGGTGAGATTTTAACTCAGAACATAAAGGGCCGTAAAGCATATTGTCTGATACTCTACTGATACTGCCAATCTACAGCCTTGATGCTTCTATAGATTTATATCTAAATAACAAATCTATAATTTAACATGATATATATAGTGACTCACAAATACATGTGCAACCAGGCTCACAATTTCACTGGTAAACAGTCAACTAATTTGCAGATTAATAATGAAACTGTTAAAGGTAATAAGTCACAAAAATCATTTAAATTAGTTTTCATTAGTTACAACCAGAGTTAAATTAAGTCCTTTTGAGACCCCAAGCACTTAAAAAATGTTGTTCCCCCAACCCCCATATATAAAGTCTGTAAAAAGAAAATTCTTTTTGGAATGTCAAATATATTAATTGGAATAAAATGGTGCCCCTTTTCTGTTGATGTCCTAAGCATATGCTTATTTTGCCTAAAGATTAATCCAGCCCTGTTTACCACTATAGTATAATCAAATTTATTACCTATAAATATGTCACTATTTCATGCATCTAATAAACATTCCTTATTAAGGCATAAGGCCAACAATTAGGTGAAGGAGAAAGTCGATTAAATTCACTCCAGAATTTTCCTTGCACCTAACTTCTATGTAGTTGAATATCTTTCAAATCATACCCTAACATTTAAAAAATAAAGACATTAGATAATGTAATCCTGAATATATTAAGCATGAGAAAATGAAGGGGTGACCATGGCTGTTATGATCTTCATCATATATTTGTTTGATCAGAGCTGACTTGTAGCTAAACAACAAAAATAAAGAGATCTATCCACATAAACCATATAACCCAAATATTTCTTACTGAACCTGTGCATGGTCTATGAACAGAGACCTAAACAAAGTGTTATGTAAAGTGAGTAAATAAGAATTCATCATCATCATCGTTTAATGTCCATCTTCCATGCTAGCATTGGTTGAGCAGTAATCCTTTTGTTACAATAAAGAATTTGGAATGTTTTACTAAAATTATTAATCATTTCATTGTTATGATATTATTTGGTGTTCCTATATCAAATTGTGTTGGAAACTTTAATCTAAAAAGAAACCTATTAAAATGTGTGATTTTGTTTCATAGAACCAGAAACCGTTTTGGGCAGGTTGATATCAAAAGGGTTAAAGTAAAAAATAAATGTTAGGAAGAATGAAGACATGTGTATGAGTATGTATGATTGCTGTTATTGTTGCTGTTTGGAATGGTGAAAAGTTCAAAAGTCATTATTTGCATTAGGAAATTAGGGCGGTGGATTGGCAATATCGGTAGAGGGTCGGACGCCATGCTTTCCAACATAGTTACGTCCCTTTACGATCTGAGTTCAAATCCCGCCGAGGTTGACTTTGCCTTTCATCCTTACGGGGTCGATAAAATAAAGTACCAGTAATGCACTGGGTAATTGCTGACCTTGTGCCTAAAGTAGAAACAATTCTTGGCATTAGGAAATGAGAATATGTTTCAACATGTTTCTATTTCTAAAGCAAGTTTATACAAATACTTTTCACAACCATATCATAGGTTTTGTAAGATGCATAACGCTGAACTCAAGTATGTTAATTTTACAACAACATGAGCTCATGACAAATACTTCTCTAACCCAACAAATTCTAGATAACTTTTCTTCATATTTTTAAAAACTATAACTTCATATTTTATATCTTCTGCTTTATTATATAAAATGGCAGCTCACCACCACAGTTCTAAATTTCTTACTATTCACACAACTGAAACTTCATTGAAGTTTCATGAATTTCTATTAAATTACATTATACTTATGAAACAGATAGTAAAGCTACTTGTCTGACTTTTCCATCAGGTCATTTGTTAGATTAATTATCAAGGATTTATGCACAAACATTACAAAAGAATAAATGAGATGCACTCATCTCTTTTGTGATTTCAGTTATTCAAAATTTTCAAAAACCAAATTGTCATTACTATAGTCTAGAGAATCTAGGAAAATTTTAAACAGCCTAATACTGCAAGCATGTCATTTATAAGATTAAAAAAAAAAAAGAAATCACATGATGACAGACTTCTATTTATGTTTCACCACCATAGTGTCAAGTGAATTGTCAAATTATATGCTCTCTCTCTCTCTCTCTATATATATATATATATATGTGTGTGTGTGTGTGTGTGTGTGTAGTTGTAGTGTATGCAGGAGTGTCGATCACTCTATATGTTAACTGCACTATGCACACACACACACACACACACACACGTTTATTTCAATGCGGATACACAGTTAGCTGTAAACAAAAATGAAAAAAATAATGTGATATGTGTGTGTGTGTGGTAGTAGTAGTAGTAGTAGTAAAGTGAATTACTTTCTCTTAACTGCACCATGCACCCTCACTCACACACTCACATGCTCATTTAAATGCATATATACAGCTATATGCATGCAAATATTTAAAAAAAAAAAAATTGTTATGTGAGATATTCCAGGTTAGGTAGGCATTGATTAGAGTTCTTTGCTTTTCTATTATTTGTTTGATTTTATTGCTGAAACCATAATAATGATTTCTAATTTAGGTATGAGGCCAGCAATTTATGGGGAGGAGAAAGTTGATTATATCAACGCCAGTATGTTACTGGTATATTATTTTATTGACCTCACAAAAAGATGAAAGGCAAAGTTGACCTCAGAGGGATCTTAAATCGGAACATAGAGATCAGCAACAAAACACTGCCATGTATTTCATCTGACACTTTAACGGTTTTGTTAATCCACCGACCTCCTGAAACCATGATAATGAAATTTAGGAATAGTTCAGACTGTGAGAAATATTATATAGGTTACCTACTTCTCATTGCAGAAAAGTAACAACATCAACAACAGTAGATAGAACTTTCTGGATATCTTATGTCATAATATATTACCATGTGGTATCTTTAAAAGATACATATTTACACATACATACATACATATATATATGACCTTGGAATCTAGCTGAAGCTATCATTTTAGTTTATTTACACACACACACACATACAGATACATGCATATATATATATATATACTCCATTTATGTTATGTTGTTTACCAATGGGTAGAACTGGTGATTCCGGTTAGTAAATGAGGCAATAAATTAAAGCACTCAACGTTATGCAAATCACAGACTGAATCAATACTCAAGTGAGGATATTGACTTTTTAGATTGACTGAGGACCTGCATCTCACTTATATATGATCCTCCACACTCAACTAAATGCATTTTATTGTCATACCACACTAGAGAGGATGTTATGTCTTTGACACAGCTGAAGGAGTCTTCTTCACTTTTTTTTTTTGCACGTTGTCTATGGCTGGATGCCCTTTCTTTCATCAACAAATTTACAGAATGCATTCTATTGTGACACTAGCACTAGGGAGACTGTCATGTCTTTGGCACAACTGAAGGAGTCTCCCAAACCTTTGTTTGGCAAGCTTTCTGAGGTTGACTGGCCTTCTTATCACCAACTACTTTACAGTGTATACTGCGTGCATTTATTGTGCAGTTCATCAACACAAGAGAAGTTGTCATGCTGTTGACACAGCTGAAAAGTCCACTCAACTCTTGAATATATAGTCGCTACAGCAGGGTGCCCTTCCTATTATGAACCAACTAACAGGGTGTACTAGATGCATTTTTGTGGCACCAGTACCAGAGAGGTAATCAGTTTATGTCCCAACTGAAGAGTTCTCTCTCTGCTCTGTGGGTGCAAATGATGGTGAGAATAAGGTAGTAGTATGGGGGGGGGGTACTCACTAGCATATGCATAGGGTGGGTATATATATATATATATATATATATATATATATATATATATATATATATATAAATGAATAAAAAAATGGGCAAAGGCAGGAATATAAGCGAATACAGACAGTCCCATCTCACCAGTTGACCACTAAAGATACAACTGGCTCTAGAACACAAGGGACACTAACAAATGGACAAAGGACAAGAAGATAGTCTTAACGACTATTTACAAATAAGAGAAAATTTGCCACTAACTCATAATCTGCAACTGACAAGATATTGATTAGACAAGAAGAAAAAGAAGAGATAGAGAATATGCAAACGTTAATAAAGTTATTTTTGGTTTGTTTGGATGTTAAGTCCTAAAAAGACAGACACAAGTAGAGAGGAAGAGAGAGAAAGTGAAGAAAGATAGACAAATGTGGAGGTATAAGATAAAACGTATCAATTTACGTTTATATGTGTGTCTATATATGCTTGATTGCTTATGACTTCATGGACATTTTAATCTTTAGATACCATATTTTTAATGAAATGCACCAACTATGTTTTTCACTTAATTTTGTAAATAATCAACAACTTGAAGGGATTTAGGAAAATAACTAATCATATTATCAAGCTGACATTTAGTATACAATTTAATAAATATATTCTTCTATAATATTATTTTTTATTTAACCCTTTAGCATTTAAATCGGCTGTATCCGGCTAGAATTCTCTCAACTCTTTCTGTTCAAACTGGCTGTAACTGGCCACTCATACTGATAAGGTATTTTTCTCAAAATAAATAATATCAAAATCTCATAGAATTGATATTATGTGAGATAATTATGTGAAGTAAAGCCTTTACCAAGAAAATACAATAGTAAATATAGAGTAATGTAAATGCTAAAGGGTTAAATAGAAATACTTTAAAATGAGAGGATCATCGTCATAAGATTGGAGCAGTTTTGAGTGGGTTGGTATCAAAAGGGTCAAATCTTTACTGAAAGCATGATATATACAACCAAATCATATTTGATTGTGAGTGATGGCTGTAGTTTTTCTTTATATCCTTATATGATGATTCTACAAAATATAACCACTTAAAAACCAACAAGTATCAGATTCACATCGATCTTAAATATGACATAAATGTTTACAAACTATCAAAAGTAAAGAGTTTTACATGCATACATAATAATGCCTTCTCTAGTTTCAAAATGAAATGTCAAAACAAGCTACTGAGATAATACTGTGTGTTATGTTAGTCCATTCCATATTGCTATTGTCCTCCCACTTCCTAACTCTGTAAACATTAAATAAAATATTATATTCATCATTTCGATTCAAAGAAACAGAAATGAGATCTGTTTACAACTTGGATTTACAAAAGTATCACATATCTTTCCATTGGTTTCTTTATTTCATATTGTATTATATTTGTAAACATATGTATGAATGTACATATGTTCACATACACACACACGCGCATATATTCATATATGTATGTATGGGTGTATACAAACATACATACATGTCTGATGATCCTGTGAGTGTGCAGGTGAAACTACAGAGTAGCCATAATAAATGAATATTTAAACTCTACTTCAGTATTGAGTATTCATTCTCACGTCTCACACACAGATGTACCTGGTGAATATTGGATAGAAAGCATGGTAGTATTCATTCCAGCCTTCTGCACTCGCAATTCAAACTATTTTCACAATGTGGACACCAGGATAGGCAGCAAAGGGAGCTCTCAACTCCTTATCAAAGGTATAAGTGTCTCCGATCTAGAAAAACCATGAAAATGCGGCTATTTAAAGCAACAGTTGAGTCCATTCTCTTTTATGGATGTGGGCACTAACAAAAACAAAACTTCACAAAGAGGATTAATGGCACATTCAAGCAACTGCTGAAAAAGGCCCAGAATATATCCTGGAGAACACACATAGTGAATAAATCACTCTATAGCTCACAACATTCGCCTTTCTGACATTATCAACTATCTCTGTTACTTTTAAGAAGTGACCCTCATCTCACTTCTCAGGTCTCTGCAGGGATGATTGCTTGGCAATCTCATACAATATCAATGATCTGGCTATGGATAGATTTAGAAAACACCTAACATGCATATTCAATAAGTAGGCCTGAAGAGGTGTCAGTGAGAAGTAAGCTTATATAGAGAATTCTCTACCTACTCTACATCAAGGGAGAGCCACGAATCAGTATGTAATGTGGTTTAACGCCCACCCCCAAGACGTCACTACAAGTATTGCTAGAAACTTCGATCCGTGGCTCAATTCGGTGCCCTCCTCATCAACCAGTACCCTACTTGATGAGTGCACTTGCATTGGAGTAGCCCAACGCCTTGGCCTCCACGTGTGTGAGCCACATAAATGCTACGGCAGGGCGCTTGTTGACAAGTTCGGCCTTGCCGCCAGAGTGCAGGCCAGTTCCCCCGACACGCCGTTCTCAACGACATATTGAAGAAGAAGCCTGGACGCTGCTGGCTCTCCATGTCAACTGGAGCCAGCAGGCCTAGACCGCGGAGATGACAAGCGCCCCGACGGAATCCCTCTCTTCCCATTCGAAGGAGGTAGATCTCTCATCTGGGACACCTGCTGCGACACGGTCTCCACCTCCAACTTAGACGCGTCGGCCACAAACCCCGGCCTCGCAGAAGAATATAAAATAAACAAATTACGGAGTTCGTCCGGTCGCTTCTTCTTCGCAACGGTCGCCGTCGAGACCTCAGCCGTACTTGGACCCCGTACTGCTGAGCTCCTCCGCAAGATCAGAGCGTCGGCGGCCCATCTGAGGAGGGACCCCTGCGAGGTTGGGTGGCTGTTACAGCGGGTGTCACTGGCCATCGTTCGGGGGAATGCTTTTGCCATCTTGTCAGCAG
Source organism: Eledone cirrhosa (assembly GCA_964016885.1). Taxonomy (NCBI): domain Eukaryota; kingdom Metazoa; phylum Mollusca; class Cephalopoda; order Octopoda; family Eledonidae; genus Eledone; species Eledone cirrhosa. The sequence goes on from OZ024745.1 coordinate 46,657,840, forward strand.
GGCACAACACTCCTGCCCTCTTGCTCTAGGCCAAAGCCCAATCTCCCTCTCTCTTCACCCCTCCCCTCTCTTCTGCGATACCAGAGCTCTTGTCACCCCCCGTTTTTTTCTTTCTTTCTCTCTTTTCCCCCCTATATTTCCCTATTCTTTCTTTCCTTTTGTTTCCCCTTTTAAACATTTTTTCTTGCTAAATTTTATTTTAAAAATAAACATCTATTTGTTATACATAATATAGTTATCTAAATGAACCAACATATGCAGATCGGCCCGTGAAAGGAAATTGTAAGTGATCGTTCACCTTGTTAGAAATAGCAGCAAATTTCCCTCAAATCCCACACAACCGATTTATAAAAAGACCATGAAGATCAGAGATTAAACATTTTACAATTCTAACACCTCCAAAGGATTGTCTCCATACATTCCTTGTCCAACTCTCGAAATTATTATCACCAGCGGAACTGGATTAAGCATTTAAAAAACAAAAAAAAAAAACACGTGTAGGGCACCAAGGGAAGCAAGGCAGCATTTTATTCAAATTAAAATGTATTAGTTATTCCATTTTTTTTTCTGTACAAACTTTATATATTGTAATCTTTTAACTGCTCAGTGCCTCAAAAGATGACATTCGATTTCAGGCAGTATGCAAATTCGCGGAAACTGGGAATGAAGATTACGAAATGGGAATAAACATATTACAATGATCTCTGTGAAACAATAATTGTTTCTTCTTTTGGCACAAGGCCAGCAATTATCCAGTGCATTACTGGTACTTTATTTTATCGACCCCGTAAGGATGAAAGGCAAAGTCAACCTCGGCGGGATTTGAACTCAGACCGTAAAGGGACGTAACTATGCTGGAAAGCATGGCGTGTGAAACAATAATGGCACTCAGGTAACTAAAATAATACAGAACGTCCGGTTGGATTTGAATGAACTAAAATTAAGGAATTTGATAAATCAATTATTGAAATTTTGGGAATGTTTGACGCATTAAACCCTTTTTATGCCAATCCACCTAAAACCGCCTAAAATTGTTTATTTTAAAGTGTTGATATTTATTTATCTATAAAACCGTTCATCATAGTTTTATGTGAAAATCGTTGATAACCTATGTTCCAAGCACTAGATTATTAACAAGATAACTCCTTAAAATACCTGATTATTTTCAAAACGATTTGAAAATCATAAGCAGTGTCTCTCATTAGAAATATAGTAAGGAAAGGTAATGACTGATAAAAGAATGGTGGTGGTGAGTATTATTGTTACTGCATGTAAGAAGAAATAGTAATGATGTCACACTTTACACATGGATAACGAGGAACAGAATAGGAAAGACAACCATGAGGATTTTGTCATATTTATTTATAGAAAACTGTACTAGAAATCCAGTCCCATAAACCTGGTTAAGAACTTCAGATGTAGATGCTTCCTCGTTCTGAGCGTATTGATTTGTCTATACTGTAAACAATGAACAATGTGTAGATTATCTTATCTGATGTTAAGCTGCACTGAAAGACAGAGGCAGAGCCATGCAGGTGTGAGAGGACAGTCACCCCCACCCCACACAGCCACCCACCGGGATGTAAGTATCAAGAGACACAACATTTCTTTTGGTCTATCATGCGTTTTAAGGTGGGCGTGCAAAAGTGCCCCCGGGCGCTGATAGCCCCTTCTTCGCTGAAAGATTAATATATTGATTCTGTAAAAGCAATTGGCGAAAAACAAAAGTCGGTAAAAGATAGAAGAAGAAAAACAAGGAGCGATTGATTACCTTGAATTTTGTCATATGTCAACTGGTTGACCCTAAGAAAATGATAAAAATGCGACTGAGAACGTTTCCAAGACAATACATGCCTATTTTTGTAAACAAAACAACTAGCGCCTCCTAACAGCGATAAACTAGTTAAAGAACAGAAAGCTAAAAGTTTGTGATGGAAGTGGGTGTGTTGACTCGCTTGTCGATTTGAAATCCGCCAATTTGCTTCGGTTATTCTCGCTAATTCACGTAATAGCAAACGGTTTTTAACGGAAACAACCGAATGTGTATTAGTCTTAAAGCGGTCCCGCCTTGATTCAACTGATGAACTTGACAGCAGTCCTTACAGGTGGTTATCTGGTTGCCAATTCCCTCCGTACACTGTCTTCCAAATTACAGTAGTTGATCAGGATAATGTTATAAACGTGGTTTCCGCAGGAATAACCAAGAAAAAGAAATGAGAGTGAGTGATTACAAAATGCTATAAATACAAAAATCCTATAATTGTGGGGTTGAAAAAAAAGCGGCGAAAATAATGTCAAAAGATATCTGATAAATTTTATGTACACAATTGTATCTGCATATAAATAAGAATTGTATCATTTCGGCTGGCAATTTTAAACCAAAGAAAAGGGAAATATATACTGTCTGTATTCTGCAGTCAGCCCTTAGTTTCCTTGAAGTGAAAAAGAGAAAGAATTCTCATTTCTTTTAGTGCACTTGTTCCCGGTTTCGATTCTAGAGAGCCAGCCATGTTGCGCACCCGATGAAGGGAATCGAGCTTTGACGCCGTTAAGCTGACAGCGACCTTGCTTTTGATATATACATACATTATATGTATATGTTTTGTTATCTTTAATTCTATCTAAACGTTTTACGAACCAAAAATGTCTGTGTCAAGCGAGTTAGATGTGGAAAACTTGGGAGGACAAATACCTCAGCCACACTACAGAAGTAAGTATAACCATTTTTCTAATTATTTGTATATTTATTGTTGATTTATTTCAATCCCCCTCTATTTTGTAAATAGTTTAAATAGCAGTTTTCTGTCCTGTTTCTGACTAGCCACCTCTTTCTTAAGTGATGTATCTAGTCGGTGGAAGCAGCTAACCGTTCATTTTCCCTCCTTCAAGAGTCGTTCGCATATCATCACACACACACACACACATCTCTATGGACTGTTTCTACTTTTTCTATTTGACTTGTTTTATTTTTATTTTATTTGCTAACAAACGAGAAGGAATTGCTAGAAATAGCAGCCAAATATGTCACGATTAAAGGAAGGGCACTAGATACACACCCTTAAAAAAGGGGCCAACTGTCACGTCTGGAATGTCTTTGATCTGGTTAAAAACAACGTTTTATCTTATATTTTTCTTTCTCTTTATTCTTACTGCGTTTCTTCTCTCGATGCTGCGTTTCATTTCTCTTTAATCCACAAACTAAAACCTCACACCCTTCCTTTGATGTTTTTCTATTATATTACTTCATTTTTTTTTTGTTTTAAACTTCTTGGTTTGTTTTTTAAATTTGTCTAAATATAAGTTTAAACTTTTTTTTCACCCTTCCCATTTATTTCATTACTTTGACATGGTATAAAACTTACTAGTATTCTCTTAAACCAGTTTTCATTTTGAAAAAAAGTTGAGATTAATCAATTTTGTAAATTATTAGCTTCTTTATGGTGAAAAAAAAATCAAGACAAAAAACAAAAATAACTTTTGATTTACAGTGAGTAAAAGCATTTCTTATAAAACAAAGGAAATGTTTTCTTTATATATATTATATATATAATCTCTATATTCAGCCTTAAAATGAATATATATATACACACACTCCAATGAATATATATATATAATCCATCAGATGTGTTACGCAGTTTAACAATTTGTCAATTAACTCAGTAAATGTTAAACAATGAAGGTAGACCAAAGGTGTCATTACAACAATGTACATTTCAGTCAGTTGTTTTTCTTTTTTCTTACTAGTTTATCATTCATTACATATTTACTGAAAACCATTCTTTATAATTTTTTTAATCATCATTACTAACTAAATAGTATCTTGTATATATTATAGTCAGACATTTTCCAACTTCTTTTTATAGTTTGTTTATAGAAAATATTTGGCATTTTCTATCGGATTTCCCCACTACATTGCCCTTATTTGCGTTTCTTTCCGCATTCCTTAAACCCTATTTTGCTTGGTATGCATGCTTCAGAAACTAACATTCTTGAGCCTACTACTTTTTACCCGTCTGCAACCTTTTAGCAGACCAAATATTTCTGTTTGTGTCTATCGAGTGGAGTAAAATGAGAAAATATTGATTTTTATATTAGATACTTTGACCTCTTATGGAGCATGTCAAGATGTTTAGAGCCTTATTTTTCAAGGAATAAATTCCTTACTAATTGATTTCTGTAAGGAATGGTATATGGGGAAAAAGAATTAAGAAAAATTAATAACATGGAATTACTCAAAACGTGTCGCGATTGTTATGTATTATATATGTAATATAGTATAGTTGTGAAATTTATACATATGATTTTGTAAAAATTCATTTATAGACGGTGCACAACTATATGTATGTATGTGTGTATATAAATACTGGTATCCAACCTTTTGAAACAATCGTAAAACAATAAACTAAGAACCTATCTTCGCTTTTTGTTTTATTTTCCTTTTTCAACACACACACACACACACACGCATTTATATACACACACACACACATATATATATATATATATATATATACACACGCACACACACACACACACACACATTCCCTGTTGTGGTAATGGCGCAAAACAATATATTTGTTCTTTCACTTCGATTGTTAGCCGGTTTGGGAATGTATTTGTTAACTGACTAGCTTAAGACTCATTCATGTATTCAATATAGGAATGGGTGTAAGCAATCAGGCAGCTCAGGTATCAGGATTTTCCCCTGCATCAAACACGTCATTGTTTTGAACGAAGAAAAAAGCGTTTAAGTTAGATGGCATGCCATGCCATCTCTATTTCTCTTTCGCAACTGTACTCCTCTCTACCTGTGTTTCCTGTCAGATGTGCCACATAATACGTAGACGTGTTAAATCTGTGTCACTTTGCAAACATTCCAAAATAAAATTACAAAAATAAATAAATAAAATAGTTAAAACGTTCATGTAACCATATGTATATACTTTTCCTTTATATATATATATATATATATATATATATATAATATATATATATATACACATACGTTTGAAGCTTGCTGGTTGCCTGCGATTTAATTGTAAACACGTTGAGATAATTTGTGTGTATACATTTACACGTGTGTAAGAGCATATGTGTGTATGTGTGTTTGTTTAAAGGATGTTTTGTTTATTAGTTGAAATCAATATTCGGTGAATTTATTGAAAATATCAATCATATAAAAAGCTTTTTTTTTCTCTGTAGACACGCTTTAGAATATTTGTAAGAAATAAGACTTTCATGTGACTAAAGGGAATGATTGACATATTTATTAGGTTTATTTTTTATGATACATGTTTAGTGTAAATTTTGCAACTGTTATATTTAGGGCTTTTCAACAACCTCTTTCAAAGAACATCTAGATTGTGGAAAGTAGGGTAGGTTTAAATTTGTGAGGATAGACGTTTTAAATTAAGAGAAAGAACAGTTAAAATATAAGGCGAAATAATGTAGCCTTTATTAACGCGTTTTATGGAGGCGTGCATATATGTAATTGTGAAATATTGAATACGTTTTTGTTTTCACTCTATTTCTCCCTCCCTCAAAGAACGGATGTATATTCTTTTCAATGAGACACATTTATATTACTCAACTAAATAAACTAGGTCTCGTTTCAATGGAAACCATTGTTGTAGGTATAGCCCTACATGTTACAATTTCCTTTTTTTTCTTTTCTTTCTTTCTGTCGCGGTGTCTCCATCTATTTATATATTCATATTCTCGATTAAACTAATTTTTGTCTTTTAAGTAATATATTTGATTTCAGAGTTGCTTTTCATATTTTACTATTCAAATAGACTGCGGTATGATGCGTTGATCAGTATGTTATGTTAAATCGTCTAATCCCCTTTAATGTGTTATGTTGTATCAAGTATGTGCTTGCCAATGTACTATAGAAATTATGTAGGAAAGGTTAATAGGGTAGGTACAATAAACACAACCGGCACGTGAAAGCTTTTAATTCTACTTTACTGGTTGGTAGAGCATCTTACTACATGCACTAATATTATATTGGTTGACACTGAAAATTGGTTTCTACTCCACCGGCAATGAGTAAAATTAACAAAGTATACTTGAGTGAAGCAAACTTATCTCTGTTCATTTTAAGTGTATATTAATCTACACAGGAAATTGGACTAGAATCTAGTTTCTATTTTTTTTTTTTTTTCAAGCAGTCTAGAATTAAGTTGTCACGAGTCGCATTGTCAATATGGGCTGAACAATTGAAAATAATTATTTCAAATAATTTTCAAACATTATTCGAAAATATCTCTGGTTCATTACAATCTGCTTGGAATACAGAAAAGACAGATAATTTAATCTAACATACCTCTAATATGATGGGATGGTTGTGGCTGAAATATTTTGGATCATATACTTAATCTGGGGCTAAAGAAAAACCATCGTGCGCTACTAAATGAAATTTCAAGGGACTGGATATAGGCCTGAACAACCTCCTCTGGGCAACGGAGCTTCTACATAGTCAAGTGACTATGTAGTAGTCACTTGACTTGCTACAAATAGCACCCAAATCACACCCTATGTATACCTATATACATTTAACTGGTTGATCATGACTGAAAACCCTATTAATCAAATGTCTTCACAATTGCTCCAGACCATATGAAACATCAACATAGTTCATTTAGAATGGCAGTTATTGACCATTACCGTTTTACAGGTTTCAGTCATTAGATCGGAGAAATGCTTTGAAGGGTTTTAATACTTATTTTCTTAAAATCTGCTCTTAATTTATCGATTCTCTTTGTCGAATCGCTAAGATACCAGACATAAACTAATAGTAAATGGAGACATGTATACAGTTTCTATCTACCAAATTTCACTCACAAGACATTGGTCAATCTGAAGCTATAGTGGCAGATACATGCCCAATGTGGTTGTGAAGCAAACTCTTTAACAGTACTGCATCTGATGGCATATAACCCCCCCCCCCCCCCCCTCCCACCTAAATGTCTGAAAACATAACATCTGGGTCTTATATGCCAGGTTAAGTTATCAATAACATTAAATGTTTACACAGAAATACACAAATGTTTTTTTTCTGAAATGGAGGCAGAGACTTTATATGTCCAGGTGTTCTATATGCCATTAAATACATTAAGCTGTTCATTGGAAAATTACAGTGGATCATTTTAATTGCTTTGGAATAGCTGTAGAAAACAAATTTGAATGAATCTGGGTGATTTTCAATTGGGTTGTGAGCACATGGGCATATTTTCACTACTCATCAGTAATAATCCCTTAGATGCCCATACATAGTTATCATCCTCAATGATTTATAATGAACTAACCCTTTTCATAACCATATTTCTAATGAAATACTCTGTGATTTTCAATCAATTTTGGAGGTAATAAAACATTTTAAGGGATTTAGTAAAATAGCTAACTTTGTTACTATGTTTGTGTTTGGAAAATTACATCAGAAAATGTCTTTACTTAATGGAAGGTGTGCCAATTATAGGTGATTTGGTATCTAAAGAGTTAATAGCCAAAACTATTCCTAAAAATTTCTCAGCCTCTTCCGATTCCTCCACTCTGCTGTGAATATGTTAGTGTAAGACTTGACAAGAGATCTCAAGTTCTATCCCACTGTACAATACCTTGGATAAGTGTATTCTTCCATAATTCAAAATTTGAGTAAAATTAGATGGAAAATGTGGAAGCTTGTTAGTTGGACTGTACCTGTAATTCAATGACCTTGTCATAATCATGTTCATTCTGTATGAGGATTATATTAAGCATAGAAGTATCAGCAGAATGCATAATTACACTGATAAAATGAGTCTAAAGTTCTGTTGATTAAACAACTGAAATACTCATCAACCCTTTTGTTATATTTCAATGATTTTTACAAATAATTTTAAGAATAATCAGCAATTTGAAGGGATTTAGAAATATGATTTTCTTATTAACTGGTAGTTGGAACATAAAAGTTCTTAGATACATTATAGTGGAAGATTTTTAGATAAATGTAAGCATTTTTTTATCATAGAATCCTGTCATAATTTTCATAAACTGGATTGACATGGGGAGCCGGGTTGGAAGTGGTATCACAACTGACGGGTATAAGATCAGTCAATTGGAATTTGCAGACGGTATGGGATTACTTAATCCATCAGAAGGGGATCTCTGACATGCACATGATAGGTTTGATTCTGAGTGCTACATGGTTGGAATGAAAATCAGTGCTGAGAAGACTTGAGACATTTGTCCTTTCAAGGAAGCCTGTGCACCCTACATGTGAGTGGAGTTCGAGTATCTCAAGGCCGTGTTCACAAGAATTGCAGGAGCTAGTTTCAGTATTCATCATCAGAAGAAGGTGGGGGTGGGGTGGGGTGTAAAAGCGAAACTCACAATCTTTAATTTAGTATCCGTGAGTAATGACCAAATGAATACAAGCAGCTGAAATGGGCTTCTTCCGAAGGGTCTTTGGAGAAACTCTACTTGATAGTGCATAACTCAGAAATCAGAAAGTTGCTCCAGGTAGAGCCTCTACTTCTCCGAATTGAGAGATCATAGCTCTGATGCTATGAACATGTGGTTAGAATGTCTCAGGAAAAAAAATCACTGGATAGATGTTATGGATGAAAACCAACCAGCAGGAGACCCAGGGGTAGACACTGAGCAAGATTGTTGGATAACATTCATGAACTTGGCTGGTTTTACTTTGAGATCCAGTCAGATCAATTGGAGACAGTTACTTCTGACAGGACCTGCTGGAAGGAGTGTTTGAGGACTGAAGAAGAATCAGAGGCAGTTCATATGGCTTGGTACCACAATAGTTAAATTGAAACCAATATAAGATCAGTTGTGTTGGAGCTTATAACCAACTCGCATTTGAATTTTTCATCTATATATTTGTGATGAATTATGGCAAACATTCTTTTTACAGCTAGCACTAATAATCCCAGGTTATATTGATATGACCTTTTCTTGGATTGGAAATTTATAAAGTCTATGAAACATTTAAAACACCATCAAAATAAAGTATCTTCTAAGTATTGCGTCAAACCAGAAGGGTATACAACTGAACCTTATACTCACCAACAGATTCATTTATTTGGCTTGTTGTGCAGCTCTTGTAGGAAATATCACAGAGATAATAACTGCAGTTTTAGTCAACATAAAGCATCGATGGTAGCAATGAGGCATTTGCTTATCAGTCAACAGCGGTGTGTGCAATCAATGAGAGCTTTCAAAGGTCATGGTCACAACCCCTTCTTCCAGACTTAACAAGAAAAAAATATATATATATACACCATTATGATTATGGGTCTCAAACACTATTCATTGTGTTTGGCAAATAATACTTACAGAGTTTATTTCATTGTAAGAACTTTGTGAACAGTACTGTGTTGATAAAAGTTCTCAATTGTGCAGGTTTTCTCGTTTTTCTGATTATTTTGGCTTGACCAAGTAATATGAATACCTACTCAGTGTTTGAGGACTTGGCCCCCACAACCCTCCCAGTGTTAAGTGGGTGAAGAAGAAGAAATTTCCCATTAGATCAATTTTTGTTTCATTTAATGTCATTATAAAAGTTGAGTGTAGGCATTGTCTGTAAAAGTCCTGGGTTTGATTTTACTGTATGGCATCTTGGTCAAGTGCATTTGGGTGGATGGAAACTGTGTGGAAGCCTGTCGGATGGACTGTCAGTAATTAAAATGACCAAACTTGTCACACTGTGTTATGCTGAATCTTTCTGAGAATTACATTAAGTGTAAACATATCTGAAATGCTCAGCCACTGCACATTGTCACAAGTAGGCACCCCATTGATGAAAACAGCTGCAACACTCATCAAAACCAACAGAGGTCTATTCCAATTTGATCAGGTTGAATTTTGATTATCAGGTACCTCATTCCTATATATCTACATAGTATCAAGGTGGACTTCAACATGATTTTTATTTCTCAATTATTTGTGGATAAAATTTTCATTCCCTTTAGTTTAAAGATAAAGGTTTCAAGTATGAATCTAGTGTGATACTATATATATATATAAAACAGAGGATGTACATTTAAAACTCTCCCTTCTTTATAATATATACACTCCAGTTGATACCTTATTGATAACACTTTAAGGAATACAAGTCATAGAGTGCTTTATGTCTGTTTACGACCAAAGTCGGTGGATTATCTGACCAACCAACTTTCCTAAATTGAATATATATATATATATATATATATATGTATATATGAGAGAGAGAATCAGCAGACACATTACTGAAGCAAGGTGTAAGTATCATTTTGTCTCTATAGATAAGATCAATAGTTGGAAAAATTACCTTAACTATGATTGTGTTTATATACAAAGAGCACACACAGTGTTTGAGTTTCAATCAGTGTGTGCATCTGGATTATTGTTAACAAGCTTCCTGAATATACACGGTTATTTTTCTGGACAATTTACCTTGTGGAGACAAGTCGTTGACAATATAAATGTTTTACTCAAGAACATTACCTTTCCACAGTGTTATAGATGATAGATTGCACTGCTTAATGGCTATAAAATGTTAGTCTAGCACCCTGTGTAACATCAAACAGTTGCCTACGTGATCTCTGCAGGTATACTAGCAAGACTTATTGCTAACCAGGAAGTCTTATATAAAGTCTTAAATATTGAAGTAAGTATCCTCTAGGTTCAGTATAGATCGTGACTATATCTGTATGGAGAAACATATCTACAGGCTGGTAGAACGTGGTATTTATGTATTACCCAGCCCACACTGTAAATGGTTGTTTTAGTACCACAGTGTAAATGTGGAAGGGCATCCAATCGTAGAACCTAGCCAAAACCAGTTCTGTATGAGCAAGACATGGTTATCTGATTTGACTTGTCTCACAACAGGAAAAATGGATGTTAAGCGGTGATGATGATAATTATTCATAGATGCACTCACTACACTCTCAAATGGTTAATGATAGAAGTGGCATCCTGCTGTGGAAACCTTGCCAAAACTGAAATGTGAGACATGATCTGCTGACTCACCTATGAGGACAGTAGTTTTGATTAAATACTGACTTTATCTATAATGACATGTCCAACCCATTCCAACATTGAAAAGCAGCCATAAAACGATGCTGAAGATTGAAGTTTATATCAGATTGTACACTGAACCATATCCATTTAAAAAGGTGGCTGCTGCTGCTGCAGTCCAGATTATTTACATGGATTCATCAGGAAATAATTCTGAAGTCAACTCCTGTTCTTTCATATATTGGGCATGGACCTTCATTTTGTCTCTATGTATTGTACTAACCAAGTATACTCATAGATGAAGTACTGTGCACTGCTTCTTTGCTAAAAACAAAGTAACTTTAAGAACTGAGGACTTATATCTTTGAAATTTGTTTCATCTGTATTGGCCAAATTATTTAACTCCTGATCATTGTCAAGTATGCATATTATATTCTTATTCTATTCGATTATAAAGATCAGCTGCAGAGAAAAAGCTGATTGGTCAGCAATTCACTGAATTTAAATGAACAGTTCAGTTTGGATAATAAAGTCATTAATACAATTTAATCTGGAGAAGGTTAAGTCCCAGAATAAATAGCTATGTATCGTTTTCTTCTAAATTTAGACAAGACTAATTATTAGTTGACATTTATTGCTGATTTTGTTGGTAAGTTCCGTTAATGTTCTCCAGGTTTGATGAACAAAAATTTCTAAAACACTCTTAATTGGTGCACTACAAAAATGCTGAGTAATGTAAACTTGGTGTGCAGTTTTCTTTTTAATTTTCAGTTGAAAATCAAGTTTTGTTAGTCAAATCTATATACCAAAGGAGAAAGTTGATTTAAAAAAAAGTAAAATGTAAATGAATGAAAGGATTCCTTGTCACTTACAAGTGGGTGGATTCTATTGTGGTTTTAAATGAGTTTTTTTTCTGTTCAACAAAGTCTATTTAGTGCTCATCAGCTATATATATATATATATATATATATATATTTGGCGAGAGTATGTATTTTATGCATGAATGTTCTCCTTTCTGATTCCAACCCTTGATTTCAAGTCTGGTACTTGATCTTTGCAAGCTGTAAGACATAAACAAACATTATTGGCTATCTGAACAATGTCAATGTAAAGTCACATATGGCTTCTACACAGTTTCCATCTAGCAAATTTCACTGACAAACCATTGATTAGCTGAAGACTATGGTAGAAGACATTTGCCCTAGGTGTCATATAGTGAGGTTGAACACAAAACTACATGGTTGTGAAGCAAACTTCTTAACTACCTTGCAATGTCCAAATGGTGGATATCCTGGTTATTACTGAAATACCTGTCACCAGCTCTGCTTAATCGAGCTGACCTGGGGCTAAATAACAACTGAACCATCTACTCTCCCTCAGAAAAAAAAAAATGGGCTCGTGGAGCAAACAATAAAATATTGTGAGTTTGTGTTCCACAGGTGATATCCATTTTTTTTTCTTCCATCTCTCAAGGCTTTTATGCTCAACTTATTTGACTATTTTTCATAGTAAAATACACCTGCATTGAAGCAGCTTAATATGCATTCAAAATGCATAATTTGTTCAGTGTTTCATGAATGTGACTGATTTTTTGTTTATAAATAAACCAACATAATTGGTTATATTTTCCTTTGCTGATATAGTGGAAGATCTACAGAACAGTTCTTGTAATTCTTTACTTCATTTGAGATCTTACTTGCTTTCTGGTTTCTCTCTCATCTGCACAAAGATAATAAATATTTCAAAAGATCAATTGAATATTTTTAAATCTACACACAGAATCTATCTAGTGTTTTGCATGCACCAACCAAAATTTCAATTTTAGCAACTGTCATACTCTCTCTCTCTCTCTCTCATTTAGTTATTCCTACAAACATGCTAGTCATTTGGATTGAGAATTGATAACATTTTAAAACTCTTTCTTATCGACGTTCATGTGTGTCAATCATTAAACTGCAGCACTTTGCATAAAGTGCAAGGTGGCAGTTTAATGCATATTGTGTTCTTTCTATGTTTAGTCATTATTTTGAAATTTTTGTTGAGAAATAAGAATATTGTGTCAATTATATTTCTTATATTTCTCTTTATAATGGAGACATTGTTTTTTTAGTTCTTTGCTCCTGTCATAGGGAAACTCTTCCCTTCTGTATACCCGTCTGAAGCTGTCCATGGATTGCAGCCAACCTGGTTTCTCTTGTCACTATGAATAAATGATGCTATTTATAGGATGCTGTGACTGTTTACTGTTGTGCTATGAAGAAACAGCTCTTGTTCATTTTCTGTCAAGTGACTGATATGATTGTTTCTGAAAGCTATAGAACTGGATTTGTTAGATAAATGTTTTATTCAACATCAAATACCTCAATTATGATGAAGTGTATGAGATCAATTGGAAAAGTATTCCACTACATTGGAACAAAATAAGTTTTATTATTGGAAAATGATGGTATGTTAAGACCAGTGCAGATGAGATTACTCTAACATAAGATTGTTCTGGTACATTTATTAATCATTGTTTTGGTTATACCTGCATTCAAAATTTCATCAGTCTTTTATAGATTTTATATAGGTTAGTATTAGCTATACATTTGAAAACAAATTCAATTTCCTTTTCCCATCATCATCACTATTTTTATATCTGCCTGTCTCTGCTGGCATTTGTTGGACAAGACTTCCTATGACTGGATGTCCTTTCTGAAGCCAACCTATACATTATTTTAAAGTATGGTACCTTTTTATTACTGATTTTCATCAAACCACTAAGCTATGAGATATTGTTTGTGTTGGACAGACACAAGTCACTAGTTTAAACAGTATCAAATACATGGGACATACATGTATAAACAATCAGTTTGTCTTTCAAATTAGCTCATAAAACAGTAGTCAATCTGAGGCTATATTAGGACACTTGCCTAAAGTTCCAAGCATTGAGATGGAACCCAATTTTCTTAACTACCCAGTCATGCCTATAGCTTTATCATTAGTTTCTTCTCGCTGCAATTTTTTTTTCACAATGAATAGTAGTTAGAATAAGAACAAGATGGAGCAAGTTCAGGGAACTACTGCTTTTGTTGACAACAAAAGGATTTTCTCTCTGAGTGAAATGCTGCCATTTCACTCAGAGAGAAAATCCTTTTGTATGATGCTTGTGTGAGAAGTGCAATTTTGTATGGTAGTGAAGGCAGAGGATATATAGCTGGGGAGAAATGAAGTGAGTGTGCTCTGCTGGATGTGGAATGTTAATGTGTGTGAATGATGAAACATGGCTATGCTTAGAGAAAAGCTGGGTATAAGAGGAATTGGGGTGTAGTATGTAAGAGTGAAAACTATACTGGTATGGAAATGTGATGCACTGGATGATGATCACTGGATGATGATCACTGAGTGGCAGAAAGCTGTAGTAGAGGAAAATCTGGGCAGAAGTGTTGAGAGCTGATCTCAGTGCTGAACCTTACAGAGAAGATGAAGGAATGCAACCAATCAAGAGGCAGTACTGGAGAAAATCCATCACTCGTGCAAGTATGGAAAAGTAGACATAAAGTGATGATGGATGCAAATAGTCCAATCTTTCCCACTTTTATGCAACATCTTTTTCTATTATGAAAAAAGAATTTTTTTCTTTTTTTTCTTTTCTGATAGCTTTGGATACCAAATATATCCATTATATATCAGCTTTTTAATTCTGAGCGATATCTTGCAAGTTGCGTTTATGTGTGTGTGTATGTGTATATATGTTAGTTCTAGCTAGTTACGTGCTCTTTCTTTATTGTATAGAAAAGTGCTTTGACCTTTTTGTTAAGTTTCATTGAAAACTGTGTTAGGATAAATACACTTCATTATGATGAAGGCACTTCATGCAGCCAATTACCTGGATTGATTTAGACTGTTATTTATTTTACTTATTTTTTTGTTTTGTTTTTTCTACCTTCACATCAGTCTGACTTTCATGAACTTATTCCAACTTTTAGGATTGCTAGGTTTTAGAAGATAATGATACTAAAAACTCCTTGTTTAGACCTGAATAACAATTTAGTACTTAGTGTATTATAGGAATAAAGTTGGCTAATAGTGAAATTGTAATTTTCTGACTATTTATTTTAGTGGTTTCAGTCATTGGACTGGGACCATTCTGGAGCACCACATAGATGGGTTTATTTACTTATATCCATCCTAGTATTTATAAAATTGGGAATTTATTGATTTCTATTTATCGAATGAAGATACAGGACATACAAACATGGGTTAAGTTGTTTAAAAGTAGACACACACTAGGCCATCACAATTTCTACCTACTAATTCACTCACAAGACATTAGTCAGCCCAATTCTATATTAGACCAAGGTGTTGCACAGTGAAACTGAACATGAAACCATGTGGTTGCAAAACAAACTTCTTAATCATAAAGCCATGCATTGTAACTGAATGAATTTGTTCAAATATGTTTTCCACTTCCTGAAGTTGAATACAATTCATATAGTTTACCCTAAAAATATTTTTCCCATTTTTATACTTCGTCTGTTATAGAATGTAAACAATGATGAATATTTCTGCTTCTGTGTACCTTTCCAGTCTTTTATCATTCATTTCTATTCTTAACTTCTTTGGCTTCACTTTTTCTCTGTTGTGTTTTACATTGTTTATGATTGATTAAATTATATTAGAATTTCTTAAAGCAGAGCAGTTGTATAAAAATATTCTAGTAACTGTTGGAACTGCAGATTGAGCATGTCTTGAAAGTGGAAAATACAAAATATAAATCAATATTTTTAAGTTTGCTTTTCCAAAGATTGGTTTTTGACTTTTGTTTTTGTTCTATTTTTTTTTAAATTTCTAGTAATAGTTTTACTCCACACAAAAATCTACGACTTATTTTGTGCTAAAATAAATCTAACGGCATCAAATTAATTCTTTTGTGTATTTTCATATATCTATACTCAATAAAATTAAGTTTCCATCACATGAATTCCAGCAATAATTTAATAACATTTAATTATCAAATCTGACAATTTGTTGAAATCATTCTATCCAGTAATTGATTGGTTAATGTTGTATTGATAGCTGTTATTCCTTGCTTTAAAAACAAGTTTGTATGTTGTAATGAGAAACAATACTGATTAGTAATGGTTTGAAAATATTTCACATTCTTGAACCAATTGACAGCAAACTGGTGAGTGTTAGAGCAGAGAACAAAATACTTGGCAGTATTTATTCCGCTTCTTTAAACTTCAAGTTCAGCTTTTCCTTTTGGGGTGAATTGACAGAATTGTTAGAACAGTGGATGAGATGCATTGCAGTATTTATTCTGGGTTATTGCATTCTCTTACCTAGTTTAACACCACCACTACCTGTCACCCTGAGTGCTTTTAGTGGAGTTCACTTTGTTGGAAGCATTTGGACAAGGTTTCTAATTTGAGGGTAACTTTTTCTCCTTTCTGTCTCGAAAGCCCTGAAAAAAAAAAAAAAAGATAAAGCTTCATGAACACTGTCTTTTCCTCCCTGGCTAAATAGTAAAAAAAATGCACTTAAATTCCACCATTCATTCATTTCTTTTTCTTTTGGCATCCAGTTCATGCTAGGACGGGTTGTATAGGTGTTTAAATCTCAGACCTTGTATGATTTATTGGAGTATTTTAAAACTGATGCTTTGTTCTAATACTATTAGGCATTCATCTGCCAAATGGGTCTTAGCACAATTTAATGCATATCAAACAATCGACAGCTAAATAATTCAACTACTCCCAAGTTTTACTGATACATTTGCATTACCTTTCAATGCTATTTTATATGATTTAGAGGATATATATATTAAAATAGTATTGACTATTGTTGGGTGCCAACCCCTATTTTTTTTCTAAATTATAGTAGTCATTTTTCTGATCTTTGTTGAACAACTTAACTGTAGAACATTAAGCTGGATATAAACAAATAGCACTGTTTGCTTAAGTGGTGTCAATTTGGCAGTGTAATCACACAAACATATGTACATGAAGGGTTTCTGCATAGTTTCTGTCTACTAAATTCACTCAGAAGTCATTGGTTATGCCAAGGCTATAGTAGGGGTCAAACTTGCAACCACAGAGCCATGGCTGTACTTATCTTTTTAGATGACAGCATTATTATTAATAAACATTTAAACTTGCAATGCAAAAACATTATTCATCATCACATCATCATCACTGTTTTTATGTCCGTTCTTCCACGCTAGCATGGGTTAGATGGGTTGTCCTGTTGTGGGCAGTGTCCAGTCAGCTGACTTTGTCTTACTCATACAGGCACTGATTCTGGCTTGATTTCTACAGCTGGATGCCCTTCCTAACACCAACCTCATTTACAGTGAGTACTGGGTGCTTTTTTTTCTGTGGCGCCTACACATCCACTTTACAGTGTGGGCTGGGTGCTTTTTTGTTGTGACACCTCCACGACCACTTTGCAGTGTAATGATAGACTCCAGTCCTATCATCTCATTTCTACAGCTGAGTAAACTGGAGCAATGTGAAATAAAGTGTCCTGCTCAAAGAAATAACACATCACCCGGTCCGAGAATTGAACTCACAACTTTTCGATTGCAAGTCCAGTGCTCTAACCACTAAGCCATGCGCCTTCATATTATAAATTCTTATTCTTTATTAAAAATAAACTACTTGAATTGAGAAAGATTCGATTGGAATGGACATCTATCAATTTCAATGATGAGTGCTCTTGTTTTATCAACAGAACAGTTTTCATATGAAATTAACATGTAAGTGAGCATTCCAGAGACATGTGTACCCTTAACCTGATTCTTGGTGAGATTCAGCATTACACGGTGTATGACAAGGCTGGTCCTATATGTTGATCAGAGGCTATGGTAAATGACACCCATGATGTCACACAGTGGGATTAACCCCAGGACCTTAATGGTCACAAAATTAACATCTTAGCCATTTCCCTATGCTACATCCACAATTCAATGGGAAAGTTAATTGAAATCTTTACTAATTTGAGACAATTGCTTTCAGAGCAGTAGGAAGTTGTTCTTAAGAGTGATGCAAGTGGTTAGTTAAGTGATATAGTAGTGTAACATTACTAAATGGTTTCTAGTATTCAAAATATAAGTGTAACAACATGAATACATGACCAGCTCTACTAAAGTTGTTTTGCTCCAGGTCAGCCTTGAGACCAATGATCAAGGGCATTCCAATTGTAGCCAACTAGTCTTATTTTATTCATATATAATGGATCTACATCTATATTATCTGATGTATACCTTAAAAAAAAACAACAGTAGTATGAGTTGAGATTCGGTTGTTATTTTTAGCAGGTTGAGCAACCATATAGAGGTTCCCAGATGTTTTATAAGGCAGTTGGCAAGTCTTGTTGGATAGTTATTTGAGGAAACCAATGATTAAAGGTATTCCAGTTGTGACCACCATCTTAATTCATTTAGATATAATAGGTGATGGTGAATAGTTGTTGGTTTAAGTTATCCAATGTATCCATTTGTTTTTAGATAGTAGTGTGATTTAAGGGAGATTTTGCTGTTATTTTTAGCATGTTGAGTGACCATGTAGTCTCCTAAAAATTTTATAGGGCAGTGTCTAAGTTCTGTTGGATATTCATTCTGTTTAGTTGATGTTAGCAATGAAAAGTAGCTTGAATGACTAACTCTACATAGGCATTTGTGTAAGCACTATAAATGTTTGTGTAATAGATGGGGATAAATAGAATTTGTTTGTTACATGATGGGAATTCAAAGATATTAAATTAGGAATCTGAATAGCGTTTCTTGTTTTCAAGAGTAAAAAAATGTACATCTAATGAAACTGATTTTTATCTTTAAGAATGGAAAGGAAAAAAAAGATTTATCTTGGAGCTAAAGAAAAAATGTGTGATAAACAAATATGTTTTAACAAGGGCAGTATGGATAGTTGCTAAAAATCAGTTCACAAATTTAATCCCTTTTGTTATCATATCTCCAATGAAAGACACTGCCTATAATTTTGAAAATAATTAAGTATTTGGAGGCACTTACTAAGATGAATAATTTTCTCATTATTAAGCCAGTGTTTGGAACATAATTTAACATCGATTCTTTCATTTAGTTTGAACAAGGGTTGGTATGGTATCAAAAAGTTTAATGCACCAAAATGATTTTTATTTAGAACTGAAAAACTTTACAGACAATTTCTAATGAAATTCACTGTAGACATGATTTTGAAAATACACTTCAATTATCTGTAATTTGTAGGAATATTTTGAAGGCAAATTATAGCTAGAATTAAGGTGATGAATTGGCAGAATTGTTAGTGTAGGACAAATGCTTTACAGTATTTGTTCCAGCTTTTAATGTTGAGTTCAAATCCTGCCAAGGTCAACTTTGCCTTTCATCCTTTCAAGGTTGATGAAATAAAGTACTAGTAAAACACTGAGGTCAGTATAATCAACTTTCCCATTTCTACAAATTACTGACCTTGTGCCTAAATTAGAAATTATTATTGCAGCCAGAATCAGTGCCAGACAAAATGGTTCTTTGTTGAATTTAAATCCCATACAAGTCAACAGTGCCTTTCATCCTTCTGTGGTAGACAAAATAAATACTACATTGGTTTAATCAACTACACTTTCTCCTTGATGTGATCTTGTATTTGTTAGAAATAATAGTTAAATGAAACTGTTTTATGCATAGTAAATAATTTTCTACTTTTGGCACAAGGCCAGCAATTATCACAGTACATTACTGGTACTTTCTTTTATCGATCCTGTAAGGATGAAAGGCAAAGTTAACCTTGGCGAGGTTTGAACTCAGGCCGTAACTCTATGCTCCAAAACATGGTGTCCAACCCTCTACCGATACTGCCAATATTAGTGCATGTTTTAAGTAGAAAATTGAAGTTATTCATGTATTTTAATTCTTATTTGGTTTTACATTTTGTTTCTAGGTTTCATAGTCTGGTTTCATAGTGGTTTAAATGTCAAAGTATTTTTTATTTCTTTCAGGAAACCAATGAAACTAGAATGTTCTTTACTTGAAAATAATGTACTTTTTACTTATGTATTATATTAACCCTTTGGACACTAAACCACCTGAAACTGTCCATAAGTTTTATGATACTAAGCTGTTTATTTTCAAGTGATCCCAAAACCTTCATAATTTTATATAAGAGCCTTTATGTTCCAGTTAGTTATATTACTGTTAGTTATACTGAATACTTTGAATGCTTATTTTCAAAATGATTTGAAAATTACACTGCATGACACTATTTTTTTTAGCAAACTACTTTAGGTAATACTAGTTAATTTTAATGTGCTTTTTATGAATATGAAATCCACTTTGCTCTGTCACATCACATCAACATTTTGTTTTACAAGATATCCCACATATACTACATTTACAGAAAAAGTGTCCAATCTGGTGAATATTGCACGTAATTTATTAATGTACTAAACTACAATTAATCAATGTTGAGAAAACTTACCACAAAAAAGTTACAGCATTGATTTCACTGTCAAGATCAGTAGCGTGAAATCAGCAAAAGTCTACCACCATGCAGGGATCAGCTCACCCTTGGTACCTTGTTTCAACAGTGATCATTTAATGAAATCTTTCACCATGCTGATTACTGATATTGCCTAAATCCAAAGGAAAGAAATCTAAATGAATCTTTAAAAAGTGAATCGTCATGGACATTTTGACACACTGTGCATCGAATGAATCCAGAAGGTCTGCCAAGATTGCTTTGTAATTCAGGCTTCGATTCTTTCCTAGAAAGTTTTCAACTGTTTAACACAGCATCATAAACTCGTTATTCAACTTCATTCAATGAATCTCTGAATATCTGATTCTTCATCAATGCTGTTGTTTTGGTTCCTGAGCATTGTTCCAGCCAGGTATTCATTTTGTTTTTGAATTTAAATATAAATTCTGTAATGTATAACTGAGGGTAATATCTTCTTTGCCCACTTATTCCTGAGAGGGTCATGGGGGCAGAGTCCTCAAACGCTCCTTCCAGCGGGTCCTGTCAGAAGCAACCGTCTCCAACTGATCTGGCTGGATCCCCAAGCATGACCAGCTAAGCTCACGGATGTTATCCAATCATCTTGTATGGGGTCTACTCTTGGGTTTACTGCCAGTTGGTTTTTGCCTGTAAAATCTGTCCAGTGATTCTTTCCTGAGACATTCTAACCATATGCCCATAGTTCTACCTGGAGTGACTCTCTGATTTACGAGCTATGCACTCTATCTAGTAACGTTAGAAAGACCCTTCAGAGGAACCCCATTTTGGCTGCTAACATAATAATTATGAATTAATCTGTTATTTGATTCAGATTGGCTGAGGCAAATTGGGAATAGCCTATATAGATATTTTAAATATTACATATCACCATTTAATGTCTTCACTTGTGTCAGACACGACAACCTTCCTAGTGGTGGTGATCTACACAATAAGTGCACCCAGTCCATGTAAAGTGGTTGGTGATAGGAAAGGCACCCAGCTGTAGAAAATCTTCTAAACAAGGTTGGGAGGACTCCTCAGTTATATCAAAAACCTTGCTTCTCTAGAGTTATTGGCATGATAAAATGCACTTGTGTGGGATTGTATGTTAGATCCCTGGTCTGCCTGAAGATCAGTGGCTCTACTTGAAAAAAGACCAGTTTGTGGTAACACATCCAAATCTTCTTAGCAAGGAAAATGGATAATAAATAACGATGATGATGTATTTATTTTTTCAGTTAATTGACAATCTTTGGTTTACAGTTAGTGTTTCAAGAATTGTAGTTTTGAAACAAGTAATCACAACAAATCCTTACTTAATTTGAATTTAAATTGCATGAATGTATTTCATATAAAGTTATTTCTTGTGAAAATTAGACATTTAATGCATTATCTAATAAACTACAATCAGAAATTCAGATTTCCATAATTTAAATTAGCTATATTTTTATTATTTACATCTTATTGATTATTGTTCATTTGCAATTAAATCTTAATGATTTATCTGAAAACTTGGTCGTGTTTGCTGACAAATTTCTAAGAAATATTATAGCTTTAACTGCATCTAATTTAGCTATTAAAAACTGATGCTAAACAAATGCCATAATTTCTTCTGCCATCTTACAAGAAGCTTCTTTTCTATACTATGATGAAATTCAATGAGATTTTATGAAACTAATTTGTCTTGTTAAGATGTTGGGAAGTGGAGGACATGTCTGTGCAAGCGCATATGACGGGTGTCTATGAGGCTGTGGGCTGATGCAAGTACACACGCAACTCTTTATTGGAAACATAGTGGTACCATCTGATGTTCTCAATGGTTCTTAGAGCTCTATCGAAACCATTGATCCTCTTTGCCAGGGTCTTTGTGAGGGGCCACATTTCTGCTCCATAGAGAACGGAGAGGACTGCCACATAGATACAGAGCTTCATCTTCTGAGAGATAGAGCAGTGGTGCCAAAGGGGCTTCCGTAGAGTGTGTGTGACCCTGGCAGCCAGGCCACCTCTGCGGTTGATCTGCAGAGTCAACGGTCAGGTCTTCATTGTTGTTGACTGTCAAGCCTAGGTAAATGAAGGAGCTGACAAACTCCTCGACATTAGGGCTAATATGAAGTGGGGAAGGATCTGGGCACTGCTACAGAGCTGTTAAAACAGGGTCGTGATCTTGCGAGGCGCGCTGATGAGCTTCAGAAGTTTCCAGAGTGGTCAACCATGTCAAAAGCTTCCTTGAGGTTGATAAAGAGGTGGCGATCTCTGCAGAACTCCCAAAATCTTTCAATAATGAGACAGGACAGAAATGAGGATCTTGATGAAGGGCTTGCTTAGAATGGCGAGGAGGGGGATGCTACAGATAAGTTTGTCACTCTTCTGTTTTCAGAAGGGAAGGATAATGCCATAGGTCCAGTCATTTGGGAGCCACTCTGACACCCATATATGGTTGATGTGGGTGAGACACTGGACCTTTTATCTCCGCCTGTTTTTGACATCTCTGCAGTTTTGTGTGTGCTCAAAGGAAATATTTCTCTAATATTATGTTTGTCAGCACTCATATTACACCCTAATTTTCTTTTTGTAAACCAATTATGCTAGCCCTATTTTATGGCTAATTCAATTAACAATGTTCACACAAAATTATTAGATAACTAGTACATGTAGGAAACATGTAAAAATAGTCTGAATTCCTGTAGTTTTTTCATATGGCCTACATGATTATTTCTATAAAATAGTTGAGGGTATGGTATTTGTCAGTTCTTTTTGTGATTTGGTTAATCATAAAGATACATAAAATAAGGATTCTTGACTGTTTCCAATTATTTAGCTATTAATGTCTGATGGTTTCGAATAGCAAAGAATTTTGAGAACAGTCCAATGGTATGAATCCCATTACATTTGTTGCATATGCCTTTTGTATCCAGATTGCTTTGTAATAATATTTGATTCTGAGGGCTGTATTATATCAATGTAAAGGCAACACTAAAGATGAATTAAAATATATTAGTTACAAGAAGAGTAGTAACTCCTGACTTTGTGGTATTGATGTGATTAATGATTAATGTATGAAGAGGGAATTATAGAGAATTGTAGTAGTACTGTAAATGATTTGGTGAAATGTTTAGTGTGACATTTGAGGGGTGGAGGGTGGACTTCAGTAGAAAGGATATGTAATTAGGAAAATTAGAGGCTATTGTATTTGCAGCAGTGGAAGATATACACCATCTCTAACAGCTAATAGTTGATATTATTGGACAAATTTTACTAAATTTAACAGTAAAAAAAACAGTTGCATATATGTTTTTCTCTACAGTTCTTATCAAATAGTGCAGATAAGGTTTAGCTTGATATTGGTTCTATATCACTGAAATATCTCTTGTGCTATCTTAATTTTCAGCTAGAATATAGCATCAATACAAATATACAATCTGGCAGTTGAGCCCAAAATTTCAATGTAGTTATTGATTCTTGAAAAATTAAGATAGCAACTTTAGATGAAGTGTTCTAGATATTAGACATAGTAACCACAGCCATTTGTTAGTGTTTATTTCGCTTTTGTTTTGGTTTAATTAATTTTTAATTTTTATGTTCAGATAAGTAGATATAAAATGACACCAACTGCTAATGGAAAATGATTGTTTGATATTTAACTTTTGTGGATGAAGTGGGTTTTGTGAAATTCTCATATTTCTATTTATTAAATTAAAATTTTCTATACTAATATAAGATTTCCTCATTCTTATAGTTTTTAGCATAAAACTCATTATCAGAAAGATAGTCAACTGCCAAAGTTATTAACTGACAATCCAGTGAATACTCAATATTACAATAGACTTTCTTTTTAGAAAACTATATTTGTTTATTTAATCATTAATTTCTACAAGGAAAAGGTGATGCAGTAGAAAGGAGGAGCAACTGCAGGTGAATCTAAACTATAATAAAGTAAGAAGCGCGGGACTGCATACGGTTTATAATTTTTTATCCCATTAGTAAAATAAGTTGGATTACTTTGAATAAATAATTGTTTCTACTTTTGGCACAAGGCCAGCAATTATCCCAGTGCATTACTGGTACTTTATTTTATCGACCCCGTAAGGATGAAAGGCAAAGTCAACCTCGGCGGGATTTGAACTCAGATCATAAAGGGACGTAACTATGCTGGAAAGCATGGCGTCTGACCCTCTACCGATACTGCCAATCCACCGACCCTCTACCAATAATGAATGAATATTACATAATTAATCTACTAAATTTCGTGGCTGTTCATTAAATATATTTTATTACTTATTTAAAGATTCACTTCTTTAAAATTTTCAAATGTCAACACTTCCTGTTAGCAATTGCTTAAATAAATATTCATATATTTCTGTCACTAATTTTCTCCTAATGCAGTTTATATATAACTAGCAGCTGAGCCCGGTTGCACCCGGGGCCACTTTTTATTAAGTTAATAATTTGAAAATTATTATTGAAAGTTTATTATAAAGAAGCAGTTTAAGGAAAAAAAATAGAAATATGCACTTGGGGCTGGACGGCGTACAATGAGAAGTGGAGCGACGTGAAAAGCATTGTTTATTAACAGCGAAATAGCAATGTCGATGATATGCAATTTGAAAAATACTACTTACTGTTAGTGGTGGTTAACATGTATTAGAATTAAAATAAAAACACACGTCCCTTCTTCGCAATTTAAGGGTTTTATTTCTTTTGATGGAAAACAGTGACCGTACTGCAGAATCGATTTCATAAAATGGTACTGTATGATCGTTAAATGTAGAAGGATGATAGTTTATTAACAGCGAAATAGCAATGTCGATGATATGCAAGTTTAAAAATGCATATTATGAAGGTTTGTATGATAGTTTACACCTTTTCCTGAAACTGCTTCTTTATAATAAACTTTCAATAATATTTTTCAAATTATTGGTACTGTATGTTAACAGTGAAAGAACGTTGATGAGTTTAAAAATTTGTATGAAATTGTAAATAACTCAGCCAAGTATTAGAACGGGGAAATAACTCACCGAACGCGATAGTAAATAGACCGTTTGGGGGCCCTAGGGACCACATTTTTCAAGTTAGAGATTTGAAACCTTGTCTATTTGCTTCCTTGGTACTTTTTACATAGGTGTGTAAATTTTCATGTCCGTCCGACCACGTCTACTACCATTTAACCGTGCACATCTGAATTTCAACCACCACCCATTTCACAAATATATATTAGATATCGTCTTTTTTTTAATGCATCATGGATTGCGTTACTGATTACATAAGACAGTGTAACAAAGTCTTTGTTCAATTTCTGTGTATATTGTCAATACGATTTTATTTGATCATATCTACATGCATATATACTTGCGTATAATATCAAATATACACATTACACATGCTAGCAGAAAAGCACCCGAAGGGTGGTTTTCTGCTAGTAAAACTAATGGAGCAAGTTATGGAAATTGACAGAAAGAGTTCTAGCACAACTAATTAGGGAAATAGTCAAATTAGATGAAATACTGTTTGGTTTCATGCTAGGGAGGAGCACCACAGATGCCCTCTTTTTACTAAGACAACTACAAGAGAAGTTCTTAGCTAAGAGTAAGCCTCTATATCTAGCTTTTGTTGATCTAAAGAAAGCCTTTGACTGAGTACCCTGATTGGTCATCTGGTGGTCCTAAAGGAAACTAGGTACAGAGTGGCTTGTAAGAGCAGGCAAGCTATGTTCAGAGGAGCTGTAAGTAAAGTGAACAGAGGAAGTGAGTTTAGTGAGGAATTCAAGGTCTGTTGAAGAAACTAGCGTTATTACTGAGGGGTCAGTGAATCCCACAAAAGAAAACAAAAATAAAGTAATTAAAAACTAAACAAGCAGTTATCCCAGTGGTTTGTTGCAGTTACAATCACTGGATGTTTTAGTGAAGCCATCCTGAGCTGTTTAACATTGCAGTTATAATCACTGAATGTTTCTATCAAACTGTTCAAATGTTTTATGTAAGATAGCTGGAACAAATGGCTAACTGTGAATTCAGTACCTGTGATAGGATAACTGAAATGACCTACAATTGCATTAAAATGACAGTGTATGAAGTCACCATGGGCAGAGTTGAAATAATAGCTAAGGCATTTAAAAAATGTTGAATCAGTAAAGCAATAAAAATCTCCAGATGAACAGACATGTAGAGGACAGTAGTCTGTACCAATCTTCCCCAAACACCTTCCTCCATTTTAGTACTCACCTAGCTAATGAAGGAGAAGATAGGTATCTTACCTTATAACTCCCTCACTCATTTCCTCCATCCCCATCCTACATACTCACCCCCACCTCTTTTAAGTACCCCTACACATTTCCTCAATCCCCATCACAGTGATAGTGCTGGGACCACATCAAAAGCACCCAGTCCACCCTCTAAAGTGGTCATGCTAGTGCCATCACAACAAAAGCATCCAGTCCACACTGTAAGATAGCTGTACTGGAACCACAACAAAAAAGCACCTAGACCACCCTGTAAAGAAGTAGTAGTGGTAGTGGTGCCACACGCTCCTAGTATATACTGTAATGTGGTTGGCATTATTAAGGATATCCAGCTGTTGAAACCAAGCCAAAAACCAATCCGTATGAGTAAGGCATGGTTACCTGACCTGGTTAGCCTCATAATGTGACAGCCCGTCTAGCCCATGCAAGCATGGAAAATAGATATCAAATAGTAATGATGATAAACAACTAGTAACAGTGATGATAGTAAATGACTCCACTGATTGATGTATGTATTAATAGACAATAAACTGAATATAATCTTCAGCTACCTGTGAGCTTCTTGAATGTATTTTACATTAACAGAGGCAAAGAAACATTTTATTAACCTCACACCTACACACTTCCTCTGAATATAATGGGGTCATGTATGTATCACCAACTTCACAATATATAGTGGAGATCAGTGGAGTGTACAGGTAGTCAAGGATTGGCAATATATCTGAAACCTGTGCATAGGTAGTTGGGATGTAAACAATCTCTGTGCGTAGTCCATAGTAATCAAGTCCAGTAACTGTACTAAATGTTGTTAATGCACAATTATTTTGTTCTAAATTAGATATTGTTATGAAACAAATCGTTGATAATGTTGATATATTGTCCAAAACTTATTTTCCAAACGGTACCTAGCTAATTAGGAGGTGTGACTTATCACTTGTAGTCTTAATGAGTCTGGAAATACAGTTTAACTGTTTTTGTCTTCCATGTTTAAAAACTCTTCTGCATTAGAAACAGCCGTTAATTACAGATTGCATAAATACATTGAGATAGTGCACCAAGTGTGTTCATTAGTATGTAATAGCTTAAACTAGACAGTTTGGATTGAAATTCTAATTTAATTCACTAAATGTGTAATAATTTTGCTTCCACGACACTGAATTTAGCTCATAAAATGTTCATTATATATAGATTAATGTTGGATATTTTCATCTACTTGTCTTCAAATAATTTTCTGTTGCATTTATCTTTCCAAATAATCAGTATTTATAGTTTCATAAAATGCTATGGCTGAGGCTACTGTATTTTTTTTTTTTTAAAGCTTGAGATCATCCCTGTTTGAATAGACCTAAAGTTAAATATTCTAGCCTTGATAATTCTTTTTCATACATCCAAGACTATATGATCCAATGTGTCCCTGTTTTCTAATAATAATAGATGGTAGGGTGTTACTTGAAGATTTGGCTGCTATTCTAGCAGATCACACAACCACGTAAAGGCTCCTTTGTATAATTTTTATTGTCTATGGTAGAAGAGGAATTATTTGTGATGTCTGTCTGGACAAGATGTGGAGTTAATTAATATGACCGCACACAAGTTGAATCAATGTAAAAACCCACATATTTTTACATCAATCTTTGGAATGACAGGAAAATAAATATATAATCAAACTATTGTGTGGCAAACAATTTTTATACAGCAGTTATCTTTTATAAGTGACTGAATAAACAAAGAATTTGGCTGATAAAGCCATTATGGTTGCTGCCTACTTTGTTGTGTATGTAAAGAGAAGAGCTAGAAACAAAATTACTCCTGAAATCACTCTTATATCAAGTCCATCTGCTGCATCTTCAGTTGACAAGTACAAAAACATCTGATCACATCAGCTCATAGCAGCCTACCAATCTGACCAGTTCTGATGGTGTTATGTTATCTCTTATCGCCCCCCCCCTCCCCCACTGTTTCTCACATCAGCTTCCTACCTTCCTCATCTCCCGCCCTCTGTAGCTTTTCTTCCCAACCCCATCCACCCTACACCCCGCCTCTCTCTCTAATAGATTTTTCTTTCACTCTCAAGTCTTTTCTCTTGCTCTCTCTTTCTCACCGGCCTTTTATCTTTTTTTAATTTTATAGTAATGTTCTTTATGCTCAAATTTTTGGCTACTGCTTTTCCTAACTGTTTTTCTGTTTGCTTTTAATGTCTTGAACACTTTGAACTTTATTGATTTACATTTCCCAAGAGATAGCACACTATCTAAATGTGTTTTTCTATTAGGTTTGAGCTTGCACTGAATAAATTTTCATTTTTGTTGCCAAATACAGACTTTTGGTGTCGCAGTGCCAGTCAAGAGGAACGGATGTTAACCCTTTATTGCACTGGTCAGATGTCGTATATTATTTCTTTCATTGACACATCCTCTACTCATATTTTAATTGGCTAAAGGTTTTCAGTCTAGCTGTTAGATAATTTCTAGGAAAATTAGATGTGGAGAAAATGTGCTTAATATAAATTTATCTTGATAAGGAAATGTATTCCCCATTGCCACAACAGTAGGATTTCATGTAGAGTTTCACACATGAGTTGTTTTTATGCTGTCTGAATTGTAAGCAGAATTCTGAACTGTCTAAGTTGTTGAAATAATGAAATATTTCATAATAATGAAACATTTTATAATAATGAAGCTTTTCAAAGAAATATTCAGGATTAATCAAATAAAATGATCTTTAATTAGAATCTCAGACTTTAATTATACTTGTGTGTTGTGTGTGTGCATTGCTGTCATGCTGAATCTCCCTGAGAATTATATTGAGTACAAGTCTGTGGAATGCATAGTCACTTGCATGTTATATTCACGAGTAAGTTCATAGTTTTATTGAACAACCGTAATCCTTGTTGTATCCAACAGATCCATTCCATTCCTGATAAGATTTTGTGGTTAACCCAAATTTCTTAAAACTATTTTTGTTTTGTGACTGGAGTTATTAATGGAAATATTTTCTATTTCCTTATGATTACATCTGTTTCTGATTGAATGGAATTAGATTTTATTCCCAAGATTAATTTCTAATTGTGAGGTTTAACTGGCTTTAAAAATATCGTATGATTATCTGTTCTAAACTACCTCATCATTTCTATATTGAATATAGCTTTCAATAATCTATTCATTATTTCTGTTTAACATTTCAATACTTGTGTAGCAGTTGAAACTTGTCTGTTTAGTGTTATCTTCACTGTGTCTGATAAAATTACCATGTGAGGAAATTATGAAACTGAGCAGAAAAGCCAAGAATTAAAATTCGCTGTGAATCATCATCATTTTATGTCAGCTTTTCTATACTTGCATGGGTTGAGCAAGTCTTTTCTAGCACAGCATCCCCCCATTCATTGTATTCCTTAGTCCTCTCCTCTGGGAGCTTTAGCAATTTGGAATCAGCTCCAAAATATATTTTGTTAAACATTTCACTTAAAACTACATACCTCAGTTGAATAGGTAGTTATTACATATTCTGGGAATATTAGATTGACATTTTACTGGATATCTTGTTCATTTAATTCAGTTATATCAGAGCTAGGAGCCATTCCATGTGAGTCATTTTGGGGCTTTAACTTTGACATTTGTTTATGCTGAAGACTTTTAACAATTGTACAATTTTATTGCCCTTTTTTTCTGTGTGTGTGGTATTGTTTAACCATTTTGACATCAAACTGCCTGAAGTCACTCCTGGTTTTACGTAACAAAACTGTTTGTTTTAAAGATTTTATATTTATCTAAAAACCTTTCATCATTTTATGCAAGAACCTTTAAGCTATGCTCCAAATATTAGCTTAATAAGGAGAAAGTCAGCTATATTATTAAATCCCTTCAAATTCTGGAATATTTTCAAAATTATCGAAATATAGTAATGAAAGGGTTAATCCAAATCTTCATACTTTTAAAAGGAAAACTAAAAGCTATTGAATTGAAAATACTGGTAATTATTTTGTATGTTTAAAAATGTTGGTCTCCTTTATATAGACAGCACTAAATGAATACTTTGTTAAAACGATGGGAGTAAGTTTTAGCTGAACTAAAGAATTCCTGGCACTTCTGAAACTTAGTTATTCACCATTCATAATAGATAATAATCTTTCTGCTTTTAAAATCATGAAGATTTCTACAAAGGAATTGTTTCATTATAGGTTAGTTGGGCAGAAGTTTAGTCGGCAGTGTTTGCTCCCAAGTGTAATATGTGTGATGAAAGGCAACATTGACCTCTATTGGGATTTAAACTCTCAGTGGTGAAGTACTTAATAAAATACAATAATGAATCTAGTCTTGTTCTCTGCTCTGTTTATCATTTCATCGCCCTCCCATTCATATTTTAGTATATGTTAGTGTTATATGTTAGCAGTCTTTATCTTGATATTCAATTTTTTTTCCAAAATGAATACTAATGCATTCACAAATTATTGATTTCTGTAGCATAAGAACTAGATAAATAGGTGTCAATAAAGAGGGTGTTCACATCTCTTTCAAAAGAATTAGCAACATCAGTTATGTGAACAAGGCCCACCATGGAGTATTGCTTTCACATCTGAGGTGGTGCTGTTGTTGCTCACACAGGCATCCTAGGCTGCATCATGAAAAAACAAGAAAAAGCCACCTGGCTAATCAGTTTAAAACGACTCTAACAATCTCAAATTTCCAGCCTGCAAACATGCTGCCCCCTCTCTCTACCTCATCTACTATTACTACAATGGTCTCTGCTTCTTGTAGCTCACTGTACTCATGTCACCTCCAGTCTGGCGCTCATGACTCATCTCTTCACACATGTGTGTCCCACAAACACTAACTACTACGCACAAAACATTGGCCACTTAGAACTCTCTGCTCAGGCTTTTAATAAACGAGTAGTCGTACAACAATTTAAACACATCAATGGCATTAATCTTTCTGGTCTTGGAGGTCTTGTGAAGGCCATGGACACTGCCCATTCATCCAAAACTACCAAGTAAAACAAACAACAAAATTCAGTGAAAGCTCACATTCTATTTTATCTTCAACTGGTGTTTGCTTATAGAGTTACAACACTTTCTCCATACAACTTTCAACTATATTTTTTTTGTTTGTTTAAGTGTAATGATATTTTTTCTGGAAAATATTTTTGAAGAATAATTCTTCAACATACAAGAAGCCTTTTAAAGCCGTTTTCCATCAGAGACTGGCTTTACTCATCGTGGGCTTTTTCTGAGGCAATGTTTTACAGCCATATGTTCTTTCTGACACCAATCCTTTTAGTGACTTCTTAGAGTTTTTCTATTCTAGACTAGATACACAGATGGATAATTTCATGGAATATAATTTGCCTATATAATAAATATAAATAAAACTATTCAAATTGTTTTTTTTTGTTACAACCTTAGAAAGTCTACTGGTACCTTCAATCAACCCCACATTTCTATTACTTGAATATGTGGTCACCATCTTTTCATAATCAAATTATCAAATGAACATTATAACACTGACTAGTATTCAAATAATATTTCTAAGAATTGTTTCCTTTGGTCACTGGACTGCCATTTTCCTCTGCCAAATTGGGTGGTAGATGTCATCCCTAAAGAAGGAGCCTTATGAGGTGGAATGGCTGATGCTGTGGGTATAGCTGGCTGTTCTCCAGGACAATGCCTTCATGTTGTTCACTGAACACAGCTGTGATATACCATCCAGCTAAGGGTCTAGTTTTCCTCCTTCCCATTTCTTTTCCCTTTTTTTCTTTTATTTTTTATTTTTTGTCCTTATGTTATTGTAAACATATTTACAAGCATTGTAATAGTAATTTTAAACCATAAAATTAAAAAAGAATGTTACAAGTTCAATCATTTGACTTATAATTCAAGTTGAGTAAAAGTGTGTTCATACACCAAATAGGCAACTTTTAACATCTTCAGTCGTTGCTTATATTCTACATTATGTTTTATCAATGTTGATTATCAATGAAACTCATCTTCCAACACACTTGATATTTTTTATGAATTTTTATATAACAAATTAGTTGCTATAGTGCCAGCAAGCACTGGCTATATTTCTGATGATAAAGCAGTTATCTCCTTTGCTTCCATGATAAACAAATGCTAGTCAACTCTTAATATCTTTCATAATCACAGCATTTATCTTTACTGTTATTTCTGATGTTGCAAAGAATCAAAACTTTTTATTACTTTGATAGTTTATTCCAGTATTGTGCACATTTAGAACTGTGTGAATATACTTAAGATGTCCATAAAAGAAAAGATACTAAAATAGAAATTCACACACAATTAGATATCTTTGAGTATATTTTTTAACGCTTTTGTGACTATATTTTGAATGAAATGCACTTTATTTCATTTAATTGAGGGGTTTATTGAAATTATTTCATTTCTCTGCGGTAATGCTTTTGTTTGTAGGGCGTGACTGAGGTACCAGTCAAACTGAGATATAGTATCTGTCCCGCCTCTCTCATTTGTTGCTTGATCCTTCCTTCTTTTCTCCTATTCATTTTATTTTCTTCCTTTTCTGTTCCCTTTAATAGTATTTTGTTTTTATTAGATACTGTTCAATTATTTTTATATAATCTCAATGGCTTTTCTTAACATTGAGAGATTTTGTATATTGAGTAAATAAAACAAGATAGTAAATTAACATGATTTTTATACAAAATTTATGTTGAAAGATTTTCTTTTAAAAAGGAACTAGTTAAAATGGGTGGCTTTATTTCATACAACCAGTGCCAGTTTTGGATGGGTTGGTACCAAAATAAATAAACATAGGTAAACATTTCAAGAAAGATTTTTTTTTTTTTTTTTTTTTTTTTTTTCAAATATTTCTATCATATGATTTCTTTTTCTATTGACTTGCTATAACTGTTATTTATTCCTGTTGTGGTCTAAAAGCTACAAAGTTCTCAAGTTGCATTGGTAGAATGTTTAGTGACTCACTGATAAAATTTATTTATATTGTAGTATAGGCATTAATCTGGATTAAACTAATCCTATTGCTGACTGTTAATTAGATTAGCTAGAACAGCTGATAGTTTTCCTATTAAATTTAGTTTCATATAATGTTAATATTTTAACTTTACAAATTTTTTAATGTTAATTGGATATTAGCACCTCCAAACTCTAGGCTAAGTCCCTCAATTATATATATTTATATATATTTACACTGTAAATGTGGTTGGTGTTAGGAAGGGCATCCAACTGTAGAAAACCCGCCAGACAGTCCTATGCGAGCAAGACAACCACTCTTGCCTCAAGTGGGAAAACCCCCGTCCAAACCCATGCAAGCGTGGAACACGGACGCTAAACCTGATGATGATGATGATTTAGGTGCATGGCTTAGTGGTTAGAGCATTGAGCTTGCAATCGAAAGGTTGTGAGTTCAATTCTCAGACCGGGTGATGTTGTTTTCTTGAGCAAGACACTTTATTTCACATTGCTCCAGTTTACTCAGCTTTAGAAATGAGATGATAGGGACTGGGGTGCCTATCATTCCACTGTAAAGTAGACGTGTCGGTGCTACGGCAAAAAATCACCCAGCACTCACTGTAAATGAGGTTGGTGTTAGGAAGGGCATCCAGCTGTAGAAATCAAGCCAGAATCAGTTCCTGTCCAACCCTTGCAAGCAGGGAAAAGCGGATGTAAAATGATGATGATGATGATTATGATATATAAAGTTTAATATAGAAATGGCTTCTAATTGGTATTGAGTAACTTATGGTGGTGGTTACCCCTGATTGAATCCGGGACTCAAATATATATAGTGTTGGCATTAGAAGGGGCATCCAGCCATAGAAACCAAGCCAAAATCAGTTCTGTATGAACAAGACATGATCATGTTACCTCGACTTGCCTCAAATAGGACAACCCGTCTAACCGATGCCAGTGTGGAAAATGGATGTTAAATGGTGATGATGATATATATATATAAAGTTAGTCAGTTCTTTTTAGTGCATCCTAACTTGTTAATATTTCAGAAAAGTAAGAATTGTTAAAAGGAAAAAATAAAAGGACCTTAAAATTTTCAAGCTTCAAATGTTATAATGTTACACTAGTAATCAGAAATGAATATTCCAATTGAAATACCTTTTTAATAAGTAATGTGTAGTACTGGATGGTAGATTGTTTTAAAACAAGTCATCCTATTTCCACTTTTCGTGCTAGCATTATTGAATGTGTTGTCACAGTTTGAGACTAGATGGGTTAGAGAGCCTCGTCTTGCTCATGTTTGATTTTTGGCATGGTTTCTATGGCTGGATGCTTTTCCTAATGTCAACCAGAATGTGCTTACTGGCCACTTTTTTTTTTATTATAGCATCAGCTCTATCACTTTTCTGAGTGGACTAGATACATTTTATCATGGCACCAGCACTAGAGGTTAATGTCCTCTGTAGACTAAAAGGAGTCCTCTCAACTCTACATGATCTCAGTTTGGTTATTACCAGCTTATAGTGTATTAGGTACAGTGGCACTAGTAAGTTTGTCTTGAGTTGGTAGGAATTCTGAGTTTAGTAAAGAACTAAAATGTAAAGAACATTTAACTCTGTGTTAGCAATATTGAAGAAAGAAAACAAAAACCTGTGTGTGTTGATAAAATAGTACATTATTACCTGAGCATTTATTCAAATTGAAATTCTGTCAGTTGAACAGCATGGAAAAAGCTATTTATTTTAGGTTCAAGGAATATTTTCAGTTGGTAACAAGCAATTTTATTTTGTTTTTGAAATTGGTTGAGATTTGCCAATAGCTATTTCTAAAACAATCGGTATTTCATTTTCATCATCATCATTTCGTTTTACGTCCGCTTTTTTCCTGCTTGCAAGGGTGGGACGGGAACTGATTCTGGCTTGATTGCTACAGCTGGATGCCCTTCCTAACACCAACCTCATTTACAGTGAGTGCTGGGTGCTTTTTTGCCATGGCACCTCCACGACCACTTTGCAGTGGAATGATAGGGACCCCAGTCCCTATATCTCATTTCTAAAGCTGAGTAAACTGGAGCAATGTGAAATAAAGTGTCTTGCTCAAGGAAACAACACATCACCCGGTCTGAGAATTGAACTCACAACCTTTTGATTGCAAGGCCAATGCTCTAACCACTAAGCCATGTGCCTCCATCTATTTGGAAATTAATATTTGTAATACCTCTTTTTTCCATAAGCATAGTCCAGTCTTGTCAATTAAATATGGAAAGACATATTATCATCATCATCGTTTAACGTCCATCTTCCACGCTAGCATGGGTCTGGACGGGAATTGTCCCACTTGAGGCAAGATTGGTTGTCTTGCTCAGGACTGTCTGGCGGGTTTTCTACGGCTGGATGCCCTTCCTAACACCAACCACATTTACAGTGTGGACTGGGAGGTTTTTACCGTGTTACCTACACGGCCACATTACAGTGTGGACTGTGTGTTTTTTTGTTGTGACACCTACACGACCTCATTTATTTAGGACTGGATATTGTGGTACCAACATCAAAAGGCGTCGTGTAGATGGGAGTAGGGGTAGTGGGACGGGGGTGTATTTTGATTAAGAGGTGCCTACTGACTGTAGGTTTCGCTTTGTACTTAGGCAAAGCGGGTCTTCTGTATTACTACATAGCGCCAAAGACCTCGGTCCAGTGACGTTGTCTTGAAGAGGTGTAAGTGTGTGAGGTCGGATTTTATCAAGTCGTCTCAGGTTTTTCTGGGTCTGTCTACTCCGTAGCTACCGTCTATTTTGATCGCCCTGCACTTTTTTATACAGCTGTCATCTTTCATGCGCATCACGTGACCATACCAACGTAGTCTTCTCTCGAGTAAACAGCATCTGATCCCTCTTATTTCTAATTTTTCACTTCATTTATGCTTTGCCGTTCACATATATTACTATTACACATCCAACGGAGCATGCAAGCTTCGTTCCTCTCCAGTCTGTGTAGATCCTCTGCACAAAAGCCCATGTCTCACTGCCATGTAACATCACTGTTTGTATGCAGGCATGATGCAGCCTGCCTTTTATTTTTAGAGAGAAACCTTTAGCGGCCAATAGTGGTATAAGCTCTCTGAACTTTTTCCGTCCCGTTCAGACTCTAGCTACAGTACTTTCAGAGCACCCTCCACCACTGCTGATTTTGTCACCCAGGTAACGGAAGGTGTCCACTATTTCTATAGAACCATCTGGGCAATGGAATGAGCTAGTATTCTGTGGGCATTTGTTGCTACTTATTGCCCCAGAGCACCGGCCACATATAAAATCTATATTCTTAGTTAGCTTACCTGTGATCCCACTACATCTTTTATGCACCCATACTTTGCATTTGGGACATAAAATGGAGTTTCTGCCTACTCCTTTCCTACACACTGAGCATGGCCATTTCCCAGATGGGACCAGTGCCCTATTCTCCTTCCTACATATTAGGAATTTAGTCTTAGACAAGTTAACTTTAAGGCCTTTTGATTCTAGGCCATGCTTCCATGTTTGGAATTTCTTCTCTAGTTCAGCCATTGATTCGGCTATGAGCGTTAGATTATATGATGTATAATAGCTATGATATTGTAAAACTTAAAAATACTGGTTGGCACTGCAGAATATATGCAGCAAGTGGAAATATTAGTTGTTTCATATGATGCATTAACTCACATTTACTCAGCTTGAATTATAAGTCAAATGACTGAACTTTAAATTTTAAAAAAGGTTTTGTAAACAAATTATTATAATTGTTTCTACTTTTTGGCACAAGGCCAGCAATTATCCCAGTGTATTACTGGTACTTTATTTTATCGACCCCGTAAGGATGAAAGGCAAAGTTAACCTCGGCGAGATTTGAACTCAGTCCGTAAAGGGACGTAACTGTGCTGCAAAGCATGGTGTCCGACCCTCTACCGATACTGCCAATTATTATAATGCTTGCAAATATGTTTACAATACCATTGACTGGATGGTATATCTTAGCTGTGCTCAGCAAACATGTCAAAAGCATTACTCCAGAAAACAGCCAGTCATACCTGCTGCATCAGGCATTCCACTTCACAAGGCTACTTCTTTAGTTGAGAAGTCCCTATCTCAAATTGGCAGAGTAAAATGGCAGCCTGATGACTGAGGACATCTCAATGGTGACAGCACAAAAAAGGCAAGTCTGTCACTGCTAGGTATTAAGTTATTAGTTGATATATACAAGAGATTTATACAAATTTGTACACAAAA
The DNA here is from genome assembly GCA_964016885.1 of Eledone cirrhosa. Classification (NCBI taxonomy): domain Eukaryota; kingdom Metazoa; phylum Mollusca; class Cephalopoda; order Octopoda; family Eledonidae; genus Eledone; species Eledone cirrhosa. The sequence goes on from OZ024745.1 coordinate 46,695,747, forward strand.
CTCATCAATGATATCAGTTGATGGGGAAAGTACCTACAGTTGAGGTAGACAGATAAAGACTTTAAAGTATTTCAGTGATATCTAAGAACTTTAATAAGATTGATTGAATATTGTGAGTGAGATGAAATAAGATTATGTATTATTATCAGTGCCAGAAGAATGAATTACTAAAATAAAATCAATTAAAAAGACATTTAGTTAAATCCTTTTGAAACTAAAACTTCCCAAAGCCAAACCCGATTCTGTGATACAAAACTGTTTCTTTTAAAATGTTTAAAAACATTCTTTAATAATTTTATGTAAGAATCTTAGCTTAATAGCGAAATAGTTATTTTACTAAATCCTTCAAAAGTCTTAGTTTCAAAATTATTTGGAAACTATAGTACTTTTCATTAGAGATATGGTAGTAAAAAGGTTGAGATTTTCAGCAAGGTAAAAATTATAAAATATTAACATAATATTCATACTAATAGATTTTTAATTGTCATTTATCTGGTGTTCAGAATGATGTGGCAACTTCAGTTTACTTTCTTGGTATATCCACTTACCTTTGAAATTACCATATTTGGTTTATAATTTAGAAGAAAGAATTGTTGGACAGATTTTATGGGTAAAACCAGTCAGCAGGAGACCCAGGGGGTAGACCCCCCCCCCCCAACAAGATGGTTGGATAACATCCATGAGCTCAGCTAGTTTTACTTGGGGATCCAGTTGGATCAAGTGGAGACAGTTGTTTCTGACAGGACCCACTGGAAGAAGTGTTTGAAGACTCTACCTCCATGAGCCTCCCAGGAATAAGTGGGCAAAGAAGAATTTAGAGCATATAAATGTGACCTCAAAATTTAAGATTGTTCACTGTAGCTGCTAATTCGTGTAATGGTTCCTTTATGTGATACCAAACCTCCCGAAACTGCTCCTTATTTCAGGATATAAAATTATTTGTTTTAACCCTTTAGCATTCACATTATTCTATATATACTATTATATTTTCATGGTAAAGGCTTTACCTTGCATATTTATCTCACATAATATCAAATCTGAGATTTTGAAAGTATTTATTTTGAGAACAATACCATAACATCAGTTTGAGTGACCAGTTACAGCCAGTTTCAACAGAAAGAGGTAGAGAGTTTTGGCCGCTTTGAACATTAAAGGGTTAAAGTGTTTATATTTATCTAAAAGTATTTTTAGTGAGGCAACTACAAAAGAGAAGTTCTTAGCCAAAGATAAGCCACTATACCTAGCTTTCATTGACTGAGAAAACGTGTTTGACAGAATACCCCCAATCTATTATCTGGTGGTCCTTAAGGAGATTAGATGTAGAAGAATGGTTGATGAGAGCAGTGCAAGCAGTGCAACAGAGGAGTTGTCAGCAAAGTGAGAGTAGGAAATGAGTTTAGTGAGGTATTCAAGGTACAATTAGTTCATCAAAATTTTAGATGAGGATCTAAACAATTTCCATCATACATTTATGTAAGAACATTTAATTTATGCTGTTTAACATCTATTTTCCATGCTTGCATGGGTTAGATGGGCTGTCTCATTATGAGGCTAGACAGGTCAGGTGACATGTCTTGCTCATTCAATCTGTTTTGGGCTTGGTTTTCTACAGCTGGGTGCCCTTAGCAATGCCAACCACATTACAGGTGGACTGGGTGCTTTTTGTCGTGTCACCAGTACAACCACTTTACATGTTGGACTATTTCTTAATAATGAGACAGTCATACTACTAAACACCTAAATTCTTGATTATATTCAAAATTATTTGAAAATTATCAGCAGTGTTTTTCATTAGAAATGTGGTTACAAAAAGTTTAAAAGCAACCTGTTAAAGAGAGAAATCATAGTATGGCAAGACAAGCAAAGTCAATCAACTTAGAAACATGTTAATAATCTTGACATGTTAGAATGCAGAATATATCAATCTTAAGGTGTAATTATTTCAGCAGGTAGCTGTGGTTCTTACAACTAACATAAAAATTAGCAGCTCCAATGAGTTGAATGATCAAAAATTCTGAGAAGCTGAAGAGCTGTAATCAAGGTCAATAAATTATGCTGGTGATAAGTTGGGATTACATTGATGTGATTGATAGCTAAGCTTCTACATAGGAAATATAGAACAAAGCTCATGACATTTTTAGATGCAAATGATTACACTGCCTGAAATAGGCACCAAGAAATTAGCCAACTGGTTACCTGCCCATATGTTGGGTTATAGCTGCAATCATCATTGCTAAAGCAAGCTCCTTGACACGTTTCCCCATTTTCCCCTATCCACTGCATCTCTCCTCATCAACTCTGTGACTTTAATTTCTTCTGTCATTCTCTTTAGCCAAGTCTTAGTTGGTCTTCTCTTCCACATTTATTTCCACCACTCCTTTCACCCAGTCATTTTCACCAATTTTGTTCTGACCAGAATTAATCAGTTAAATAATCATATCATGTTTCCACTTAGGAATAGCCCTCCTTAACCTAGATTGTCTCTCTTCTTTTTTTTTGTGGGGGCGTGGTATGGGGTGCAGTTAAAATTGTTGAGAAAGACTAGTATCTTTCTGACACCTTTTGATATTATAATACCTACAAGAGTTGCATTCTTATTTTCAGATTAAGGTAGCTAAGATAAATACTAACGTATAAGGCTTCACAAATGTATTTAACTTCGAAACATTTTCCCTTAGTTTATATGAATTAATGCTTTTTGATCTATATCTATCTCTGTTTACAAATGCATCTAAGAGACAGGCAGTGTTGTTTCATATTAATCATACCACATTGCTTTAAGTTGCATGGTCCTCTAAATCTCATTGGTCTTTTCATAATCACACTTATCCAAACAAAAAGCATTTTTATAGATATTGTTTCCATTAAGAATGTTTATTGAAAGCAATCTATTGTCATAGTATCATCTTAGTAATTGCATCTCGGTGAAGTGGAACTTCTTTACATGCAATATTGTCTGTGAAGAAAAAACCCAAAAAACTCTTAGTTGCTTACAGCAAACATTTTAATCTTCACCGAGTTATTTTTCTTATTAGTGTTTTTTTTTCCTTGTATTTTCTTTTTGCTTATCATAATTATCATTGTCAGTTTTTCCATGTTAGATGAAATTTTTTATAGTATGGATATTTGCATGTGTAACTGTTGAGCAGCAGGATCTCTTTATATACAGAATCATCATCATACATCCCCTTTTTATGCTGGCATGTGTTGGACAGGATGTCACAGTCTTGGACAGGCTGGAGCAACCAATACGTCCCCTTTCCATGCTGGCATGGGTTAGACAGGTTGTTATAGTCTTAAGCACGCTGGGGTAACCAATCTTGCTTATTACATTCCATATTTGACATGGTTTCAACAACTGGGTTCCAACCACTTTACAGGGTGTGCAGGGTGCGTTTTTCTTGACTGTAAACATAGGGGAGCAAATGCACACACACGCACACGCACACGCACACGCACACACGCACACGCACATATTCTGTCTGCCAAATTCATTCATAAAGCATTAGTTTGCCTAAGGCTAGTGTAGACATTTGTTCATAGTGTCTCACAGTGGGATAAAACCCAAAACTACATGGTTACAAAGTGAACTTATTAACCACACAGTCATGCTTGCACCTACACCGTACCGGAATACGATTGTTTTGTTTTTTTCCTTGCTGTTTTTCTTTTCTTACTACTACTTTTTTGATTGTTACCATTCCAGCTTAGGATCTTTTCAAGATTCATTAACTTACACCACCATTCACTTCCCATGTCTAGTTAGTTTAGTCATTTAGTGTGTTTTATTTTTTGTTTGTTTGCTATACTAGCTGAATTTCAATTGAGAAACACTTAAAACTAATTTAAGCCAAGTAGTTTTTTTTTTTTTGTTTCTTTTTAATGACTTGGATAGTTCTGCAAATTAAACCCAAGATTTTGGAATCTTTAACATTGTGATTTTGCATTTGCTTGGTGCTTAATTTTCACTTAGGTAAAATAGAAGTATGTAGAGTTAAAACAATTATGTGTCTTTCAGTACAAAAGAGAATATATATCATTTCCAATTTTTATTTGCAACTTTCAAATGGTGTGTGGCCTAATGGTTAGGGTGTTGGATTCACAAATACGCAAAAGGCTTTCTTATAGCATCCTCATCATTTAACATCCATTTTCCCTGCTTGTAAAAGTTGGACAGGATTTCACAGACCAAGTCAGCACTCTGTGGAGCCATTGACCTCTCAGATGAGCCAAGGGCCTGGATCTCATGAACATTCCTACACTCTACCAAAAGCTCAGACTGGCCGGGGCCCACATCTCACATACTGAGTGCATTTTATTGTGACATCAGCACTAGGGAAGTTGTCATATCTTTGACGCAACTGAAGAGTCCATTCGACCATTTGTTTGGCAGGTTTTTTATAGCACATATAATCTCACATGCATTGTCAAATCTCACATGCTTGTCAAATAATTAAACTTATTTCTTAGTTATATTTGTATGTATATAATATATATATATATCTTTTTTGAATTTGTTTTGCAATATTTCTTATCTGAAAACGTGTGTTTTTATTGGCAACATGACCCTCCCAATATATATATATATATTGTTTGACCTGTTTAACTTGCCTCGTCTTTTTGGCTTAGGTGGTTGATGACTTCTTGACCGCCATCTTAGTTTGTTTGGCCTTATAACCTATGTTTATTGCTCTGGTCTCTATTTGGTCCTTGGAGCGTTTGCCAGCATAACTCGGATATTGCGGTTCGCTTGTTTTCGACCCTGGCCGAAATAAGAGTCTCGCTGAAATTATATTTATATTTGTATTATATTTATATATATACACATACAGCTACAACTTCATGTTGTGAATTAATATTTTAAACAGAGGTTATGTTTAAAAGAAAATTTCTGACCAATTTGTATAACTCATGGAAACTAGAGGTTGATGATGATGTACATCTCTTATCTTCTTTATTAATATTATTACTGACATTATATTTCTCATATTCTGCTCAAAGGAAAGCATGTATCTGTAACCTTTTATTGGTCTCATAGCGACTGCCAATATTGATAAATACTTAAAACATACCATTAAAATAGTAGAATGTTTTTATGATTATACAATGTAAAGATTCTGTCAGTATTAAACATCTTGCTACTAAGCTTGACTTAGCACTTACAAAAAAAAACAAAAAAAAAAACATCAAAACTTTTAACAGTAAACAAGAGATAATGACATTTAAAGTCCATAGAGGCAGATTTAATGTAACAAAATCAATGTTCTAGTAAGAAGTATCACTAGTTCATTGTTTTATTTCTGTTTTGAAGGTGAACATTCAATATAAACCAAATTGAAATGTTTAAAGTTTATTTTAGTAAATTATATTAGGTAATATTAGAAAGTATCTCTCTCAGTGAGAAGTGCAGGCATAGTTGTGTGGTTTTCAGTTTTTTTTCATTGCATGTTACTTTGAGTATCATCCACTATAGCCTCGGGCTGGAGGAAGTTCAGTACGTGGAAACTATATTAAGCCTATAGTGTTATATACAGTGGAACCTCAGCCCAGGAATGTCTTTCAGCAAAACACCCAAGTTCACAAATGGTGTCTTGAGTAACAAACATACAAGCCAGCAATAACAGTTGGCAACAATCTGGAAGTATTGGTAGGAAAGTGTTACTTGCTGTGTAGTTAGTTACTATGGTGATATGTCTTTTCACACACACACACTCTCTGTAACTATTTCTCACATTTTGTATGGGAAAAATAGTTTGTTTACAAATATTTCAGATGACGAACAACCTTCAGGAATGAATTAAGTTTGTGAACCAAGGTTCCACTGTATATATTGCATATGTGGGTGTGTGGGGTATATATATACAGGGTGTGGCAAAAATACCTCCCACATTTAAGGGTTGAACGTATAAAATATGGGATTTTTTTTTTGGCCGCACGTGTGTGTGTGTGTGTGTGTGTGTGTGTGTGTGTGTGTGTGTGTGTGTGTGTGTGTGTGTGTGTGTGTGTGTGTGTGTGTGTGTGTGTGTGTGTGTGTGTGTGTGTGCTATAGAATTCATCACTATAATTTAACAATCAAACAGTTATTTTAGTCAAAGAAATATGGCACTCATTGTTGGAATTGATGGCAGTTTAACGTGTGTGTGTGTCTTCTCTTTACTTTGCATTTGATATTGCTACTGTAGTTGGTGATACACATACTATGGAACAGAAACCACATGACTCATTGGTTAGATGTATAAAGATCCATACCTTAATTAAAATAAACAAATGATGATTGCAATTAGGGAGGCCACTGAATTTCTGCCTCAAAAAGTTGTCTACCCGATGCCTGTATGGTAAAGTGAATCTAATAACAAAGAATATACTACTTTAATGTGGGTATGACGAGTCGTTTTGTGCTTCCTTGGACCAGGTTTCCAGTCACAACAGCTTTGACTGTATGGAAACTAAACACAAATTACATTCAAATATTAACCTTGGCAGAAGAGGATATCTCATTTGAAATAGAAAGTTTTATAGCGATTTTGTTTCTTTGACTAGAAGATATAGTTGCAGCTTAGAAGACAGTAAACAAGAGATAATGACATTTAAAGTATTTCTGTTTCCAAGGAGATATAGTTTAAACTGCTTCTTTATTCACTATCTGGTACAAGTATCTCAGTATTAGACAGAAATAGAGTAACACATTTTTTCATCTGTTTCATTGTTAGTGTATCGTAGCTGATATCATTTATTCCGAAGATTTCCTAAACACAGTAGAGGAAAGTTATTTGTATTCAGGTTTTAATTGCAAAAGCTTTTCTTAATCCTTAATATACCAGAATCAGTTGAAATTGTGCTTGAATCTTAGTGTTTGTATTTATCAAAAAATATTATGTTCCAAACCATAGCTTAAGAATGAGAAAGAAATTCTAGATTATATTCAAAATCATAGAGGACTGTCTTTCTTTTTTAGAAATATGGTGATGAGAATTAAATGGTATAGTGAAATTAAGGCAAGTGTTCGAGAGCAGTGGTTCTTAAACTTTTGTTGCAGAACCTATGTTTGTAGTTTACAAACACTCTTCACTGTTTTAGTTTTAATAAGACATTAAATGAAAATAAAAAAAAAATGTCTTACAATTTATTCACATGAAAAGAAAAAAAAAATTCACCAGCCTACTGGTGAAATTAAGGGGCAAATAGTTACGCATTCCACTGACATGTGTAGCCTTGACGTAGTTCTCAGGGAGATTCAGAATGCTAGTGAATAACAAAGTAGGCTCATTGAATCACAGGTATGACTCATTTCTTCCATGAAAAGTGTCTTGCCCAAGGACATGGTGCACTGCCAGGAATTGAACTGTTATCCCCACTAGCCTGAGCCAAACACCCTAACCACTAAGCCACATACCTTCACTAATTTGATATAAATATGAACACTTGTGTCTAATAACACCAGGCTGGTTTCAGGTAGGTTGGTATCAAAGAGTTAATTTATATTTGAACAGATGGTAAGAAGGCTATCTGGCCAGAAACAATTTTTTTTACAACAATAAACCAAAATGTAATGTTGAAAGATATCCATACTAGCAAGATGTGAAATTTACCCCCCCCCCCTTCTCTCTTTCTCTTTCTCTTGCTCACTCCCTCTCTTGCTCTCTCTCTCTGTCTGTCTTGCCACATTTCTCTCTGACTTTTAGATAACTGTTTTAACTGTTGAGATTTTAGGATAAATTTTTCAGTTTGGTATTTCCAAGTTTTCATAATTTTTCAATTTATACTGTTCTTTTTAATTTTACTTATGAAACTAGGTTAATCTGCCATATTGCAAGAGCCAATATGATAGAACAGATTTTAAATATTTCCTCAGAGGATCTATTTTTATTGAAATGCAATGTATCAGAAAGATAAAAGTGAAATCTTAATTGAAGTCTAAGTTTGGAGCAAATTTTTCTTAATTCATTCAATATAATTTTCTATCAGTTTTAAAACTTTGTGACTTTCAATTTTCAAGTCTTCATTTTTACAAGAATTTAACTTGGAACCAATTTTTTAAAAATGTATTTTGTATCATCGTCATCATCTTCATCGTTTTACGTCTGTTCTTTCACGCTAGCATGGGTTAGATGGGTTGTCCTGTTGTCTATATTGTCTATATGCTTTAGCTTTGGCTTGTACCTGTGGGAAGTTGGGTCTTTTGTATTACTGCATGACACCAGAGGTCGCGGTTGTGTGACATTGACCTTGAGAGGTGCAATTGGGTAAGGTCGGCTTTTAGTGCCTCATCCCAGATCTTCTTGGGTCTCCCCACTCCAAGGCTTCGATTGACTTCTAGTGCTCTACACCTTTTTATGCAGCTGTGATCCTTCATACGCATCACATGTCCATACCAATGCAACCTCCTCTCCTGCACACAGCATTTGATTCCTCTTATGCTCAGTCTCTCTCTCTCAATTCGTTTATGCTTTGCCATTCGCATATTATTACACATCCATCGGAGCATGCAAGCTTTGTTTCTTTCTAATCTACACAAGTCTTCTACAGACATCGCTCAGGTCTCACTACCATGTAACATTGCTGTTCGTATATACGCGTCATACAGTCTGCCTTTCATTTTGAGGGAAAAGCCTTTTGCAGCTAGCAGTGGCAGTAGCTCCCTGAACTTCTTCCATCCTGTTCTTACCCTAGTCATTGTACTTTCTGAACACCCACCTCCGCTGCTAATTTGGTCATCTAGGTAGCAGAAGTTGTCTACTGTTTCTACAGAGCCCTTCCAGAGTTTGGTGGTGCTTGTTTCCTCTGGTCGTTTGTTGCTTGCTGTCCCAGCACAGCTGCTACATGTGATGCCTACTTTCTTAGTTAAGGTTCCTGAGACCCCACTACATCGCTTGTGTACCCATTGTTTGCATTTGGGGCAGAGGATAGAGTTCCTACCTACACCTTTCCTACATACCGAGCAAGGCCATTTCCCTGAGGTGATCTGGGTTCTGTTTCTTGTCTACTTACGAGGGCCTTAGTCTTTGTCAGGCTGATTTTAAGACACTTTCTTTCTAGTCCCTGCTTCCATGTTTGGAATTTCTTCTCTAGTTCCACCATAGATTCAGCTATAAGTGTGAGATCATCCGCATATAGGAGTTCCCATGGGCATCCGGTCTTAAACTCCTCCGTTATTGCCTGCAAAACTATAATGAACAGGAGTGGGCTAAGAACAGAGCCCTGGTGGACACCGACCTGTATGCTAAATTCCTTGCTATAGTCATTGCTAACCCTAACTTTGCTGACTGCTCCTTTATACATGGCTTGTACCGCTTTCACAAGCCATTCATCTACTCCTAGTTTTTTAAGAGCCCACCAGATTATAGCATGGGGGACTCTGTCGAAGGCTTTTTCCAGATCGACAAATGCCAGGTAGAGTGGCTTACTTTTAGCTACCTCACAAGGAAGAGGGCATCAGTGGTGCCTTTTCCTGGTACAAACCCAAATTGCATCTCATCTAGTTTTACCCGTTCCCTTATCAACTGTGCTATAACTCTTTCCATTACCTCTATAGTTCCCGCTATCTAGTGCATCACCTTTACTCTTATAGCAGTTGACAATGATGCTGCTGCACCAATCCTTAGGTATGACACCCTCTAGTATTACCTGGTTAACAATACGTGTGGTTATGGTGTGACCTACCGACCCAGATGCCTTTAGCATCTCGGCAGCTATACCCGATGGACCGGTTGCCTTCCCCATCTTCATATCTTTGATTGCCTTGCTCACTACGCTGCTGCTGACTTATACTGCTGGCCCCTCTATATGGTCCACTTGGGGTAGGGTCTCTTTTTCCCATGTACTCTCCTCATTTTGTAATCTTTCATAATGGCTCTTCCACGCATCTTTCTTCTCAGCACTTGTGAGGGCAAGTTCACCTTTATCATTCCGGATACACTTCTCTCCACACTGCCTCGCAATCTTGAACCCATCCTGTTTCTGGTCCTCCCGTTGCAAAACATGCTTGAATTTTCTAGCCTCTGCTTTCTTTCTAGCTAAGTATACTTGTCGCCTAGCTTACCTCCTGGTCTCTATGTAATGTACCCTGCTTACCCCGTTCTTCCATCCTTTCCATTCCTGTCTCTTAGCCTTAACTGCCTCATCTACCTTATTGTTCCACCACCAAGTCACTCTCCTCCTCCCTGTGGTCTTGCTCCAACCACAGATCTCATCTGTTGCCTTTAGTAAGTTATTTTTTAGGAACTCCCAGTGCTCTTCTACATTGAATGTCTCTATCTGTTCTTCTTTACTGTCATAGGCCTCAAGTAAAATATCTTTAAATCTGTAAGGGGTCTTTCAGCTTTCAGATCTTTCTTCTCCAGGTTGCCTTCTGTTTCCAAGTTCGTCTAGTTTTGACTGAGGTCGCTGACAACTAAGTTATGTTGGGAGGTACACTCCTCACCGGGGAAGACTTTTGTGTTTACAACCATCCATCTATCACGTTCTCTGATGAGGATAAAATTTATCTGACTAGAATGCTCCCTTGATCTATAGGTGATCAGATGGTTGTCGGGTTGTTTGAAGTTTGTGTTACATATCAACATGTCATTGGCGTCGCAAAATTCTAGAAGCCTAAAGCCTTCATTTCTTGTGCCAAACCCAGGGACTCTATAGAAGCCGTCAGTGTTTTCCAACGTGTCTGTTAAAATCTCCTGCAATGATTAGGAAGTCATTATCGTTTGTTAATTGGGGTGCGTAAGCTGACATTATTGTGGCAATTGTTTTATTCAGGACTAGTCTGAGTTTAATGATTCTTGCGTTCACTCCATTCACTGAGATTACCTTATCAACCCATTTGTCAGCTAATAGTATACCTACACCACCCATCCTGTTGTCATTTCCCACCCTGAAAAATATGCAGCACTGACTTTTGCCTACAAGGACTCTAGCGGACTCTCCTCTCCATCTAGTCGCTTGCACACAGCATACGTCAATTTCCTTTCGCTCTAGCATCTCTGATTCCTCCTGCTCTTCCTTTCATTGTGCTTACATTGATGGTTCCAACAAGGAAATTTTTATAATAAATTATATCAGCAAAGGTATACAATGATACTAAACTGCCTCTAGTACTGTGCTACAAGGCTTTGTTTTGAAGTATTTATATTTATCAAAAAACTTTCCATAATAATTTTGTGTAAGAAACTTTAAGTTGTTCCAAATACCAGCTTGATAATGAGAAAATAATTTTGCTAAATCCATCCAAATTCTTGTTTATTTTGAAAATTATATAAAAATTATGGACATTGTTTTCATTAGAAATATAGTGACAAAAGGGCTAACTGGTTTAAAACTCCTCAATTTCAAGTTTAAATTCTGTCAGTTTTAACCTTACTTTACACCCCTTCTCCATGTACCTTCTCAAAAGAAATTGACAGAGAGAAAGGTTTGTTTAAGGAGATTTCTCTTTGAAGTTTTTTTATTTATGACCTTTCCCTGTAGTCAGCATTCATTTTACAAATTTAATCATTTACAGGAATTCTTGGGCTATCACTTTAATTATCAATTTGTGATGTTTGTTAATGATGCAAAATGACACCTCTCATGTTGTAGCAAAATTTGTACTCTTTTACTATATTTGGTCATAAAGCAATAAATAATTAATTTAAAGCATATCATCGTTATTTTTACATATATTTTAACATCTCCACTTGGGTTACATGAGTCCTCTCCAGCTGTTTCTTTCCTTTGTCATCTCTTTTGTATGACTCAGTTTGTTTAGATCAGCATTCGTCACTTCTACCCACATACTTCCTGACCTTCTTCTTTGAAAATGTTTTTTGGTTTTCCTATTTTTAAAATGTTTGTTCCTTCTTCCATAGGACTTAATATATGAACAATCCTTCACACAGTGTTAGTATCAAAGTGCCTAAAATCAATACAGCATAGTTTGTATAGGTTTGGGACAGCTCACTTTTGAAAAGCAGAAGATATATTGTTAAAAAATGCAGTGTTTAATACAGCATGATAATAATTGAAGGACTGAAAATTGTTAGAGGGAGAGAGAGAAACTTCTTGACAGAGATTAAAACCTGTCTAAATATTTGTTCATGATTAACACTAAAGATCTCATTGTGATTAACTTAACTTTCAAGTGTTTGTGTATGACTAAAAGTGAAAATCTGTGCAATTATTTTACATCTTTATGGTTTTATTAATGTTAGATTAGTTTTGTTTATTTCTATTTGTACCAATTAAAACAAATTGTACCAAAATATAAAAGCAATAAAAAATGACTGAATGAATACTTGTCATGTTGCTATGGGGCTGGCTATTCATCAATTTTTCATGAGTAGGACAAGCTGATCTGTCTAGGTTTTCATATTTTGGGATAGTTCAGTTTTATTGTATAGTATTGTAGTTATCTTCCTTTCATATTTTGTTTACTACCATCTTTTGAAATCAAAGATGCTTTTGAATGTCATATTAAAAAGCTAATTCCTTTTTATATTTCAGCTCTTGAAGATGAACGACTTTCTGCTGAGGAAATGGATGAAAAGAGAAAACAGAATATGGCTTATGAATATCTTTGCCATTTAGAAGAAGCTAAAAAGTATGTTCTTTATTTTGTTTGCTTTTTATTTTTCAATTTTATTTCAACAAACATAAATTTCTTCTATTTCTTGTATTATGAAAATTATGATTCACAGTAATAATTCTAAATGCTTTAACAATGGTTCTGGGATCAACTTCAACATTTGATTTGTTATTAAATGGACATTTGCTTCTGGCCACAGCTTAATGAAGAATCTCTTTCCTGTAAGAAATATGAGTCTGACTAAAATTTTGTCGAACTCTAGGAGTGGAAAATATCTGCTGTTATAGATCTATGAACTGTTTCCCTACTCATGTTGATCTGAATGGAGATGGCCATCTTCAACAACAATTAGATTGGCTCTTTTCGGTGCATCTACCTTGCTGCCATTTTATGTGCCAGAACCATGAAATATTTGCATGACACACTGTGATGTTTCCTTTGTTTATTAAAGTTGGATTTTTTTCAAAATCAGCATTGGCAATGAGCATTCAGTTGTTCAATCAACTGAATATTAACGGGTTAATGAATTAATGTGTAAATGGTTGAGTATTCCACACACAAGTACCTTTAATGTAATTTTCATGCAGAATCAGCATTACACAATATGTGACAAGGTTGGGGCCTTAGAATTACAAGTATAGTCCATCTAACAGGCTTTCAAACAGTTTCCATCTAGCTAATTTCACTTATAAACCTTGAGTCAAACCTAAGGCTATGGTAAAGACACTTGCCTAAGATGTCACATAATGGAATCTAATCTAGGTCTTCATCATTGCAAGGTGAACTTCTTAACTACTCAGCCAGGTTTGCATTTTAAGATATATTGATGTTAAACTGGGAAAAGGAAGTTGTAGTTTACTGTTAAGTAGTTATTTCCAGTCTAAATTTGTTGTTTATCCTCTTATTTTAAAAAGTGTTACCTGAGCAGCTTAAATCAAATATCATAGTGATCTTTTAATTGGTAGGCTTATGTTTGGATAAACTAAACGCTTGTCAATCTTTTTAGTTTTTTATAATAATAAAAGCTGTGCTGCCTTAATTTAATAATAGTTTTCAATAGTTAATACTTAATTAGTATTGTAATTATAAGTCCTTAATATTTGTTTCAGTACTTTTCTAGTTTCTTTGTTATTGGTTATAACAAGACGGTAATAACAATGTGTAAAATGTTAAATTACCTTGTTGAAACTAATTACTATATAAATTGAATTTCTAGTGATGTGAGAAATTTTGTGGTTCTTTATATTCCTAGTTCAAATCCTGCCAAAGTCAGATTTGTCTGTCATGCTTCCAGCATTAATAAAATTGCCCCCCCCCCCCCCCCCATTCCTCAAATTATTTGGCATCATTGACATCGCAGCTCATTTCTACAGCTGAGTAAACTGGAACAATGTGAAATAAAGTGTCTTGCTCAAGGACACAATGCATCAGCTGGTCCGGGTATCGAGTTCACAACCTTATGATTCCAACTCCAATGCACCTGATTTATAGTACTCGATCAAATACATTGGTGCTAGTAAGCTGACAATACTTTGAATGTTTCAAGTGTGTAATTAGAAATGGACATATGCTAATAATGGACAGTGCTGGGTTAAAAGCACAAAACTACATCTGATTGAATTTATCTGTGGCAAGGAATGGTATTGATCTGTTTCAATGAAAGCCAGACAGGGGAAGATTTGTAAAGGAAAATTTAGGCATCTCAAATATAACCTCAAATTTAGACAGATAACAAATGACTTATTTAATCTTATTTATACTTTGTGTGCATAAGAAAATTGTTACAACAGGTGATGTAAGTTAAAATTGTGATGTTAACAAAACATAGGTATTATTTTTATTCAATCAGATCTTAGATTAAAAAAAAAAATTGACTGATTTATCCCTTTCCATACCAACCCACTTGATATCACCTATGTTTCTCTACTAAAAGAAATACCTTAGTTAAAAAAAAAATAATTGAATGGTTTAACTCTTTCAATATCGACTCGCATGATACTGCCACAGCTTTTATGATACAAAGCTGTCTATTTGAAAGTGTTCATATTTTAGAAACCTTTCATCGTAATTTTAGGGAAGAGTCTATTAAGTTAGGCTTTAAACACCAATTTAATACTGAAAATTTATTTTAGTCAATCATTCCAAATTCTTATTTTAGAAAGTAATTTACACACATAGAAATATCATTGTGAAAGGGTTAGAATATTGGGTTGTAGTCAAGAATTACTGCATTTATGAAAAGACCATCTAACAACACTGAGAAACTCTTGTGTAGTGATGAATGAAAATTTAGAACTCAATAGCTAATATTAGAAATGCATAGTGTTTCTGTAAATTGGTAGACTTTGTAAATTAGTTTTCATAAACGTCTTTCATGTGTAATTTAAATTTCCTTTGAGGTTTAATTTTTAGTTTGATCACTATCCATTGCCTGGATAGTGTGTATGTGTGTGTGTATCTATGTATATACCTATGTATGTAGATGTATATATCTATGTATGTATGTATGTGGGTGTATGTATGCATGATATTCTTCTACACCTAATTTTCTTAAAGACAACCAGATAACAGAATGAAATAGTTTGTCAAAGGCCTTTTCTAGATCAACAAAAGCTAAATATAGTGGCTTATTCTTGGCTAGGAGCTTCTCTTGTAGTTGTCTCACTAAGAAGAGAGCACCAGTAGTACGTTTCTCAGACTCCATTTCATTTAATATATGTGTGTATATATATATAGAGAGAGAGAGACATGTATCCGTATGCATGTGTTTCATTTGGCAGTATCGGTAGAGGGTTGGACGCCATGCTTTCTAGCATAGTTACGTCCCTTTACAGTCTGTTCAAATCCCGCCGAGGTTAACTTTGCCTTTCATCCTTACGGGGTCGATAAAATAAAGTACCAGTAATCTACTGGGTAATTTCTGGCCTTGTGCCTAAAGTAGAAACAATTATTTTTATGTCCACTTATCTATGTTGGCATGGTTGGATGAGACTTTGAGGTAATATTTTATAGCTAGATACCTTTAATGGCACTAATTATTTTAGTTAGTTCTTATGACATGCTGGGATACAGTGTACCTATTCCAAACTGCATAGAAATGGGTATATATAATTATAGACATATGTGTGTGTGCATGTGTATATGCGTGTAGCTTTTATTGACACATTTCTTTCACAGAAGTTATTGTTGATTCTGTTAAATCTTTTCCCTGTATACCTTTGGGCCTAACAAGTAATCTCCATTTATGTGCCTACATATACTCTTATATGTATATTTACTAGTTTTGGTCTTTTGTTTGTTTCATTGGAGATATACATTGTCTTCCAGAATTTAAATATTGTAATGTCAGTATAAGGCAGCGATTTAGTAATTGTCAGAATGTCAGATAGAATGCTTTGCAGTATTTATTCTGGCTCTCTGCTCTGAGTTCAAATCCCATAGAGATCAACTTTGTCTTTCATCCTTTCCAGGTTGATTAAAAAAAGTACCAGTCTAGTACTGGGGCCGATTCTTCCTCTGTATCTCTTATTCCCTTCTATTCTCTCACTCTCTATCCTTCTCGGGAAGAAACTTGCTGTGTTCAGACCTGGTTTAAAAATACCTAAGAAACATCATATGTCAATAAGACAGCCCTACAATTCCATCAGGAGTTAGAAGTCAAAAGAAGAATATCAGTATACTGTTAGAATTTTAAAATGTGGAAGTTTTGGTTTTATTTTTTAAGTTGAATTTAGTGATGAGAACAATTCATCATTTGTAAATTACAAGAATAAATTTGATTTGAGAAAGCAAATGTTATATCAGTCATGCAAGAGTTGTGAGGAATGTAAATTTCACACCTCTTAATAGCCTCATGCAGTACAGGTATAACATCAATATTTTTTTTGACAATTGTTGGATGAGCACTTTGTTTAATTCAAACATAAATATGAGCAGACACTTGAATTTTTTGTAACCCCAAGACTAGTTAATTCATGTTAGGACATTAGTGTGTGACATTACATTTAATTTTAAACATTTACACACTCATATTATTATATTTGATAGATAGAATGTTTCTGGTTTCATATGTTTCTTGTGAACTATTTTCTAGTCAAGCAAAACATTAATTTGGCTTAGGTCTTGAGCCAAGAGTGCTAGAAAATGGATGGTGTACCTCTATCTACATTACTTAAATATGTGATACTACTACAGCTTATGCTTTACAATTCAACTATCTTCATTGCAAATCAACGTATGCATCATTTCTACTAACTTTTCAGTTCACACAACGATGTAGTCTTTTCCATAAATATGATATTGAAATTTTGTGATAACTGAAACTGTTTAGATCTATGTCAAGCCTATCAATTTTTATAATTTGATAAATTGTTTTGAATCAGTTTATTCCTTACCATTGTTGAATGAAACCTGATTATATTATTGTCATTTTGGACTTTAGATAGAGTACATTAAACTTTTTATTTGTAGCAACATTTTAGTTTAGTTAATAATAAATGTGTCATTTTGTAGAAGAGATAATAGTGTAATGTAAAATCATTTCATTTTCCAGCCTGGCTTGGTTCTTATGATCAGCAAAACATTTCTGTTTTACTTACCCCTGTGACATCTTTTAAAGCATTATATAACTACTTCTTCCTATGTCTTTGGTTTTATATTCCAAATACCTTTTGTCACCAATGAGTTTTTTTTTGGGGGGGGGGGGGGGGGGGCTGTACCTCATCCATATTTTCTATATATGTAGATGGGGAGTTGTTGTTTTCCCTTTCACAGATCACTGTCGTTGATTACTTAACCTTAATATTTAATTTATTCCTCACCAATTGCTGTATATTCTTATACATTTGCTGCTATAGAGCATCAGATTTTTATGTACCCCGCATATGACCTATATTTTTGTGTAGAAATAATTCATTCTTTATTTTTATATAGATATATTGATTGTACCCTTATTCTAATTATTTTGAACTCTACTTTAACATGTGACTAATGTGATAACTCATCTCAGTGGCTTTATTTTAATATTTTTGTTAGATCTCTACAGCTGGCCTTTCTGTTGGCTAGATTGAGTGTTAAATAATGTTTTCATATTCTTTCATCAGTAACCTTTCTTTTCATGGTCAGAGGGCAAGTTTGTTGGAATTATTTCAAACTTTACTCTCTAATGACATCATTTGTATTGACATACTTATTTTAAACACTTCACATTATGCATCATGGTATAAAGCAATGACAAATATTTTATTTTCTACTTAAACCTTAAGTTTTATCTTTTTGTTTGTCACTGTAGATATAGTTCCTTAGAGCTTCTTTCTTCCAATCTTTTCAACTACATTTCTTATAGTCTTAACTAATATATCTGTGGTTTGATTCTTAGCTGAGCCATTGTTCCAACACTAATTAAACTATGTGCTATATTGAGTTTTGTAGGTCTTTCTCTGTTCATATAAATAATTGATATCAATAGTTGGCATTTGTTTCCACTGTTTTCTTTTTTCTTTTTTTTGCTTATTTGTTTGTTTGTTTTTTAATAAATTCTTAAACATCCATTTTGGTTTGAAATGAGTACATTATTCCCTAGAGTTAGATTTTGTTTTCATAACACTACTTTGTCCTTTTAAAGACAGTCTAACTCTCAGTGGCTAGCATGTTGAAGTTTATGACTGGTAAGCTTCTTTGCATTTGAGTAATGAAACGGTCAAAGTTAAGGGATTGAAGAGGATACAAATCATCAGTTAGCCAGCACTTAATAATTGCTTTTCAATATATAACTTCTACACTATCACTTTAGAAGGAGAATCAGGGTGAAGAGAGAGGCACTGCACCCCAGTAAATTTACTGAAAGGTGGGTGAATGAAGCGAAAATGGCCCGAGTGATTGGTCCTTCTCTGTTTATAAGCCTGTAGGTTAAAGAAGAGAGCAAAAGGAAGAAAGGAGAACTTGCACAACACGCTCCTGGAGTTGAGGGTTGTTCTATTGACGGGGTATTAAACAACCCGTTTTTGGCGCCTCCCCGCTATTGGGGATTTCGATTGTTGTAATTGTTTGTTTTTATATTTTTTACACGACTGTGTGTAAAATCCCCGGCATGTCTTTGTATTGTCCCCTTTTCTTGTGCGCCCTTGTGGCTAATAAAGAAATATATATGTACATGTAGCTGCAAGCGAAGTGTTTGATAAAGTAAAAGCTTCTCAGCATTGGATATTTTAACATTTGCATTTAATTGGGACTCTGGCTCTATAATCTGACAGACAACTAGGAGCTGGGTTTTTATGCATGGTTTGTTGAAATGTTTCAAAGGATGTAGGAAGCTAAAAATAGGGCCAGGATAGGCTAGTATACTTAGTGAACACTCTAAAGTTTAAATAAGTTCATTATCATCATAGTTGTCAATGACTTTCTTATGCTGTTTTGGGAGTTATTCGTATTATATGGTTTAACCCTTTTGTTAACATATTTCTGATGGACACTGAATATGATTTGCGAATCATTTTGAAAATAAAGAATTTGGGAAGATTTAGTAATATCTCACTTTCTTGCTATTTATCTGGTGTTTGAAAGATAACTTAAATCATCATCATCATCAACGTTTAACGTCTATCTTCCACGCTAGCATGGGTTTAGACGGGAATTTGTCCTACTTGAGGCAATATTGGTTGGGTGACCATGTCTCACTCATATAGGGCTGTCTGGCAGGTTTTCTACGGCTGAATGCCCTTCCTAACACCAACCATGTTTACAGTGTGGAACTGGGAGGTTTTTACCGTGTTACCTACACGGCCACATTACAGCGTGGACTGTTTTTTTTTTTGTCGTGACACCTACACGACCTCATTTATTTTGGACTGGATGTTGTGGTACCAACATAACTTTACAGAGAAAGGGTGGTGTTGGTGGGGTAGAGTAGGGGTAGTGGGATGGGGGTATATATTTGGTTAGGAGGTGCCTACTGACCGTAGGTTTCGCTTTGTACATAGGCAAGGCGGGTCTTCTGTATTACTGCGTAGCGCCAAAGCTCTCAGTCCAGTGACATTGCCTTAGAGAGGTGTAAGTGTGTGAGGTCGGAATTTATCAAATCGTCCCAGGTTTTTCTGGGTCTACCTACTCCGTAACTTCCATCAATTTTGATTGCCCTGCACTTTTTTATACAACTGTCCTCTTTCATGTGAATCACGTGACCATACCAACGTAGTCTTCTTTCGAGTAAAAAGCATCTGATCCCTCTTATTCCTAATTTCTCACTTAGTTCATTTATGTTTTGCCGTTCGCGTATATTACTATTACACATCCAACGGAGCATGGATGCTTCGTTCCGCTCCAGTCTGCGCAGATCCTTTGCACACAAAGCCCATGTCTCACTGCCATGTAACATTGCTGTTTGTATACAGGCATCATACAATCTGCTTTTCATTTTTAGAGAGAAACCTTTAGTGGTCAATAGTGGTATAAGCTCTCTGTACCTCTGGCTACTGTACTTTCAGAGCACCCTCCCCCACTGCTGATTTTGTCACCCAGGTAATGGAAGGTGTCCACTATTTCTATAGAACCATCTGGGCAATAGAAGGAGCTAGTATCCTGTGGGCACTTGCTACTTATTGCACTTGAGCATCGGCCACATATAAAATCTATGTTCTTAGATAGTTTACCTGTGATCCCACTACATCTTTTATGTACCCATAGTTTGCATTTGGGACATAATATGGAATTTCTGCCTACTCCTTTCCTACACACTGAGCATGGCCATTTGCCAGAGGGTACCTGTACCCTATTTTCTTTTCTACATACTAGAACTTTAGTCTTAGACAAGTTAACTTTAAGGCCTTTTGATTCTAGGCCATGCTTCCATGTTTGGAATTTCTTCTCTAGTTCGGCCATCAATTCAGCTATGAGAGTTAGATCATCTGCGTATAGAAGTTCCCATGGGCAGCCGATCTTGAACTCCTCTGTTATAGCCTGAAGGGCAATAATAAATAGGAGGGGGCTCAGGACAGAGCCTTGATGAACACCAACTTTTATGCTAAATTCTTGACTATTATATAAAATTATGTTGGAAGGTTTTTAGATAAATATAATCACTTCTAAACAGTTTTGTATCCAAGAACCATTTACTGTTACATTTAATTTGTATGTCATTTGTACATATATTCTGAACATTTTATGTAATTATAACCTATATTGACTAGGTCGATACCGATCAAACCTTGAGCTGATCAATAGCGAAACTCGCGCCACTACTAAATAAACGTAATGAAGATATAACAAATATATATATATATATATATATATCTATATCTATATATATATATATATCGATCTTGGTCTCCAAAAATTATGTATTTTCAATGCTATTGTTGTCATTATTGACAGTACAGGTCCACTAGTATATAAATATTCATACTGAATATGAACATTTTTATTTAGGTTATTCATATTTAATTGTTGCATAGAATAGAGACTATTGAATTATTGGTCATTAGATATGTAAGACTGTTTTAAATAATTGGCTTGGTTGTTGTTGCAAAGTGTTTTGTTTTTCAAGGCAATCTGGTAACCTGAATACCTTTTGGAATATGTGTAGGACAAATGATACATCATTAGTTAGTGAACTATTCATCTCTTCAGTCTGTTGGAGTAGTTAATGTCAACTAATTTAGGATTAGTCAGCAATAAGGATTACAGGAAACTAGAAGATTTTTTTTTTTTTTATTAAGTAAATTCCAGTACTCATCAGTAAGCTTAAAATAAAACGAAGAAATAAATTAGAATCGACTAAAAAAATAGATGCTAACTAATTTAATTTGTAGTTAAAGGCTCTGACTCAACTTAATAACAGAGATGAAGAAACATTAGTCACTAACAGATCATTATATATTGTATTCTAAAGTGCAAAGATGAATCATTTAACTTTTTGCTTGGAAGTAAGGTTTCTGTATTTAAAGAATAGAACAGTGTGGTCAGTTTTTTTTTCTTCTTTTTTTCCATCTCAACCCACTAATGGCATGTTCACTAACAAAGTTATAACTGAAGTTTTAAGAAGGATACTATTTTCATAAGTAAGCTGATGTTTAGAACATTACTTAAATATTTTTCTACATAAAAATTATGAACACCTAAAACTGGGTTGGTATCAAAAGAGTTTAATTACATTATTAGCTAGTTCATAACTTTGATGTTATATATAAAAAATCAATTCTGTCTAAGATAGCACAATTAAAAAAATTATTGAATTGTTCTGTTCAAGAAATTAATCTCAAATGAAACAGATTAGATGTGCCTCTTACAACACAAAGAGCCAAAATTTAACATTGATATCTTCAGAATTGGGTTGATTTGACATGAAATGACTACATTGTCCATTTAATATTCTGAAGCTTTAGTTATATTCATACTTTGACCTATGATAGAAAGGTTTAGAACATTATAAACCAGAAAGCTGTTGTATTTGATATTAACAATTATTGAAGATCTGTTCTCTATGGTGTTCCTGGGAATGGAAGTGGATTGGCAGTATTGCTAGAGTGTTGAACAGAATACTTTATGGTATTTAGTTTTAACTTTCTATGGTCTGAGTTCAAACCTCACCAAGTTAACTGTTATTCTTAGATTATTCCTGAGATAAACCACATAGTTTAAAAACTTCTTCCATTCTTCACAAACAGTTTTCACAAAATTCTCTTGAAATGTTTCGTTTTTTTCATTATAAACCTTCAATAAAACACCACTAACTACACCCACTCTTATGCTGATGACACATGCATTCCTTTCTACTCGTACTTTAAATCCACTGTTCTGATATTAGTTTATGGTGTCCAGCACTCACTTTTATTTACAGAACTTCACTTAATTCAATGGAGATATAAAACTAGTGTTCATTTCATGTAAGAAGAATGGTGTTAAACACTTGCTTCTCATCAATAACTCTCAGTTTAAAAGAAATGCTCACTTTTTATTTTCAAGTATCTCTTCCAGTTGTTTCAGAGCATGACTGAAGAATTACAATAAAATTTGTAAATTATGTAGATGGCTATCTATGAATGGAGTTTAGGATGCCAGTATTCAAAAGAAAAGTGTTCCTGATTCAAATACTTAATGCTTTAAAAAAAAAACTAAAAAAAAGAGCAAGTCTTGTGATGACCTACTTTTTATAGCTGAATCTATAGTAGATTTAGACAAGAAATTCCAGCCATTGAAGCAAAACTTAGAATTGAGAGGGCTCAAAGTAAGATTCACAAAGAGTAAAGTTTTATTTAGTGAGAAAGAAGTCAGGATCCAGCTACTACCAGAAAATAGCCATGCTCGATATGCAGGAAAGGAGTAGGTAGAAATTCCATAAAGTGTATCCAGTGTAAACTATAGTCACACAAGAGATGCAGTGGTATAGCAGGCAAGGTTATTGAGAAGGTAGAATTTGTGACATCTACAGGATCAGTAAGCATGTAAACATGTAGCTGTCATCACTGTCTTTCTCTCATTACTCTCTACCATCACTCACTTTCTCTCATTACTCTCTACCATCATTCGCTTTCTCTCATTACTCCCTACCATTATTGTCTTTATCCTAATCACATTGCTTTTCTTTTTTTACTCCCCTCTTCACTTTAATCACACTGTTTTTCCCATCACATGCTTGGAAACTTCCCCCTTGACTCTGATTCCTCTGTCATTACTTGCTCTTCAATTCATCTTCTTGGTAAAATTGCTGTTGGTAGTCATGTGAGATACATAGCAATCTCACTAGATAAAATGCACTCAGTACACAGTGGTTGATGTTAGGAAGCATTTGAAGCAAAGTAAGTTGGCTAGATGTTAGAATTTGATATGTAACTAATAAAAATAAGGAAGAGTGGGTTAAGTTATATTGGGGTTTCTTCTCTAAAGACCTTCTGCTGTCCAGCTCTCCTGAGAGTTTCTGACCACCATATATTTCATTTTGGATGAACAAACTAATATAATTTGATATTCTTATTGTATTTTTCATCATTCTTATCACATTTGAATGAATATTTATATTTTAATGTTAAAATATAAAATTGCTAATGGTTTTATTTTTTATTTAAATATATCTTAAATAAACTGACTTAAAATATTGTTGAAGTAGTTTTCCTTTTCTGTTTTCTGGTGTGAAGGCCATGAACTATAATTACTATTTACATATGTGTTATTTTTAAATTACCTAAGTGTTTTTTCAAGAGATGATTCAGTATAAATATTTAATGTACATGGCTATTTTTCTTACAAGTCACTTATAGTCCTTAGTTTTGCTGCAACTCTGTATTGATTTTCATATAAAAGCTTAGTTATAGGGAGAATACACGCACAACACACACACACACACTTTTACACCCACACACATGCATGCAAATACTGTTTTAGCCCAATGGAGATAAGATGGCAGCTTTAGGTTATCTGTTATGGTCAGCATCCACATAAGTCATATCAGTTTTCCTTTTGTTTCTATGATAATTTATCACTTAGATATAATGAAATTATTTGATTTTTATTGCTTCTGAAATGGTGAGAACCAGTATGTTGCTTTGTTAATGGTAGTATTGGCAGTAAAGAAAATCAAACCTATCAGCTTACTTGAACTACTACCATCTTGTGTTATGGTTGCTTCTTTATATTTTTATTCTTTTTGGTATTTATTATCTGACCTAAAGAACCACTTTGTTTTATCAATGCATCAATCTAAGTCTGTTGCCTATTATATGTTTATTTCTAGTAGTTGTATCATGTGTAAATCATTATAGCGTACTTAGAATGTGATACTGTGTTTCATGAAAAATTTTTTTTCTTCTTAAAACAGTTTTAACTTGAGTAATAGTAATTTATTTACATAAGTATTTTTGAAGGAAAAATTAATATTTTGCCATCTTTTAGTGTCCATGTTGGGCAGCATTTATCCCAGTAAAGCTGAAGCCTCATGTAATCCTTTACATTCAGAAGCTGTATACAACTGGACCAAGTTTTTTGACATTGAATTGGTATCCACCTTAGTCTTGGCTCTTGATACCAAACCGCATGAAACTGCCTTGGTTCTATGATACAGAACTGCTTATTTAAAGCATTTATATTTATCTAAAACCTTCCATCATGGTTTTATGTAAGAACCTTTAAGTTCCAAAACATCAATTACCTAAGTGTTTTTTCAAGGATGATTCATTATAAATATTTATATGGCTATATTTCCTAAGAGTCACTAAGTCCTTATTTTTGCACTGTTTACTTGAAAGTTCAGCTTAGAAATATGATAGTCAAAAGGTTAAACAGCATGTAAAGTGTATGTAATGCTACTAATATGACATTAGAAATGGTACTTTGGAACAAAAGAAATTTAAATAAATATAAAAATAAAAAAAATGACACTGAATTCTATTTTTTAAAATTATTTATTTTATTTATTTATTTATCTTTGTCATGTAGGTTTACCTCTACTACAATGGAACAATACATTTTCAGAAACCTTACAAGTTGTTGGTTTACCAACTGAAGTAACTTCATTCTATTCTAGTGTAAACTTAGACATTACCTTTGCAAAGGAAGCAGAACTATCTTATCTGGCTTCAGATGTAAAGTGGTTTAATGTCTACTTCTATATTAGCTTGCTGTATTTCAAAATGTTTAGAAAAAGCTCATTGGAATGATATGTCAATATAACTATATTTTTATGTATGTATTTAAATGTTTGAATAGCTATCATTGAAACAAAAAAGTTTTTTTCTTCTATAGATGGATTGAAACTTGTACAGATGAAGAACTCCCAACAACAACAGAACTTGAAGAAGGTCTTCGTAATGGTGTTTATCTGGCAAAGTTAGCTCATTTCTTTGCTCCTAATGGAGTAAAAGGTAAAAAGATTTATGACAAAGAACAAACCAGATACAAGGTAAAATATTCTTAGTTCCTTTTGTTCCTTGTGGTGTATTGGGTGACAAGAGATCTCCTTTCTGTAACTGTTCCATGTATTCACATTCTGGCTTACTTCTGCAAATAACATGCTACTACAATTCCTTAATCTTTTTGATACCAAACTGCTTGAAACCATCCTAGGTTTGATACAAAAACTGCTCATTTTAAAATGTTTATTCTTATATTAAAACGTTTCATCATAATTTTATTTTAGAAAATGTTTTTAAGTAATATTCTAGATATCTGCTTACTAATGAAAACATTAGTTATTAAATTCCCCAAATGTTTGGTTATTTTCAAAATTAAATGAAACACAGGCTGTATGGGCTATTAAAAATATAGTAATGAAAAGGTTAAGAATCCTTAAAATCTATCTGAATTCACTTGATGGTATTCAAATGCATGTGCTTTCTTATATACATATTATTGGCAAATAATCTCATACCATGATGAGAAATCACTTTAACTAAACTATAGAGCTATTTGAACAGTTAGCAAACAATTGTAGATAGTTTTGATGATGGTAGTGAGTAAATGTCTTTGGTCTGTTTCAAATTCAAATCCTTTTGCTTAGCTTTGTCTTTCCTCCTTTCAGCCATGAAATAAATACTAACATATTAGATCAATGAAATTAATTATATCCATTCCATTCAATAACTGACCATGTGTATTAGCATGAAAGCATTTTCATTAATTAGCAACTTTGTATTGTCTTTTTTTTTCATGTTTAGATTGTTTTTTCTCTCCCCAATATAACTCAAATGGCTTAGTTTGTTGGCTTGTAGACAACTGAGAAAATGATGGTCCATAGATTATCATCATTGTTACATTGTGTCCTCACCAAAACAACATTCATTGGCAGAATCCACCTAGTTCTGTATAGATGGTGTAGTAAGCAGATTTACCATGATAGTTCATTGGTTTTCAGTACTGAATTCAGTTTCTCGTCTACAGAAAGCTACCTTCAATAAAACAACAGCCCATCCAAAAAGAGCTTATTTCATCTGCTTTGTGCTTTCAAAAAACAAATGTTTATTGCTTATCCTATGGATTAACATGGTCTATAATGGAAAATATCAATATATTAATCCTTACGAAAGAGTTATTCAGTGCTTTTGTCTGTTGAGTGTTCTTGGATGAATTTAATTTGAATTTTTGTGATAGTCATTTCAGTTTAACTACTGGTGTTTATATATATCTGCCATTTTCTAAATGCATGAAATAATAATTTAAAGATATATTGAGGAAGAAACTGTTATAATTAAATTGGTTTCAAAGTAAATATTTAAATATTGAAATTGGTTGGCTGGCATGTGCTGCAAGGCATCACCTGAATATTGGATGTCACATAGTTTGTTGAAGAATATTTCTGTGCATACAGAATCACTAATATTTTCCATTAATGGCAAATATGAAAGCCTTATTTTTTTTTTTATAATTAGCAGTCACTCTTTCAAATTAGTTTGGTCTTTTTGTTGATATATTTTTCTTGGAGGAAGGGGACAATCTGTTTAAAAGGTTAGGTAACTATGGAGAAAGTTGGTTTTGGACCATGAGACTAAATGAAATATTTTATATATACCCATATAATTTTATATTATTATTATTATTATTATTATTATTATTATTATTATTATTATTATAAGTGTGTAAAAAAATGCATAAGATGCACAAACTGGTGACCAGATATTATTTTAATATTTAACTTGCTGAAAGATAGAACATTCTTTAGAAATTAAACTTGTGAATTATTCCTTCTCTGCATATAAAGTTACATGACCTTTTTTAAATGTGTTTTTATCATGATAGGCTTATCGTGAATGTCTTTTTGTTAGTAATCCCTCCATTACAAATGGCATAGACACCTGCATTATACAGTCTTTTGTGGGGGATTATCCTTTTGTTGATTTATTGTGGTAATTCTTAGTAATATATTTTCTTTTTGAAAATTGGGTTGAAGAGCTTTGAATACACAGGAATGTTTTCAAATTACAAAATATCTTAAAACTATCTCTCTCTCTTTCTCTCTCTCTCTCTCTCTCTCTTTCTCTTCTCTCTTCTCTCT